>PUFA01000155.1:3600000-4154286 GCA_003508835.1 Eonycteris spelaea | reverse complement strand
TTCCTTGCTACTGCTCTTTCTTTACATCAAACTTTGAGCTGGTCGCCAGAGGGATGAACAGAGCCTCTATCATCTATGCCAGTTTTTTCTTCTCTCATCTAGCGAGGTTCATTTTTTCTGCCAACAGATGGGCAGTTACTCAGTGTCATTTATTAAAATACCATTCCTTCTCCATTAAATTGCTTTTGCTATTTTGTAAAAGTTACTAGGCATATTTGTGTGGGTCTATTTCTGAGCTCTCTATTCCGTTCCATTGATCTAAGTGTCTTTTCTCTCCCTCAATACATTACTATCTTAATTACTGTGATCAGTTTTTCATATTGGTCTTTCCAGTTCGCATCTCTTTATTATTTATATTCTACTCAAAAAAATTTCTGAAATTAATAAATAGATGCTGCGAAGGTAACAAATTTTCTGATTTCTCTCTTTGTTCTCATTCTTCTATCAGATTGAGTCAACTATGATAAAATTTCTCATCTCGTCTATCTGGATTTGTGTGTTCATTCAGACAGCCAGAGCACTGTTATGTGTAAATGCTATGACATGCGATGTATTAAAAAGTCTGGAATTTTTCTCAAGAGTTTATTAAATTCATGGAATCATGAGATAACATATGTAAGCCCTAAATTGTCATTAGCACACTGTAGGTACTCAATCTATATCAGGTTAATTGTTCTGACTACTTTATAATAATTTGTTTTTATTGTTTAGAGAGGAGAGCATACTGTGGAGGGGAAGAGGAGAAGTGATCATTTCTTGACTATTTAAAATTTGCTAGAATCTTCATGGTATGATTTCAACAAAGCTACAAAGTAAACATTATGACTCTCATAGTGGAGGAAGGTGAGCTTCATGGAGTATGAATAACTGGCCAGGATCATGGAGATTTGAGTAGTTACTTAATTTTTTTTATTTTTTTAGAAGTTAGTTGGCAAATATGTTTAAGGCACCTGAAGCCAAGTTTATATCACTCCCAGGAACTGTGGCCTCTGATGGAGCTAAATTAGCCATGAATAACCTTTTCATGGTATGATGAGTTTGGAGAGAAAAATATTTATCTAGTACCTGGGTTTCATAATTCTAAGTCTTGGCTAGGGCCCTGTTTTAGTGTCCTGCTTGCCATTCAGAGGCGCTTTCCCAATCAAGGTCCCACTTGGCTGCATTAACAGAAAATTATATTCTATTTTCTAATAAGCACCTCTTTCTTTGAAGTTCCAAGAATCCAAGGAGAATTACTCAGTCCAGAGATCTATCCTATTTACTCTCACTTTATCCTAAAGCTGGACAGCCCAAACAACTCAGGAAAATGACCTGTTCATAGCTGTTGACACTGTTGCTAACCATTAGTCCTTCTTAAAGAGAGGCCAATGACTGTCCCTTTCACCATCCCAGAGACAGTGGTTGCTGAAGCATGTGGGAAGCCCAGTCAGGGGGAACAGATTTTCTGCATGTCTCCTCTGTTGCCGAGATGCTGATACATGGTAACCTGTGACAGACCTCTCATAAGGCTTTCATACTAGAACTCCCTCTCTTCTAGCCCCAGAATAAAGCATGTCTGTCCCCCAACAAAGCTGGCTCCTCTCAGACTACTCTTATTCCCTAGTCTTGGCACCCCCACCTCCAATGGAAGCGCCCCTCTTAGGGGGCTGTCAGCCTTATCGAGGCAGAATGCATCAAAATGTGGCTATAATACAGAGAGAGCAGGAGAAAAAGACTGAATCATCTTTGAGAAGCTGCTGAGGTGAGAGTGGGGTTAACAAAGACAGAAGGGATCATGAGAGAGACAAATTCTCATAAAGCTTGTACTAACATGCGAGAAAGTAGTGTATTAATCGCGTTCTTATTTTCTGTATTTTGTAATGGTTTTGACATCTTGGGGCCTTGCTGGCCCAGGAGAGACTGTTCCTCCTGGGGCTAGCTAATTCCTAGAGACTAGAGTAAATCACTTGCCTGGGAACATGCCTTTCTTATGCAAGCTGACCAATCCAGAAACCCACACACCCAACCACTTCCTTTATCTAACCCTCACACACCAAGCCCCTATTTCTCCTGCTCTACATCACTCCAGGGCCAGGTACCAAGCAACTAGAGACCACCCCTATAGCCCAGAGCCCACTGAAAGTTATTCAGATTTGCCAATCCTACCTGTTTACCTTGCCTCAGTTCTTCCTTCCCATGGAAATCACAATAAAAACCATAAGCCATGTTTTCTCCTCATTTCAGCCTCCTGACTGACTACTGTGCTTCCCTAAGTGGTCTTTCCTCTTGGGAGCTATACCCTAAAATTTTTCAGTGACATTAACTTCTCCATGTCATCATTAAGTTAATTCCAAAAATTAAAGTCCCATAAATACAGCCCAAGATAGATAGGTACTTTTTTATTATGATCCCAGCGATTTGTACATCTCTCAGGAAACAGACCTAGTGGAGGAAAACCTTTCATAAGATCCCACAGTTTAAGCGCAGAGCCAGAATTTGAATTCTGGTTTTTTCCAACTTTAAAGGTTTTTAAACTATACATGACCCTGAGTCCCTTGACCCCAAATTTACCTTTTCAGTCTCTACCTGGAATTATAATTCAGGGAGGCTCCCGCTATGGACTCAGTTGTGTCTCTCCCAAATCCATGTGTTAAAACCCTAACTCTCAATATGACTGTATTTGGCGATAGGTCCTTTAAGGAGGTAACTGGGGTTAAAGAAGGTCCTAAGGGTGCGGTCCTGGTCCAATAAAACTGGTGCCCTTGACCAGAAGAGGAGGAGACACCAGAGCGCTCTCTCTGCCACATGAGAACACAGTGAGAAGGCAGCCACCTGCGGCCAGGAAGAGAGCTCTCACCAGAGCCCGACCGCGCTGCCACCCTCATGCACGACCCCGAGGCTCCAGAGCTGTAGGAAAACATCGTTTGCTTAAGCTACCCAGTCTAGGGTGTTTTGTTCGGACAGCTGGACCTAAGACTGCCCCCACCTCATTTTTTCACCTCGGCAAAGCACTACTCTCCTCTGAACCTTAGTACCCATTTAACCACGAATAGCTTTGTTTGTAAAGGAACGATCCTCAAATTACTCAGAACGGATCTCAGTTCTTCTTCTGATTTAGTTGTATAAGCAGTAAAAAAAAAAAAAACCCTGTTAATTTCATGTTATGCCAGACAGAGTTTTTAAAAGTGCTTTAGAGAGCTGAAGACACACGGAAACATAGAAAGAAAGGAAATACAAGGAAGCTTCACTAAATAATGAGCTCTTTCTAAGAAGGCAGAGGCCCACAGCTGCTCTTTCCACTGGAACAAAAAGGATACACACTGAAGATGGTGTAAGAAAAAGTTTGCCAAAATTCAGTGAACATTTAATGGCCACATATGGGCCAGTGTGACAGATTAAAGTTCCAAGGACGCCCAGCAACAGAGCAGGTCTGCACCCACAATTCACTCTCTCCTATGGGTCTTCGCTCAGAGGTAACAGGCAAAAAGTTGGGAGGAGAGAAGGAAAGCTGAAAGAGATCCCCTCCTGCAAAATGGAGCCTCCTGCAAGTTCAGAGAAGCCTCTTTCTGGAGGCAAGTGGAACAAGGTAAAGAGTAGAGAGCAACCCACCGGAGGTACGCCAGTGTCCCACTGTTGAAGTCTGGAGATGCATCGGGACCTCTCGCAATAATTTGGATTTCCCACTACCAAAGCCTAGAGACTCAGCAGGAGGCTGAGAAAATCCCTCTGAGGTATTTTGGACCTCTATGCAGCTGTCCTCCAAAGGCCAAAGCTGAAAGAGATCTCCACACAAAAGGAGGCTAGACTGAAGAACAAAGGAAACTCCCCAGCAACCCAATAACTTGGTAGGTTGGCTGTAAATGGGAGTAGGGGTCCCCCACAGTTCTGAAAACCGGTGATATGGCTATGAGCCCAGGTGAGTCTCTAGGATCTTGTCAGGTCTCCAATCCCAGGCTGTGCTGAAGGGAAGTTCCTGGTCTCACTCTCATCCATTCAAAGTCAGCGGTGAACTAAATCGAACTAAAACCACACAACTCACCACTAGGTCGAATTGACTTCCAAGAGCCTGACAGAGAAGAGGAGATGCATTTAAAATGGTCGTTAGTGGCAATCACCACTCAGAAAAATATCTTGTTATTTTCTCTGAGATTATAGTTTTATCTCTAGTTATTTAGTAAGATTAAATTGTGTATGTATACATGTATGTCTATGTATGCATGCATGTATGTGTGTGTCTCCATAAACAAAAAAAATCAGTTTGTATTTATATATTGTGCCATATCACCATATGTAAAAATTAACTCAAAATGGAGCTAAATGTAAAAGCTAAACTATGCAATATCTAGAAATAAAAACATAGGAGACCATCTTTGGACCTTAGATTCAACACACACAAAAAAACACAATCAATAAAAAAAATACATCAATAAATTAGACTTTATCAAATTAAAAACTGCTATTCTTCAAAAGATGACACTAAGAGACTAAAAGATAAGCCACAGATCACAGAAGAGGAGACAATATTTACAAAATAATTGTCTGATAGAGGATTTGTATCTAGAATACATAAAGAACTCTCAACATGTAGCAGTAAGAAAACAAATAACCCATTTTTTGAAATGGGCAAAAGATTTCGGTAAACACTTTACCAAAGAACATATACAGATGGCAAATGAGCACATGAAAAAAGGCTCAACATTATTAATAATGAGGGAAATGCAAATTAAAAACAAAATGGATACCACTACATATCTATGAGAGAATTGCTAAAATTAAAAAAGACTGACCATATCATGTGTTGACAAGGATATAGCAGACCAAGGAACTGTCATATCTGGTGGTGGGAATGTAAAATGGAAAAACCACTTTGGAAAACAGTTTGACAGTTTCTTAAAAAGGTAAACATGCATTTATCTTGTGACCGAGGCATTCTAATCCTAGGCATTTACACAAGAGAAAGAAAATATACAACACTTGCACACAAATGCTCATATCAGCTTTATTCAAAATAGTCAAAAATTGGAAACAAATGTCTATCAACAAATGAATGGAATAACAAATTGTCGTATAGCTACACAATGGAATAGTGCTCAGCAATAAAAATAGTGGACTATCGTACATGCAATGGTATGGATAAATGTCAAAATAACTATGCTGAGTTAAAGAAGCTAGACAACAAAGAATAGATATTGTGTGATTCCACTTATATAAAACTCCAGAAATGCAGATTTATACTGACAGAACCTAATCCGTGGTTGTTTTAAAATAAGATGAGGATGAGGTGGGGAGAGATTACAAAGGGGCACAAAAAACTTTTGGAGATGATGGATATGTTCAATTTCTTGGTAGTGATTGTCTCATGGGTGTATACATCTGTCGAAATATATCAATTTATATGCTTTAAATATGTGAAATTTATTTTGTGTTTCCTATATATCTTAAGAAAGGTGTTTAAAAAAAAAACATGATACCACTTCCTGCCTACTAGATAGACTATAATGAAAAGTTCTGGTAATACCAAGAGTGTGGAGGAATGGGAACTTTCATCATTGCAGGTAGGAATCTAAATATGCACATTTGTCTTAGAAAACTAACAAAATTCACCAAGGCTAAACACACAGCTCCCCTATGACCCAACAATTCTATTTCTTGGATGGCACTCAAGAGAATTGAATGTGTATGTCTACCAAAAACATGTATAAGAATGTTCATAGCAACTTTATTCATATTTACCAAAAAAAAGTCCATCAACAATAGAATGGATAAATTGTGATATATTTATACAAAGTAATACTACACAGAAAAAAATGAACTCCTGCTACAGTGACAACATGTGAATATATCTCAAAGATAAATGTGGTATGTGATGAGCCACACATGAAGAAAATATACCCTCTGATTCCATTTTTATGAAGCTCAGAACAGGAAAAACAAATGGTAATACAGATCAAGATAGTGGCTACCTTTGGAGGAGTGTTGAGTAAAAAGAGGCATACTGAAACTTCTGGGTCGTTGGATATATTCTGTATTTCAATCTCTGCGGTGACGACACCGAGACATGCAAAAATTCCTCCAGCTGGACACTGAAAATTTATAAACTTTACTAAATGTAAGTTATACATCAATGAAAAGTAAAACAGCAGCAACAAGAGCAATAAATGGACACTCAAATTCCATACTCTTCGTAGAATGTCACAGCAATTTCTAAATGATTTGCAGTCCACAGTCCTCCTAAGAGACCAGGAATTAATCAAATTGAGTTTTTCCCCATTTTTATGGACAATGATGTACCAGTTTGTATATTTTCATTTCTACATGCAACAAAGAACTATTGATAACCACATAAGTGAATTACTAAAGATTACTAAATTTTGTATGAATAAGCTAAAATTTGCACATTAATGGGGTTTACTGGTTAGATAGACTATATTCTACAAAGAAGTCTGGCTGAATGCAATGTTACTGTGCATAAATTCTTGGACTTACCCTAATTTTCAGAAAGGATGCCTATTATCAGTGTCATGATTTTCACTTCCTGTTGTTTTGCTTTTTAATTCTAACTTCCAATAAATGTAGATTTATACCACAGTGCTTTAGTTTTATAGCTATCCTTAAAGAGATATATAATTTTTGATTCAAATATTAACCATTCACAACCCTAATGCTAATGTAGATGTATGTATAATCCCACCAAGCTTTGGTTAAATAATTTTTTAAAAAGACATTTCATCTGAATGACTCAGTACTTTTTCCTCAGGAAAGTGGCAACGGCAGGGTAAGGCAAGTTATATAATCATTTCTTCTCTCTGCATGTAGGCCATTAGCAAAAGAGTTTGAAGACACTGTCTTTACTGTCATCTTGCCTTTAATCCCTGCTTTCCTTCTGCAAACACACACACACACACACACACAAATCACTTCAGTCTGTACTACCAAAAAGTGACCTTTTCTTACACAAAAATATAACTGTGTCATTTCTCTTGTGCACTCTTTCAGAATTTCTATATTGCCTTCAGCAATTGTTAACATAATTTAGGTACTTTACCCTTTAAGAACAAATGAATAATAAATAAAGCTTTTGACTCTCTTCTGAAAAAGCATCCATATACACATACACACAAGTAATTTTATATAATTTCAGAGGTTTTGCAACAGCCCTGGAGCTCATCCATATTTTAAGGATCTCTCAGCCAACTTACACAATTCAAAAAGCAAATCTCCTTTGAATAGCAGAAGTCTTTTGTCTTCCTAGCCAAACTCTTCATTTCCACCCTCCACTTCAAAAAGAATTTCTAGAACACACCATGTTCTCTTATACCTCCTTTAAAAAATTTTTTTTATACTTGTTCAAGGTTTACATTAAATTACAAAGATAGTACAGGTAGTTTCTGTTTACCCCACACTGACTTTTCCCTATTATTAACATCTTACATCAGTATGGTACCTTTGTTACAATTAATGATATATTAAAGTTCATTCATTATTCAAATTTCCTTAGTTTTTACCAAACGTCCTTTTTCTCTTCCAGGATCCTATCCAGGGTACTATATTGCATTTAGTTATTATGTCCTTTTTAGCTCCTCCTGGCTATAACAATTTCTCATACTTTCCTTGTTTTTAATGACATTGGCAGTTTTGAGGAGTACTAATTAGGTAGGTATTAATCAGGTATTTGTAGGACGGCCCTTAATCAGGTATTTGCCTGATGTTTTTCTCATGCTTAGATCACAGAGGTAATATACCATTTTTATCACATCGAATCTAGAATATATACTGTCATAATTTATCACTGTAGATATTGACTTTGATCACATGACTGAAGTAGTGTTTATTAGATTTCCCCATAGTAAAATTACTCCCCTCACCCCCACTTTCCATGCTGTACTCTCTGGAAGGAAGTCACTACACACAGCCCATACTTACGGAGTGAGGTGTTATGATCCCCACTGAGAGCAGAGCATCTGCATGGAAGGTAATAGCTAGTCAGTAAAATTTGTTATGTAGAGTCACTTGCTTCTATCTAGAAACGGATATGCATCTAAGATTGTAGGTGGTTATAACTTTATGTACAAATTTATGTTATGCTTTCAGGCAAATAGAGCAGAGAGATATTCGTAGATCTGCTTCTTCTCAGTTGCCCTCAGCTCAAAATAATCCTTATGGCAAAGGGGCAGATTTTCGAGTGGCATAATCTGCTACTCTTCTGTAGGTTCGATATTAGGTTCCTCCACTTTATAATGACCCCTTGTAATCTAACATGGAAATCTGAGGCAAGGCATTTTTGAAAAGGAGTTAGGAATTGTTCACATGAGGCTTACTTATAAATAAAAAAATTTTCTAAGTAACAAAAGAAGTTAGAGAAGACATCTGGCTGAGCAACATGGTGTTGTGCTACATACCTATTAAAATGACAGGCAATGTGTCATGTTCTTTTGTGGAAAATATATATAAAATGATTTTTAGTGAAAAAGATGAAGACAACATGGTGAACGCACACAAAACAACTTAAGGAAAGTAAATGTTACTCCAAGATCAGAGCTCATTTTCAGTTGTGTAAAATGTCCATTTTTTCTTTACAGTTGCTAAAGTTAATCATAAAATAGTTCCTATTTGAAAACATTGCTAATCCCATTTCTTTCTGAGCCAGGTCTTTAAACAATATCATTTCATCATTTTCCTGCAGGTTAATTCTTAGGACATCAGAACATCTTTCTTCAAACAAAAAAGACCTTTCAAAGTCAGTGGACCAAAAAAAACAGTTTCTATTTTTCCACATATCTCAAAGGGTGGAGCCTCCAAACCACTAGGAGAAGAAGGAAGTTAGAAGACCTTAAATATTGGGGACAGCCTACCATTGTCAGCTGAGAGGTCTGGCTTCCCAGTCAACATGAAGGCTCTCCTTATTCTGGGGCTTCTCCTCCTTTCTGTAACTGTCCAGGGCAAGGTCTATGAAAGATGCGAGCTTGCCAGAACTCTGAAAAGACTTGGAATGGATGGCTTCAAGGGAGTCAGCCTGGCAACCTGTAAGTTAACTTTTCTTCATACTTCCAAATAGTCAGCCAGGTGTGGATACTAATAGAGGATGGATAATAAGAAAAGGGCTTTGCGTGAATGGACCTTTTTAAAAAATTTATTTGATGGTTTGTATACTTAAAATGGTTAAAAACATCAACTTGTTTCTTTAGAATCAGGTATACCAGATGAAGGAATGAGGACATGGGAGAGCAAATTCTACACCATTCTAAATAAACCAGGACCCATCGTACTCTTCCAATGCCACTACATTTACCGGTTGCCTCAGACTTGGTGGCACAGGTAGCTGACTAATATATTCAAGCACCTGGGATATCTGTGTCAAGTCTTTGGTACTTGACTCCGGCCATTTCCCGTTTGGAACTTCGGTTCTCTGGGCTTAGAGTAATGCAATAGTTTTCTCTTTTTGAATTCCCCTGCATGACATGGGGTTTTAAATAGCAAAGTTTTTTTTTTTTTTAAATTATGTTGAAATCTCCATACGAGGCAGTAGGAACCTATTTCCCCTCAATCACTGCTTATGTAAGGATCCCTGAAGTGCAGCATGAAATGACATTTTATTATTCTTACTCACGGTAGTTGATTAACTGTTTTCATTTTCTTCCACACAACCCAAGATGTGTTCCTGTAAAAGTTACTTTATATTTTAGTCCATATTTGTTGATGTAATCGCTGTATTTTCCAGATTGAATTCAAACATTTTCCCTTAATAACTATTTCTGAATGAATGAGTGAAAGGTTGGAGAGATGCATGAATGGATGGATGGATGAATTAGTCTTTCCTGTTCTATAACTCTTGCTTTCCAGATTCTAATTTGATATCCAAATTCACCTTTCGGTATCAGAAGAAAATGACTTTCTCCAAGAAAATCCTTGTTTCTCCTAATAAAAAGCTTTTTTCCATCAGCTTAGGTATCTACCATTAATTACAAAATCCACGCAACAACTCTGTTGATTTTTCTATTCTAGGCTGAATCTTGCCTGAGGGATAGGAGCAGGGGAAGGATAATAGCAATGGAATATTTTAATTTGGAATATTAATATTTTTATAAGTATGTTAACTTTCTTCATTAGTATTACAAATGATTTTCTAACAAAAAGATTTTCTTAGACCCTTTAACACAAAGTGTTAAATATTTAACAGGTAAAACACATCTTTATATTTATAAAGTGAGTCATTAGTAAAATAGAATTAGCTAAATAGAACTGATTATGGCATGCAGTATTAAGTCATGTGTTGTTGCTATTTATTACTAAAATTAAGTTCTTTTCAGGGGTGTGTGTGGCCAAATGGGAAAGTAGTTACAACACACGATCTACCCACTACAATCCTGACGACAAAAGCACTGATTATGGAATATTGCAGATCAATAGCCACTACTGGTGTAATGATGGCAAAACTCCAGGAGCAGTTAATACCTGCCATGTATCCTGCAAAGGTAAGACAAAACATTTGAGTGATAACACAGGATCCATCTGGTTATACTTACAAGAATAGAGATTAAATACAAAGTAAAAGTCTTGAGGATTCATTAGGGACCGAGGAAAAATCTATCTCAACTTCTAGAAACTCTTCATTATCCTCCTCATTATTTCTTAAGGAAGAATTTAAGGAGAAAGTATCATAAAAGGTTGCTATTTTCTAATACACAAAAGTTTTGGAATCATCTATTAATTTATGTAAAAGGACTTACTGATGCTTTGTCAAGAACAATGCTCATTCTCCACACTTACTTGGGGAAGTTTAGGCATCATTTGGTTGTGCGGTCCTTTTATAAAAAATTTTTTACTTTTTATTGTGAAGTGTTTAATATATAGAAAATTAAAGATATTAGATTATTATAATGAACAACCATATGCTCATCACATTCAGTTAACATTTTTTATATTGATTTCTTTTATGTATACATATATATTTTGTTGTTGAATGGTTTTAAAGTCAATTAGAAACATTATGACATTTCATTTCTAAATTCTTCAGCTTGTATCTCCCAAAAGTATAGTTCCTATATCATCATTCTCATCTAACAAGTTAATTAAGGAATTTGTTTAATTGAGGTTAAAGAAATGTTCTATTAAACTCAGGTAAAAATAGAAATAACCTATGGATCTTTAGTGCATAAAATATTGAAGAAGTATTGTAAAATTAATGTTGTTGAATTATTAAATGTTAAAATTCCTAATAGAGGATTAGTCTTAGAATAAAATATGTTTTATATTCAGTTAATTTATCTTTAAAAATATTTTGTAGCATATAATAATCTATGGTCATTGAATAAAAATTCTTATACCAAGAGACTTATGACCACTGGTAACTTTTGGCATATATTCTTCTAGAATACATTGTCAATCACATATGTGAATGTAAAGCTCTATCATGCACATATGTACCCATGTACAAACATGTAAGCAATGTATGTTTTAATAAAAAATCAATTGTAGTATATACACTGCTTTACAATCTGCTCTTTATTACACAAAATCATTTCTATGTTAACAAATACCAATCTTCATTATTTACAAAGCGTGCAAATAGAATTCCACTGTATAAATATTTCTAAGTTATTGATTCTTCTCTTACCGTTAAGCACTTAGGCTGTTTCCATTTTCCGTTTTCATTAATTGCAATGAAATGCCCTGTGCATACATCTTTCGATGCATTTCTTATTTCTTTAGGGAAAGTTTCTAGTATAGAATTGCTGATTAAAAATTGTCCGGCCGGTTCCCCCCCCCTTTTTTTTAAATAATCCTTCTACCACATTAGTTAATAATTCCAGAGCTTCCAATGACTTTGGTAAACAAGACACAGAATGCTTTGTCTCATGCCAAGTGGGACGGAATGAAGAAAAGTTATTCCTCTAATATTCAGATTCATGGACTCTTGGAAAACAATTTTAGTGTCCTTTTCTCAGCCTAAGAAGAAAACTGGCTTAACCTAAACTTAAAATGAAATCTCTGTGGAAGTTGTTTTCATTCTTCACCACTTGTTTTACAGCTTTGATGCACAAAGACATTACTAAAGCCGTAGCATGTGCAAAGAAGGTGGTCAGTGAACAAGGCATCGGAGCATGGTATGTTTTAAGCAATAAAGGAGAAAGCTATTTAACCCTACTGTTATCAAAAAGTAAGGGATGATTTTCAAAGACCACAGTGTGCTACTGAGAACTGAAAGTTGCAGCTTTAGACTTAGGCCAAACAATGCATCACTTAGAAATAATCTACTTTAACTGATTCAGAAGCTTTCTCTTTTGCTCTTCAATTAATTTTAAGGAATTTCTAGAATTTTTAAGATTCTCCACACTCTACCAGTTCCTTCATATCAAAGTGGAATGCACTTTGCTGTGGCTGTTGGGAAATGTGTATGACTCAACATTTAAGTTCAGCATTCTATGCTTTAGAAAGGGCTTTGGAAGAAGTGAAATATTTGGCATACATATCTCAATTTAATAAATAGCAATACCTGGAACTGTCAGTAGCCTATATTTCATGTATTTATAAAATATTTTGTTCTTCCAAAGGAATCAAAGTGTGTGTGTGTCAGTGAAGATATGAAGATATGCTTTAAACTTATCACCATTTGTTTCTCCTTTGCCTACAGGGTGGCATGGGGAAAACATTGTCAAAACAAGGATCTCACTCATTATGTCCATGGTTGCGGAGTGTAACTGAAATTTTCCATCTTCAGCTCATTTTGTCTCTTTTTCATATTAAGGGAATAGTAGTTGAGTGAAATTTACACTACCATTCTTTCAAGCAAATAATGTCTTTACAGAAGCAGAGCAAAATATGGTCTTTCTTCTAAGAGACTAAATGTTTTCTAATGTGTTTATTATATTAAGCCTACAAACTTTTTTATTTGGCTAAGAGAACTAATGCTTGTGAAAATTTATCTATAATCTTGATTATCAAATACATCTCCAGTATAGTCAGTTATTAATCAAAGAGATAACCCAGACTTCATCTTGAATGATACAAGTGAATGATAAATATGTAAGAAAAGACTACTTTAAAACACATTGATCTTAGGCAAAATGCCATTGGTATAGGTGTCTGATGTCTTCATCTTTCAGTCATCTCAAAAAGAGTAAAAGATAACCACTCTTTGTTGGGCAATATAAAGTTTACAAAGGAGCAGAATGCCAAATAGCTAAAAATGGAGACCATTGAATTAAGACTTTTATTTTCATAAAGTGTGACCTTTGGTTTAAATGTTTTCCTAGAAATGTTGCTTTTAACAGCTTTAAGAATAAACTCACAATTTATTTGCCAATCTATTCTAAAGAACCTTTTCAAGAACTCTTATGCATCTTGCTGATCATGAAGGAATATTAAGAAGGATAAGATGAGCTGTTGCTGTTTTTTACTTTTATTAGCTTAAATTCATGCATTATGACTAAATCTGGAGGCGGATGAGTTGCAAGTATTGAAATAATTGCTAATTAATCATCAGTATGAAATTATCATGTTGTAAAGAAATAAACAATATTAAAGGCTTTGCAATTCATACCTTGTCTTTCTTCGTTTAGACCCATCTAGTGTCTCTGAAGAAAAAAATATGTATTTGAAAAAAAATGATTGGCACTCTTAATATTTCCCTATATCCTCACCAATGCTGTAAAAAAAAACCAGAAGCATGCTGACAGATCACACGTTAAGTTCATTAACTTCATATCTCAAGTGCCCCAAGTCTGCCCGGCCATTGTAGTCACTTCTCTGCAATTTTATTTCTCCTCTTCTCTCTTCAAAGCCACAGAACACAGGCCCGACCACTCACCTTCTACCCCACTTTGCTCTCAGTAGATGACCTGGCCTCATGTTACACTGAGAATGAGAATAGAAGCAGCCTCATACAAAATTCTCCCCTCTTCATCATCATAACAGCAGTCACACCTTCCCTTTGGTCTATTTTCCCTTCCTTCCCCACTATTTCTGAGATGAGGGACCTCTGCTCCTGCAAATGGCAGTGTATACGCATGCAGCCTTGGTCGCATCCCTCTCACTTCAAGTTAGGCTGAGGGTTTCCTGTATCCTGAGTTTCTCCCTCTTTGTTGAATCATCTCTGTCATTGCACAAACTTACCTAGAAATCTCCCATTTTACAAACAACTCTCCATCGACCCTATATGACCCTCTACCTACTACATCATTCTCTGCTCCCTTTTACAGCGCTACTTCTGGGATTAGATATGTATACTCACCAATTCCACGTCTTCACCTCCCATTCTCTTTTCACCCTTCTGAATCTGGCTGTTGTCTTTACTCTGCTAAGACTGCTCCTCAGAGGCTTCTCCCATGACCCCTTGTGGCCAATTCCAGTGATCGCTTGTTCTCTGTGCATCTTACTTGATCTCTCCACAGCATTTGACAAACCACTTCATACTTTTAAAAAACTTTTTCTCCTTTAGCTTCCCCTCATTTAAGTCCTGCCTTACTGATTGGTCCTTCTCAGTCCTTCTTGGCTGCCTCTTTTTCTGCTATTTAATTTCTAACTGTGAGTGAGAGTGCCCAAGGGCTCAAGCCTATAACCATTTGAAAGACTACCTATTTTACTTATTTATTTGTCTCTTCATGCTGAAATACAACTTCCAGAAGACTTTTCCCCACTTTTTGAAGACGTTGAAATAATCTAAATCTTTCTCAAAATTTGCAAGTACAGTACAGAGTCCTTTTGTTTTCTTTTAAATAGCTTAAGAGTAAATTGTCAACATGGTGTCCAGTGGCCCTGAATCATTAACTGTGTAATTCCTAAAATTCAAAGCATCACTCAAATCAGGAACTTAACATCGATACATCACTGCTATCTAATCATCATCAGATCTCATTCAGTTTCATCAACTGTGTCCATATGTTCTTTGTAGTAAAAAGATCTAATTTAGAATCATGAGTTGTTATTTAGTAGTCATTTTTTTTAGTTTCCTTCAACCTGGATCATTTCTTCAGTTTTTTTTTCCTTGACTTTTATGACTCTAACACTTTTGAAAACCACAGACCTGTTATGTTGTAAAATGGTCAAAAATTTTTCTGAAGTTTTCTTGATCAGGTTAGCTTACGCCTCTTTGGCAGAATACCACAGAAGTGATGCTGTGCTCTTCTCACGGCATCCTCTCAGGTGGCATGCAGTTTTGAAATGCTCTGTATTACCGATGATGTTCACCTTGATCACCTGATAACTAAATAGAGCTGACCGAAGAGAGAAAGCAATGTTTATTGGAGATTTTCATTAGTGTTTTTGACAAAATATTATTTCTTACCTATAGCTGTTACTTCAGTAGAATCAAGTTCTCCAAGCAAATTTCTACTCTTATGCTGGGAATGAGATAAAAATCAATATCAATGTTTGATCATTTTTAAAAGAAACTCAATTGCTATGTAGCTTAGTTTCAACTCCAGGATATTATTTCACATGTAGAATGAAATTCCAGATGAAAACTGAGTTCCAAATGTGGCACTAATTACAACTAAATCCTAGGAGCACATTTCTTGCACTTTTATTTAGCAGACTCATTAAAATATTTTCTTAGAAATTGCTACAAGAAATTACTAAAAATTATTATCAATAGTGACATATCTATCATAGACAATGTTTTTTCAATTAAAAGCATGTCTATTATGCAAATTATCTTTTTAAATTGTTTTTAATTTTAACAAGGTTAAAATTCTTAATATTTACAGAGCAAACAGTCTTAGAAGGTTTGTTATGAAAAGTATATCTTCCCATATTGCCCCCTTCCCATGCAACCAGTTTCTACTACTTTAGCTTAATATTAATATTTCTATATTTACATCCATGCTATTAAATATTAGGCTTATATTGCTCTTAATTTTTCTTGGGTTTTATGATATCGATTGCTCACTATGAAATTAAGGATTAAGCTCCATTTTCTCTTTTCCCATCTCCATTAAACATGGTACTCTGCCCCAAAGCCCATTTTCCCAGTGTAATTATTTTATTTCCAGTATATATTATTTTTTGTTAAATCAATACTAGTCATATATAAAATTACTTTCTTCTCTTATACGAGATTTTATTTGCCTTAGGGCTAATAACTGCATAATTCTTAAATTTGCTGTTTTCTGTGTAGCTGTCATTATTTTAACTCCCAAACTCTAGGTCCAATATTTAAATCTTCTCTCAAGTCTTCAGATGCAGCTAGAATTTTGTCAATTTCACCTTTCTAAAGCCATAATTCCCAAAGATTTCTGATCAACTCTAATTGGGACTGGTGGCTGTCCATGCCTAATCTATAGCTATCGTCCCGTGCTCTTTCTTTCAACATTACCCTGAGTTTCTCTCCTTTTCCCTTCATATTTGAAATTTACTATGTTTCCTGTATGTCATAATTTCCTCCTCCTTGGTTTAGTCTCTTATTTTGGTGGATCACACATCCAGAATCTTCCTACAGAAGGGTGCATGAGAGGGATTTTTTGTTCATTTGTTTTGAGACTCAAAATGTCAGAAATTGTCTTTATTCTATTCAAACACTTTGCTGATAGCTGACTGGGTATAGAATACTAAGTTGGAATTCATTTTCCTTCAGAATTTAAGGAATGCCATTGCTCCCTGGATTCCAATGTTGCTATTGAGCAGTCTGAAGTCATTCTGAGTTTGAAGTCTTTATATCCTGGAAATATGTGAGATCATCTCTTTATCTCCAATGTTGTGAAAGCTGACAATGATGGGCTTTGGTGTGGATCTGTGTTCTTTGTTCTGGGTGTTTGGCAGGATCTTCCAGTTTAGAAACTAACCTCAAGTACTGGAAAACTTTCTTGAATCATTTATTGATTATTTCTTTCCTTCTATTTTTGTTGTGTTGTTCTCTCTATGGAATTTTTGGACTGGTCCTCTGATGTAGTTATGGAGTGACTTGTGTCCCTGCAAAATTTGTTTGCTGAAGCCCTTTGAAGAGGTAATTTAAAGTAAATGATTTTGTAGGCTTGGGGTCCTAATCCAATAGGACTGGAGTTCTTATAAAGAGGAAGAGACACCAGGATGGTGCACACAGAGAAAAGGCCATGAGAGAATGAAGTGAGAAGGCGGTCATCTGCAAGACAAGAAAGAGGCCTCAGAAGAAACCAAAACTGACAACACCTTCAACTTGGACTTCTAGCCTCTACAGCTGTGAAAAAAATAAAATTCTGTCATTTAAGCCACTTAGCCTGTGGTATTTTTTTTACAGAAGACCTAACTAACTAATACAGATGCTCTTATCTCTTGTCTTTTGCTCTACTTTCTGGGAGATTTCTTTGATAATATTGTCCAATCCTTTCATTGAGGTTTTCATTTCTGATATCGTATTTTTAATTTCCACGGAACTTTCTTGTTCTCTGAATGTTCTTTTTCTTTTTACTGTTTTGTATCACATTTACTATTTCTTCTTTTATGTCAATATAGTAATAATAATAATTTGGGCTTGTTTTGTTTTTAGTGTATCTGTTTCCTCTAATCTACTATTTTGTTTGTTTATCCTGGGTTATATTTTTGAAATTAAAAGCATTTATTATTTGGTAATCCTTGGTTACTTTTAAATTTTGAAGCAGGAAAATAAAAAATTAATTTGAAGTGTTGAGGGCCTATGTGGATATGTGTACTTAGCTGAAGAATGATCCAGGTGGGTCCAGTTTCACGGGGATTATTAGATTTCTCTAATAAAAATGATAGGGTTGGTGTCATAGTTGGAGATTTGAGAAAAGTAGGGAAAAGCTGAAAATCTAGTTTTAAATCGAAGAGAACTCCTGGCTAGCACCTAAGTCCTGAATTAAATCGCAGACCATTAATTCGGTCCTGCAGTAAATCTGCACAGTAGTTAGAACCACAGAAGGGCAATGGTGGAGAGATTAGTTTCCAGTTACGCACCCTGAATTCCAACTAAGTAGAAAAGGAAGAGTAGGAAGAAGGGGATAAAGAAGAAATAAGCGGTTCAAGCACTGAGGTCTAGCTGAAGACAACAAAAGTTCTGCGGGTAGTAGATTTCATGAACTTAATACCAATGACGAGGTGTTCGCTCCAAAAGCCATTTTTCGGTCATTACGGAGTCAAGGCGAACTGGAGACACGCGTCGCAGCGTCTCCCGGCAACCCGCGCCCAGTCTCAGAGCAGGGACCCGACGCATGCGCAGTGTGAGCGCGCGCTCCTTGCGCCTGCGCGCGCGCCGCCGCCCCGCGACCGTTCGCCGCCCGCGCGGGGTGAAGGGGCTTCTGGGACTCCGCGCTCGGCGAATAGTTCGCCGTTCCTCGTCTCCGCGCGCGCCAGTGAGTCGCTCTCCCTCGGCCAGAAACCCTCCGCCGAGGCCCGTGCAGGAGGTGCGAGGCCTGTAAGCGGAGCGGCGACCCCGCCGGCCTCGGTCACTTTCCTTGGCGGCGGCGGCGGCTTCTTTGTGGGACAATATGTTCAAGAGAATGGCCGAATTTGGGCCTGACTCCGGCGGGAGAGTGAAGGTCAGTGCTCGGGCCGCGCCTCCCCTGCGGGCGTGCTTGTCTGCCCCGGCTCGTCGCTACGCGGCGCGTGGAGGGTGCGCTGTTGCCCTCTCGCGCCTTGGTGCCTGGGGCTTGAACCGTGGCTGCGAAGGAAGAGAGCGGTCGGAGCCCTGGAGGAAAAATCAGTGTTTCGTTGGGCCCCAACTTCACAGTGTCACCACCTCCGTTCCGTCTCCGCCAAAAAAAGTAACGTGGTGGTGGCTTGGGGAAAGCAGAGTAAGGAAAGAAGCCGCGCCAAGGGCTTGATGCTGCCAGCTCGGGTCACTGTTAGCTGCCACCGTCCTGATTGTGAGGATAACAGGAGCACGTTTACCGTGTTGCAGAAAAGTGTTGCAGAAAAGTTGCAGAAACTCAGACCAGCGGGAAATCAGGCAGCACCCGGAGGTTTGGAGTAACTCAATTTCATTTGGCCAGCGGTCCCAGAAGAGCTAGCACTCTGAAAGTCGGGGCCTCGAACTGAAAGGCAATTTTGTTTTTATGCTCAGATTGTTCCAGTTGGCATGGGCTCGTTTACAGACCTCTGAAGTTGCTGCAGGCAGTTAGAAATCATAGAATTCTCTAACAAGCGTTAAAGTAATACATCTTTTGTAACAAGCGCCAAAGCAATGCATCTTTAGTGGAGGATGAGTTCTCAGTTGACCTTGAGATCTCTGGCCTTGCAGCAGGCATGTTTCCAGCAGAAGAGAGCTAATTAGAAATGTTGGCCAGTTAAGAGAGAAATCCTCTTCACGCGTTCATGATGTTTCCAAAACTAAGACTAAGGTATTAATCAAGGCTTGCAGAGAACATTGCCTGGCTCATGGAGAACATAAATGTTAGCTTTTAAAGTTATCATAGAACCTACCATAACGTTTGACCTGGCAAAATTTCCTTCCCACTTTGTTACGCTTCCTAAGATGTTAATTTTTAAGGCAGGACCAGCTGGTTCCCGAAATAACATCTCTTTTTACCCCAGTTTGTGTCAGGAAATTTTTTAAAATCACTTGTTTTTGACCAATCTAGTTAATACAGGTTTTTAAAAAGAGTCCTATGTATATCATATTGTTTCCACATGATTTTGATTATACTGTGTTTTACAACTGTCATACACAGTGCTTTAATAGCATATGTAAAGTGGGAGTTTTTCAAAGATTTCAAAAGCTGCTGAAATTTAAGGGGAAAGATGCCAAGCAACATTCATAGTACTAGAGCTTCATACGCGTATGTATTTTGCCCCGATTTTTGGGCAAGGTTTTGGGCTGATAGAAAAGTACTTCCAAACAAAGGGTTAAAACAGATTTTGGAGGAGACCTACAGAACTTTCTATACTTGTAATCATGTTAGGCTCTAAAAGTTTGTCAATGTAAGTCCAGTGACTTGTGGAGATTAGGCCTGTAGTCCTCAAATGCTTTTCCACCAAAAAAGGGTATGAGTCATGTGAAGCTTTAAAATTAGGGACCTATTTCTTCTTCTCCATGCTGATTGTTATGCTGTGTTACAGGCAGGCATCTTTTTCCAATTTAGGTAGATTTCATCCAGGTAGAAAGCCTGTTGACACGTGAGCCCCTTTGATGTCGTTGAGGAACTCTAACTTCCTACCAGCATGTAGCAGCAGCTGCAGGACCTATTATCCACCCACCATGTCAGTCAGCACTCCTTGTCCTCATTCACTCAGGCCGTGAACTTCACTAAGTCCCCATCTGTGGTTGCCACAAGAGTGTCAGACACTTACTGTGATGAAGTTCCCATGCAAACTGGCTTCTTCTAAACTAACTTTAGGGTAATAGGTATTGGATGGATGAGTTATCCAAACAAAAGTTTTTCCATTTGTTCACTGCTTTTCCTCATTGTTTTATTGACGATAACATCGGTACAGCACTTTTCACATGTGGTATATCTGGCTCTTTGACCTTCAGATGCATTCTTAGTATTGATGGTTGGTCTCAAATTCATGTGCAGCATTCAGCATTTTGTCTTCACTTGAAATTTTTTTCTCCTTTCCATAATCTGTCAACACTCACTGCCTTTACACTTACTGGATGTGATGAGAAACATGTACGTACATCTCAGAACTGAGCACAAATGTAGCAGACATGCCATTGGCCAGTGTTAAACAAGCATCAGTCATCAGGTGCCACTGTATCATTATCCAAATCCAACTGTAATATTTAACATTTTTATTTAGATCAATTTTTAAAAGCCCATTCCTAAGCATTAATGTTTTTGAAATTGTGCGTTTGAATTGCTATAGATGTGGTTTTTCTAATATTGATTGAACACGTAAATAATAGAGTGAAAAATGTTTGTTCTTATTCTACCTAAAATCCTCTCCCAAACTGCCTTTAATATGTGCTTTGGAAAACACCACCGTGAGCTGATAAATAAGAACATTGCTATCAGGTAATGGCAGTGGAAGGTGGTTCTTTATTCGGGAACCTCATTTTAAAGTTTGTAACTAAAGAGCCTTTTGTGTTTCTTTTCAGAAAACTCTCAAAGTACTTTACATGTTTTAAGGAGGCATGTCAAAGTGAGAACATTGTAATTTGGTGTTTATTGATATGAAATGAAGATAATTGTCGAAAATTTTTTTATTGAGAGAAATTAATGTTATAAACAAAACAAGGTTGTTAGATTGCCTGCTGTTTCTTAAAACAAGCTTTCAGAGCTTTTACTCTGTTTGGTGTGTCATTACCCAAATAAATATTAATCAGTGTTTAAATTATTTTTCTTTTAGGGGGTTACTATTGTTAAACCAATAGTTTATGGTAATGTTGCTGTATTTTGGAAAGAAGAGATAGAGGATGGGCATACCCATTCAGTGGACGGTATACGTAAAACCATACAGAAATGAGGTAGGCACTGCTTTTTCTGATAACTTTTTTGAAGGTACAGTTTGATTTGCTTGATGATAAATTATAATATTATTTTATAATGACATTCTGATTATAAATTGGTCTTTTTAGGAATGTTACTGATAAAGTTGAAAGAGTAAAGAGCTGTCATCTTCATGTAATTGTTTAGTAGAAATCAATTTCCAAAAATTGAAATTCCTATTAAAATTAAGTTACAATAACAGCTATGCTATAAATACAACACATATTCCAATCACCATATCTTAAGTTAGCCTGGTATTTAATCATGTTTCAGGAATATTAATTACTTTTAAAGTTATAATTTGGTAATAAGACCACCAGAGAAGATGAAAGACAAAACCGCTATACAGTCTGGCTGCTGGTAAATTTGGTTTCGTTGCTGAATCTGTAATGCCTGGAATGAAGCCAGTACATAATAGGTGATCAACAGATATTTATTGAATGAATAAACTATTCCTCTATTCAAACCCTTCAAAGCCCACACAGAAACTTGTAGACGAATGTTCATAGTGGCATTATTTATGATAGCCAGAAAATGGAAACAATCCAAAAGTCTCTTAACCACTAAATGAATAAATAAAATGTGGTATATCCATACAATGGAATATTCTTAGGCAATTAAAGTAAATAAAGTATTGATACATGCTACTACCCATTGAGGAATTCAGAAACACGGTAAGAGAAGGAAGCCAGACACAAAACGCCACATATTGTATGAGTCTATTTTTATAAAATGTCCAGAATAGGCAGATCCATAGACACACATTAGTGGTTGCCATTGGGTGGGAGGAAGAGGGATTTAGGAGTGAGTGCTAAGGGTCTGGGGTTTCTTTTTGTGTGATAAAAATGTTCTAAAATTAATTATGGTGATGGATGTCCAACTATGAATATACTAAAAAGCATTGAATGGTACATTTTAAGTGGGTGAATTTTGTGGTATGTGAATACCTCGAAACTCATTAAAAAAAAAAATCCTTCAATGACTACCTATTGCCCTCATAATAAAATTAGAACAATCATTTTTAGAAAGCATGCTATAATCTTTCCCTATACTGTCTCTTCAGCATTATGCCTTATCTGTGTTTGCCTCATCATTTCCTTATCCCCTGCATTCTACCAATATTAAATTACTCTCAAATTACCCAGGGAAATTAAACCTCTTCATTCATTCCACCTACTCTATTCTTATTGTTCCCTTAGATCTTAGTTCAAGTGTATTTTCTTTAGAACTACTTCCTTGATCTCCACAGACTGTTAAGTACCCTTCCTGTGGTCTTGTACCTCATGCTCTCGCAACACAGATTACACTGAAATGCTGATTTTTCTGTCCCCGCCACTCCACTGCACAGCGAGATCCTGAGAATATCCTAAAAGACTATTTACTGTGGTGGCATCTGGTACCTAATATTGGTAGTCACTCATGTTTTCAGAAAGAAACAAATAAAAGTATTTCTTAAAGAGTCTGCAAAGATGCTTATGGAAGTTTGTCTCAAAAAATGTTCACAATGTAATACTAAGTGGTAACAGCAGCTATTAATATATCATTACATATAATTCCAATTTAGAAATACATACAGATAGTAAGCACATAAAAAATTCCTAAAAGCAAATAAAAAAGATTCATAAACATTACTATTGAGTGCAACTTACTGTTTTACATTTTACTATTTTTCTAGAATGAATTATATTTGAAAAAGCCACATTTCACTAGGAGAATCCATTTTACGTGCCACAACTAATGACTATGCTCCTGTGTTTCAAAATTAGAAAAAGTTTCATATCCAGCAGTTTTAGGTTACTTAGTTTAGTTGACCATAGCTTTATATAATAAATATTGTTCTTTGAAGTTGCTTAGTTCTTACATTTGCTTTGGTTTATACAGTTATTTCTATATATTTATATAGTTATTTTTGTGGAAAAATCAAAGTTGATTTAGAGTAGTCTATAAGTATATATAAATAGGATTTGCAAAATAAGTGAACTGATTTTTATATTCCTATATATTGTGAATTATGAAGGAATTCAGCACAGGATTCCTTGTTTAAAATAAAAATAAATCTCCCCAGTATAACTCATGTTTTTTAGAAAATTGGATTCTGTTAAAATGTACAACTGAAACTTACTGGATTTCATTAACCACTATTGGTTAATGAAAAAGGAAGAAAATTGGATTCCATATTTGAGGGGAAGTATATTTTATAAAATTAGCTACATGGGCTCAGCGTAGTCCCCTCCTAGTTTTTATGGAGATGGAAGAACCAATTAATTCCTTTGTATTTTAGGATATGTCAGCATATGTGAAGAAAATCCAATTTAAATTACATGAAAGCTATGGCAATCCTTTAAGAGGTACAGTACAGTTTTTTTATTCTAATTTACAAATTTAAAAAGAGTTAGGAAACTGTCAGTAATTTACAATTATAATTGTTTTATTTGTTTGTCTCTTCAGTTGTTACCAAGCCTCCGTATGAAATTACTGATACAGGGTGGGGTGAATTCGAAATAATCATCAGAATATTCTTCATTGATCCTTATGAAAGATCCGTGAGTAATGGTTATCGGTGCAATATAAAGTCAATGTTTTTAGTTGTGAAAATGTAACAATAGTTAATGAAGAGCTCTTCGTGTGTTAACATTTTTGTCCAGTTATACTTTATATAAGCTAATGGCATGAGTTAAGATTTTTCATTTTAGTGAAGTACTTTCTGAACTTTTATTTTTCAATATAGGCCATATTCTACATAGGTGGGAATTTTCTTTAGGCCATCTCTCAAATGAGAATCTCATTTGGACTTGCTGTCTTCAGTATACAGATGGACTTACATCATTAAGTGAAATACCCTGTTCAGGTTGGGGTAGTTCTAGTTTTAAGAAAGCTCTATTTTAAACTTCCTTGAACTTTTTATTGGTAACTATTCATACATAAATTTTCTTAATTACTATCAAATGTGACATTCTCTTGAATAAACATCTGTAGCTGATTTAAACATTTTCCATGTGATAAGGTTTCTAGATCTCTTACCATTTTTTATTGTCCTTCTAGCATACTCTTACAAACATTGTATTCTGTTGGCCAGAAGTTATTAAATATGCATTATTAGCAAGATATTGTTCAGATATCTTGGTACAAAGATGAAACATTGCTCCTGCCCTTAATGAAAGTCGTCTATTGGGGAAAATAGAGCATAGAATTCAGCAGATATTGAGAGAGAGGGAGAAGAAGTCAGTAATGTTACTAGAGCAGAAGCTATTTTTTTTAACTTTAAGATTGCTTTGAATTCATTTTTATTTTGAGACCATGGCCTTACCTGTCTGTCTTCTCATCTGTCATCCCCTAACCCCTCCCAGTTGGAAAATACTTTTCTGAAAGAAATCTTTATATCATTATGAGACAGCTCTCAAAGTCCACTCTTGGAAAAGGAAGGTAATATTGTTAATTATTGAATAGGTTTCTTTCTAGATCTACATAGGCCTGAATTTTCTTCCCTTAAAGCTGTTGTAGTGTTCTTCTGGTATAATAAACCCATTACGCTTTTTCAGTAATTGGCTCTTGTAGAACATAAGCATCATGAAGGTTTATTTAAAATGTAAAAGACAGGGGTAATTTGTGATTTACTTTTGTTAGCCAGTAAGCTTTTTTCTAGGTCAAGCCATAGTAACAGGAATGGTTGTTTCTAAAAGCAAAATGCTAAAATTGGTTTTATGCCTAGAAATATCTCTGTGGCAAGTATAGGCGTTTTCGTTGCCCTAAGGTTCTTCAAACATCGCTCAAAATTGAAGACATCTGTCTTGAAATTTTTGATTGCCTGTAGCTACATGAATGCTCCTGGGAGTCGAAATAATAAATTTAGGGCAGGATAGTTTTCTGATGTAGTTCTAAATTATAAAAGTCAGACATGCACGTGGTTTTAATCGTTTTTAAGAATGAAAAGTACAAGTCTTTTGTATTAGTTTTCTAGGACTGCTATAACAGAGTACCACAAACTGGCTAAAGACAACAGAAATTTATTCTCACATTTCTGGAAACTAGAAGTCCAGAAACAAGGTGTTGGCCGTGCTCTCTCCAGAGCTTCTAGAGGAGCATCCTTTCTTGCCTCTTCTAGTTCCTGGTAGCACTAGGCATTCCTTGGCTTGTGCCACTGTAACCTCATTCTCTGTCTTTTTTGTTACATTCTCTTCTCTCCCTCCCTCTCTCTCTCTCTCTTCTTATGAGGACACTAGTCAAATTGGATTAGGGCCTACACTAAAGACTTTATCTTGACTATATCTACAAAGACCCTGTTTCCAAGTAAGGTCATATTCATAGGTACTGAGGGTTAGGACTTCATATCTTGCGCATGGGGGACACAGTTTAATCCATAACGTCTTCTTTTCTCCCATCTCGGGCCCTTTCCCCAGGAAAACCACAGTTACTGTTTTCAGTTCCTCTAGAAATTACTCCCATGCATCTCATATATTTAAATACCTAAGTTTGAATTTTTAATTTTAGATAGTGCCTGTCTACTCCTAATGATGACAGATAACCCTTTTTCTTATCTTTCCTTTTTTTTTTTTTTTTTACATTTTACTGGAGTAATATCTTACGAAAGGCTGCTCAAGAAATAAACTTTCAGAGTTCTTGCTCTCTGAAAATATCTGTACTTTTACTTCATACTTAATTGCTTGGGTGAAAAATTGTCGGTTCCATGGGAGGGTATGCTCTTTTGTCTGTGAGTAAAGGGAAAAGAAGGGAAGGTTTACAGGCCCGGCTACCCCACAGCGTTCTTGATTTCTACACTTGCCAACTTTGAGCTTGAAACCTCTCTGGAGTTCCACTGGGAGCGTTGGCCCTCACCTCTATATCAGTTCTCCTTACTTTTCCAGTTGTAGATTTCCTTCTCATGGTCTATCCATTCACACATAGTTTGATCTGCTTTCGGTCTATTCCTGTAATTGTCAAATTATCTGCTTTAAATATGGCATGTGATTGATGCATGCGCCTTATAATGATTTTAGCTACATTTTGGAAAAATTTCGAGGCCTCTGAATTGCTTTCTACAACTTCAGCATGAACTCTGATGTTTTGTCAGCTGGGTTTTATTTTGCTCAAGTAAATGGCACATTGTGCTGCAAGACTTTTCTTTTGATGTCTTACTACACCTGTTTTTAAGTATTTGGAAGATACGTTGCTCTTGACAAAGTGAGTCATCGCTGCCGTTTTGTTTGCTTCTTGTGTGATAATCTTATAGATCACCAAAAAGAAATTACTTTCCCTCACTGAGCATTGTAGTATTAGCTATTACTTTTGAATGTGTCAAATCTTTTTCCCCCACAGTAAATTTGTAAACTTTAAGCTTCACAGAATAACTGCCACAACTAATCTAATTTCACTTATATAAGTAAAAGAATTTATGTTTTAGTGATTTCCCAGTTTAAGTTCCATGGTATATCTTACGTTATTTTTATATATAGTCACTCTCTAGAAATGCTTTCTAATAGATTCTTACTTACCCTCTTCAAAACATTCATGTTTAGTAGATGTGGATGGATGGTAATACCTAACAGGAAAAAAAAAAGTACAGAGTTTGGGTGATTTGCCACAGTAAGTTGTCGTTGAGATGAGATCCTGAATTTGATATGTTTACTGATTCTAGTCTTTAATTCAGTTATAGAAATGACAGTGTCTCACAATGATGACGGTAACCATTGCACAGATGGGATGTCTGTTTTTATTCACAGGTAACATTGTATCATTTATTAAAGTTGTTTCAATCAGATACCAATGCAATGCTGGGAAAAAGACAGTGGTTTCAGAGTTCTATGATGAAATGGTAAGATTTTAGAATGAGAATTTTACAAGCATTTTAAATTGTAGAACTTTGAAGTGATTAGGCTTTTTTTTCATTCTATCCATTAGATATTTCAAGACCCAACAGCAATGATGCAGCAGTTACTCACAACATCTCGTCAGCTAACGTTAGGAGCCTATAAGCATGAAACAGAATGTAAGTGCAATGAGTTCATAATTCTGAAAAATAATATGTTCCGTAATGGTGAAAGGATTGTATGCTTAGTAGCTATTGCATTTTTTTTCTTCCACTATATATATGTAAATTTGTCAGTTGCTAAAAAATAAGATGTGTATTACTACAGAACATGTAAGAAGGCTATTTCACATTGTTCCCAAAGTAGGCCTACTTTCAGAAAGGTAAAAAACAGTCTCTCACAGTCTCTGAAATACTGTTTGTCTTTTATTCCCTAATTACATTTAAGCATAGCTTTTCATTAATCTTGCTTAACCTGTCACTCAATCATTTTTGGTTCACTAATCTGTGCTAACAAAATCTGTGTGAAGAACCTTGCAGAACATAATTTACACTTTTGTGTACTGTGAACTAGTTTATCTCTCTTTTTTTTCTGACCTATGTAATTTTACGTAGTTTCAGATTAATGCTAAGGTGGAGAATACCAGAATGCCACATTGATGATTAGTCACGGTATATTTTCCCTCAGAGCTGACCAGGTCTCAGAATAGCCTATACATCACTCCATACAGCTACTGCCATCATTTGCTCTTGGCACTCAAGATGAAAATCTATTTGCCATCCTTGTGTTAACATTTATGTTAATTACCATTCAGTTTTTCCTTTGATCTTTTATTCGTTTGCCAACAGTATATTTGAGCACCACTTATATGCCATGCATTGTTCTAGGTTCCAAGAGTCTAAACCAGACAAAAAGCCTTGCCTTTGTGGATCTTACGTTCTAGTGGGAGGAAAACAGATTTTAAATAAACAGAATAATAAAGTATAAAGCAGGGGAGGTAGCACCTTTGGTGGAAGGAGATGGTTAGAGTTTTAAATTTCAGGTCAGAGAATACTTCCTGAGATTGTGGCATTTGAGTGAAGAACTAAAAGGATAAGGAAGTGAGCCTTGGGGCTGTCTGAGGGAAGAATGTTATGTGTAGCCTGAACAGCAAGGGCAAAAGCTCTGACTGAGGTAAGAGCATGCCTGGCATATCTGAGGAACAGCAAGGAAGCCTTTGTGACTAGAGTGAAAAAGGGGACAAGGAATGGGAGAAGCAGGGAAGTTAATAGGGCACCAGATCCTATAGGAACTTATGGGTAACTGTGAGACTTAAATTATTAAACCGAAGGACGCAAAGTAATGTGTGGGTTTTGAGCAGAAGAGTGAAAGTGTATGACTAACATATGAAAAAGTTCAGTCACCCTGGCTGTTGTTTTGAGAATAGACTGTAAAGCAGAAAGGGAAGAAGCAGAGGCTATTCCAGTAATCTAGATGTGATAGAATAGTGGGTGGTACCAGAGCGATAGCAATGAGGTGGTGTGAAGGGGTCAGATTCTGAATCTATTTTGAAGATCGGCTCAGTAGAATTTGCCGATGGTTTGAATAATAAGATGTGAGAGAAGGAGATGAATAAAGAGTGATTCTTAAGTTTTAGGGACCCAAGGAACCAAAAGCTTGTCATTGCTTTTTATAGAGATGGGGAAGTCTGGGAGCGGCAGGCTTTGGGGAAAGATTAGGAATAGAATTTTGGACATGTAGGATGTGGGATGCCTGTAAGACATCTAAGTGGTGATGCTGAGAAGAGAATGCACCCTAAATTCTGATATTCAATGAGAGATACAGGCTGAAGACAAAATGTGGAAGTTAAGACATAGATGGATTTAAAATTGTGAGACCCAGTGGTAGGATCAAAGGCAGGAATAAAGATAGAAAGGAGGTCAAGGACTGAGCTCTGAGTACTGCAACACTCTCACCCTCAAAGGAAATTAAGAAGAGACAGTGAATCTGGAGGAAGAAAAAATAGGTGCCTATAATATTCTAAAGCCAAGTGCAGAAAGAGTATCAAGAAAGTCATTGGCTATATCCAGTTCCGCTGTTAGGACAAGTTAGATGAGGGCCAAAAAATGGGCTAAAGCAAGGTAGAGGTCTTTGATGACCTTAACAGGAGCAGTGAAAGGAGAATAGTACTGGCAGAAAATGGTTGAAATGGATCAACAAGAGAATGAAATCAGGGAAATTGGAGACAGGCAGTACGGACACCTGTGTCTTGGAACTTGCAGTGTGGTAGCAAAAGCAGGATATGGGGTGTAGAGGGTAGTGTTTTCAGGGGCAATAAACTAGTATATTTGTTGGCTGAAAGCCAGTAAATGAAGGGGATGAAATGCAGGGGCAAGGAAATTGCTATTTAACCATTATTGGTTATAGTAATTTGTTTTTTATTTTGTATTTTTATGAAATGCATGACTTTAAAGAATGTGAATACTAATAATAATTTTGCCACTTGGTAGTCATTTAAAATTGAAAATCATAGTGTTTTTAAAATTTTCATGCTTCATTTTCTGTATCTGCAAAAAGATTTACCAGCCCACTTTGTTATGAATATAAAAGAGATATGTATATGATCACTTTGAAAAGGGAAAAAAATACTATGTCATTTTGTTATTGGTCACTTCCTCTGCACTTATGTATAATGTATTTAATAAAAAGGGTTTCTTAATAATTATTTTTATGTAGTAAAGCTTATATATGGAGCTGTTTAACCTTGGAAAGTGTTAACTTGTAAATTACATGTTTTATATTATCTTTGGTTATCTCTTAGCAATATCTAATCAGGAAAAAAAGGTAATTTCAAAAGAGGTACTGGCACAGTATATAAACTTTTGAGAGGAAATTTTTATTTAGATCATTGCTTCATAGCATTTACCAAAACAATTCCAGTTAATTACAGTTAAATGTGCTTTTTAAATCAATCATCCTATTTAAAAAATTAGAGCTATGATTTTCCTGGATAGGGAAGACTTTTTAAATTTGAAGTGTTAGAAGAAATCCCAATAAAAGAAATACAAACCTGATTTTGTAAAAAATATTTAACTTCTACATTTCAAAAGGGCAAAAAAGAAAAATATCCAGAAAATATGGCAGAGGATTAATATCTTAGAAACCCTAAAATGGACATATTAAATAGAAGAAAATTTTAAACTTTAATTGATAAGTGGACAAAACGACATAGACAAATGAAAGAAGAGATCACTGGTAAATAAAATGGGGAACATTTGGCCCTGCTAGTAACTTTAAAAATGCAAACCAAACAATTACGAGTGGCCATATATTTGTCTTAAATTAGCAAAAGGAATCTTTAGTAATTGTGCTAGTAAGGATGTGGTACACTTTGTATTCTCATTTAGAAAAGGAAACTGAGGCACAGGGAGGTGAAGTAACTTGCCTGCGTTAACGTATCTAATTCGTGATAGAACCAGGACTATGTCCCAGGCAGTCCTTGGAACTTAGGCTCTAAAAACTTAGTAATATTTTTAGATGGTGTAATATTCAGGATAGAGGTTGCTCATTATGAATCATATTAGAAATTTATAAACATATTTCTGCTTGTAAAACCAATTTTACTGGAAATTTACGTAAGCAGTAACGATCTAGCTTTAAATAGTAATAATTGCTTCTACAAGGAATACTTAAAATGGAGTGAATACTGAATGAGAGCTTACTGTGTACTAGACAAGCGCTTTACATTTCTTAACTTATTGAATACCATAATAACCATAGGAGGAAAGTAGTACTGTTAACCCCATTTTGTAAATAAAGATCCTCGAGCATAGAGTTAATGGCTTGCTTCAAATCAGAGCCAGGATTTAAACCCAGAGTCCATACTCTTAACCAATAAGCTGTTCCCTGTGTAAAAGCTTTGTGGTTCGTGCTTCAAACCAGAAAGTTATATTGGCTCTGTAAAAATAATTATTCTGTTTTGGATTGATTTGTGCTAAGTTGAGGCTTCATTTGGAAATTTAAAACAAATGTTTTTTTTATATTAGCATTTAATGTACGGAAGGCAGAAAACTGGAACAAGCTAAAAGAAGTTTAAAAATGTTTTCCCCCAGGATCTCATTGTTAATTAACCTAGGTCTTCTTCCAAATATATTGTACCCTTTGCAGTCCTATGATTTGTCAAAAATAAAGTGTATCTACAAGACGAGTAATAGCAAGTGTTGGAGAGGTTGTGGAGAAAAAGGAAACTTCATGTACAGCTGGTGGGAATATAAATTGGTGCAGCCACTATGGAAGACAGTGTGGCGGTTCCTCAAAAAATTAAAAATAGTTACCAGATGACCAGCAATCCTTTTTCTGGGTATCTACACAGAAATTTGAAAACATTTATTCGTAAAGATAGATATACCCCTCTGTTCATAGCAGCATTATTTTCGGTGGCCAGGACATGGAAACAACTGAAGTGTCCTTCAATAGATGATTGGATAATGAAGGTGTGGTACATATATACAATGGAATACTACCCAGCCATAAGAAAAGATGAAAAAGTGTAAATCAAACAACATGAATCTGTATCTGCAGTGAATGCTGTCCTAACAAATGAATTAAATCAGTTCTTCCTGACTAGATTTAAAACCGTTACAGTCTTATAGGACTCTGTTGTTTCCCAAATGTACATGTGCTGTTTCTAGGGCCTGCTATGTCTTCACCTACCTAATTCCTTTCTCATTCTTTAGAATTCAGTTCAGCTTTTACTATTGCCAAGAAGCCTTCCTTGATACACACATAGCCATTCCTCTTGGTATGGATCCAGTCTGTTCTCTTGGCTCTCTGTAATTATCTCATGATACTGTACTGCAATTTTCTTTCTTGTCTATCTCCTACCTCTGTACCCCAGCAATTAACAAAGTGCCTTTCACTCAGTACGTTTTATTCTCCCCTCTTTAATCTCTCCCCCGTCCCTTCCCCGCCTGACCTGTAGGTGTTGCTGTCTCCCCTTAAGAACTGGATCTCTGAAGGTGGGGCATCTCCTTCTATGTGCCCGGGGCCTAGCACCCCCGGTGCACTTGGGGGACCTGGCACACCCGGGGTAGGGTCCATGGCTCCACTTGAGGTGTGAACCCAGGACCTTCTGCGTGTAAAGCAGACGTGCTAACCACTACACTGTGGAACCAACTCCACTCAGTATGTTTTTAATTGATGAGAGAGAGGGAGCAAGAGAATAAGAATTTATGCACAGTAAAAAGCACTGTAAAAAAAGTCTAAAGACTTGTTTTAAACCATGAGAAAACATGGTACTCATATTACAGATAATTAGTTTATTTAATATATAAAGAGTCCGCACACATCAATAATAAAGGCCAGTAACCAATAACAAAAGCTTCTTTACAACAGATGAAACCATTAACAAAATGAAAAGGCAACCTACTGAATGGGAGAAAGTTTTTGCAAATCATATATTTCATAAGAGGTTAATATCAAAAATATATAAATTAACTCATATAACTCAGTAGCAAAAATACACAAGATCTGGATAGACATTTTTCGAAAGAAGACATACACATGACCAACAGATACATGAAAAGAGGCTCAACATCAGGGAAATGCAAATCAAAACCACAATGAGATATCACCTCATACTTACCAGAATGGCTTTTATCAAAAAGTGAACAAACAGGTGTTGGCAAGGATGTAGAGAAAAGGGAACCCTCATACACTATTGGTGGAATTGTAAATTGGTGCAACCACTGCGGAAAACAGTATGGAGGTTTCTTAACCAAATTAAAAATAGAACTACCGAATAATGCAGCAATTCTACTTCTGGACATTTATCTGAAGAAAACGAAAACAATTATTTGGAAAGATATATGCACTCTCATGTTCACTGCAACATTATTTACGGTAGCCAAGATAGGGGTACAACCTAAGTGTCCATTGCTGGTTAGCTAGAGAAGATATGGTATCTATATATACAATGGAATACGGTTCGACCATAAAGAATGAAATTTTGCCGTTTGTGACAACATGGATGGGTCTTGAGGGAATTATGCTAAGTTAAATAAGTCAGAAAAGGAAAGACAAATTCTGCATGATTCTACTTACATGTGAAATTAAAAACACACACGCACAGACACACACACTTACAGATACAGAGAACAGTTGGTGGTTGCCAGGGGGTGGGAGAAGAAAATGCCATGAAGGGGGCCAAAAGTTCCAAACTTTTTTATAAAAGTAAAAATAATTTTACAAATAAAACAATGAAAAATTACAAAGAAAAATATGGGTTGTTTCGGCAATATAAATATTTACCTGTTACAAAATGTATCACAGAAAAAAATTGACCAGCAATGAGCAAAATAGGAAAACATGCATGTTTTTAATGTGCTAGATGCTTTACATATACATACTGTCTTCCCCTGGTATCCCTGGGGGATATGTTCTAAGATACCCTGTGGATACCATAATCTGCTGCTGCTCAAGTCTTGTATATAAAATGGTGTACTATTTGCGTATAGCCTATGCACATCCTCCTGTGTACTTTAAATCATCTCTGGATAACTAATAATACCTCATACAATGTCGATGCTGTGTAAATAGTTGTTACATTGTTTAAGAAATAACAAAAAAGTCTATATGTTTAGTGCAGATATAATCATCATAGGCCTGACTGCATAGTACATATTAGCAGCAAATAACGTTTTTCCCCCAATCCAGAACCTATGGATACAAAGGGCCAACTATTTGCTTAATCCTCATAAATCTGAGAAATATGAAGTTTTAACTAATAAAAGGCTAACGGTGTGTTTGAACTCAGGCCTTTCTGATTTCAAAATTTGGCGGGTTTATTTTTTTTATTTTATTTTTTTCCCATCATCAAACCATGATGCTTCCGATTAGGGATCGTATATTAGAAGTACAACTATGCTTTACTAGTCATCAGCAGCAATTACCTGAAATGTCCACAAGATGGAAATGTTGGATAAATGTAGGCATTTTTCTTTGTAAAACTAATTCTGTACTCTCCAGTGGAATATTTAAATAATCTCTTTTACAGTAGTGATATTTTCTTCACTAATTTGTTTATAACCAGCTAGATAGAATGGTTTAAATGCCGTTTATTGTTCCTCTGTCATTATAGTGATTAATATGGCTTTTTATGTACTAGGTAATCTTCTAGATACTCACATACATAAATTGGTTTTAAATTTTCCTCAACAAATAATAAGATATTTGCCATCATATATTCATTTTAGAAATGGGGAAATGAGCATAGGGATAATAAATACTTAGAGTGGCACAGCTAATTGTAGAGCTGGAATTCAAACCTAGACAGTTATTGTTATCTTTTTTGAAAAAAGATATGGATTGTTTTACCAGTGTGATTCTGTTTATATTTTACCTGTACATATATTTAAGAACACTATATATTTAGTGATCTTATTTGCTGGATATCTATCTCTTGGATTGTATGCGCTCTTATTTCCAAATTAATATGTGTATGGAGAAAAAGAAGAAGAATATGTCTTAAAATTTTACCTAAGAATTAAAATATTAGTGGCCAGAATTTCATCTTAGTTACAAAAGACATCTGAGATCCTCTCTTGAGAGTTCAGACTTTCTTACCCACACCCCTGTGTTTAATGTTATGTATCCTAAGTTGTCCACTTTGATTGTGGAAACATTGACCTCAGGAAGTGCCTTATTTATTACTCTGTGACGTATCTTAGACACGGAAGGAAAATTAAATAATTCAATAAAAGTATATGTTTTCTTTAGTTGCAGAATTTGAAGTGAAAACCAGGAAAAAATTAGAAGCCGCGAAAAAAAAAACAAGCTTTGAAATTGCAGAGTATAAGGAGAGATTAAAAGCAAGTCGCGAAACTAAATTGTTTAAAAAATGAAATCAGGAAACTCGAAGAAGATGATCAGACAAAAGAGATGTAAACAGTTCTGAGAGAATTTGATAGTAAGCTAAACTGCAAATGGACTTTAAAGGAGAAATGGATGGCAAATGCCATGATGTTTCGTAGAGGAACTGCATTTATAGTTGTTGACCATAGATTTCTCAGCAGTGGGGTCAAAGTATTTGTATTTTTCAAACAGTCTTTGATTGAAATATATGTGTATAATAAGAATGAATGCTGTATAGGCATTTTGTCATCCATTTTAGGGTAATTCTGTGATGTTAATAAGCACTATTAAAATTTTTATTGCTTTATATATTTAGCTTATCCTTTTGACAGGCATCAAAATTTGATGATAAAATATAACTTGCACAAATATTATATTTCCCTGGCAGTTTTAGTGGTAAAATAATGTGTATATTTAATTTCTTAAGTTCTTACCTGCCTCATTCTGATTTGTTTGTATCTGATATGCCCAATTCCCAGTAATGCTCAATACATGTAGTTTGCTGATGCCATTCCTGCCTGGTGATGTGTTTCTTCCTCTTTCAAGCCCCTAGAGCTTGTTACTACTATGATTACACTTGTCTTATTGGCACCCATTGTAGCATACAGAAGCTCTTCGGTGGCAAAAATCGTATCTTAAGTGTTGTTCTGCCTATGACAGTGTCGTCAGTTTTCATGCAGACAAATTTAATCCCTCACGCATGTCCCCAGAACACGTAGGAAACGCTGTATATCAGCTTCACATACTACCCCTAATTTCTCTACCTTTTTCTCCTCAGCCTCTTCTGTTCAGATTCACATGGTGAGCCCTCTGCTTTTGGACTCACCTACTATAATTTGACCATTCAGTAGTACTTACACGAAGACCATGTTGACTCAACCATCTTGGCAACCTAGGGACAACAATGGATAGGCAAGTACTTTGGAAAATGTGTGACATTAACATAAGTTACAAAGCTGCTAAAAATGGGAAACATGCTGCAACAACATGAATGAACCTAGAGGGTGTCATGCTAAGTGAGTAAGTCAGAGAGACAACTACCATATGATTTCACTTATATGTGGAATCTAAAGAACAAAATTAATGAACTGACAAACCCAGATACAGAGAACAAACTGATGGTTGCCAGATGGGAGGGAGTTTGGGGGGGGCCGAGTGAAAAAGGTGAGGGGATTAAGTGCAAATGGCAGTCGTAAATGAGTCCTGGGGAGGTAAAGCTTAGGGAATATAGTCCATGTCATAACTATATATGGTGTCGGGGGCTGTAAGACTTTTTGGGAGGGTCACTTTGTAAGTTACAGAAATGTCTACCCACTATCCTGCACACCTGGAATGGATATAATATTGAATGTCAACCATAATTGAAAAATGAAAAAACATGTTTTTAAATGGCAACCATGCCTATGCCTAATGCAGGGATTCTGTATTCTCTGTAAAGTCATAACCACCACTCTAGCACTTTAAGACAATTTTTCTCATGGTGGATTGGTTACTTTTTGCTTTGTTGCTTTCTTTTTTAAGTTGTGGCGTTTATAAGCATTATGGAAGTTGTGCAAAGGTCTTTGTGGTCTGAAGCTTCTGCCCAGGACCCTCTGGGGGTTGGGGGAGTAGGACTTCTATTGTGCCAGGCATCATTCAGCTTGCTTCTACTCTTACTCCCAGTGCCTATAGTATAGGATAGGGCCTGGGCATGGATCAAAAAACCAAAGAGTCCTCTTCAACTGAAAAAGACATGGAGATCATCCATCCTCCATTATTCTAGTCACATTAGCCCCCAGGAATGTATTGGTTCCTAAAACTAAAGTTCATGCAGTTAAGTCTGACTTTATGCATGAATGAATACGGGAGTTCAAAATATGTCCTCAGGGTGCAGTATTACCCTGTGTCAACTCTTATTTCTGTGTTGGCGTTAATCTAAGTAGACTCTCTCCTGAATATGCAGAGAACTCGTAAATCAAAAAGACAACCCAATTTAAAAATGGGCAAAGGATTGAATAAGCATTTCTCTAGAGAAACACAAATGGCCAGTGAGCACATGAGATGTTCAGCACGATTAGTCAATTAGGAAAATGCAAATCAGAACCACAAGCTACCACTTCAAACTCACTAGGATGGCTATAATATAATAATTTTAAAACAACAAATTGGTATGGATATGGAGAAAGTGGAACCCTCCTACATTGCTGGTGGGAATGTAAAATGGTATAGCTACTTGGAAAAATAGTTTGGCAATTTCTCAAAAGTCTAAGCTTAGTTACCTTAATGATCCAGCAATTCCATTTCTAAGCATGTACCCAAGAGAAATAAAAACATGTTCACACAAGAACTTGTACATGGATGTGGCAGAATTGTGCATAATAGTGAAAAAGTTCCAACCCAAATACCCATCTACTGATGAATAAATAAAAGGTGGTATGTCCATTCAACGGGCTGTTATTCAACCTGAAGAAGGAAATAAGTACTGATTCTGCTACAACATGAATGACCCTTGAAAACATGCTAGTGAAAGAAGCCACACACAAAAGCATGATGCTATTTATATGAACTGTCCAGAATAGGCAAATCCATAAAAACGGAAAGTTGATTACTTGTTGCCAGGTGATGGGAGAAGGGGATTTCCATTTGGGGTGATGAAATGTTCTGGAATTAGTGGTGGTGATTGCACAATGTTGTGAATATACTAAAAATACGGAGTTGTACATTTTTTAATAGTGAGTTTTAGTTCATTAAAATTTCTAAAGATTTAAGTGGCAAATTTTGTTTAGAATTTACAAAATTTTTAAATATTCTACAGGTTCTTGATTTCTGTTTCCCCATTCTTCTATAAGTAACAGAATATTTACCAAGGATTAATTACTTTAGAGATAAAGACTAAGAATAATTAAAGGAAACAGCTAATTAGGCAGCTAACTTCTTTAAAGAAGATCAAAATATAAGTCTCATTTTTCTGAACAGTATGGTAGATAGGTAGTGCTGCTTGCTATCCATATTGTATAGACTGATTAAGACTATAGCTAGGCATTGCCCCAAGTGGTAATGTGATTCAGATTAGTGATCTGCAGCCTTTCTTAAAGCCTCGATAATAATTCTCATGTTCAAAGCATTAGCTCATGCCTGAATAATTCTCAAATCTCTAACTAATTAGAGTAATTTTAAGACTGTATCAAATATGAACATCAGGTGGCGTGAATGCAGAACATTGAGATGTACCTTGCTAACCAGGAGTAACATGTAAGAAAATTGTGGTGTTAAGTCATTGGATAGAATATTAAATTTGAAATACCTTGTAGAAGACATTACAGGTACCTATTACTTAGCATAACCTCCAATGTCTCCAGTTTTGTTTTTTAATAGTAATAGACTTTAAACTATCAAGATTCAAACCAAAAAAATGAGGTACAGCTAGAAAAACAAATGAGTAAATATATTTTTTGAGTTGGAAAGAACTTTTAAAGTACATTGGGAAACCCAGAAATCATAAAGTTCCGGATCTCAGATTGAACGAGTTTAAGAATCTCCTGAGATTTGCTTTAAAATACAGTGAGTCACATGTCGCTTAACAAGAGATACCATCTGAGAAATTCATCCTTAGGCGATTTTGTCATTGTGCAAGCACTATGGAGTGCACTTATACAAGCCTAGATGGTATAGCCTACTACACACCTAGGCTATATGAGATAGCCTGTTGCTCCTATGCTACAAGCCTGTACAACATGTTACTGTGCTGAATACTGTAGGCAATTGTAACACAATAGTAAATATTTGTGCATCTAAGCATATCTAAACATAGAAAAGGTACACAAGATTATGAGCCTGCCGCTGGCTAACAGCATACTGTTTTACAGCAAACTTTTTTTTTTTACAGAACACACTCTAAAATGACAATAAAAAATGTAGTATAGTAAATATATAAACCAGTAACAGTATTTATTATTAAGTGTTACGGACTGTGAATAATTGTATGTGCTATACTTTTATATGGCTGGCAGTGAAGTAGGTTTGTTTTCACCGGCATCACCACAAACACGTGAGTAATGCTTCCACCTTACAACGGCTATGACATCACTAGGCAATTGAAAATATTCAGCTCCATTATAATCTTACGGGACCACTGTGGTATATGTGGTGCATCGTTGACTGAAACATAATTATACAGAGCATGACTGTAGATAAGTTGATATTACTTACATTAAAGAACAGAATTCAACCGAGTAAATTTGAAGATTAGATTGGCTTTATTAAGCATTTCATGAATCAGGCAGCTTGCAACCCAGCAACTAAAAGGGCACTCAGAGGGGTTGTACAAAATGGAAGGTTTCTATGGGAAGAGTGGGGCAAGGGAGCTATTAACAAAAGAAAATAAAAAATTATTTTTGGACCAGGACATCTTTGGAGAAGCAGGGAATGGTGAGGTTTTTATCATGCAGATTACCACTTCCTTCTCTGGAGGAGGGGGAATAGAGAGGGCCCACGTGACAGATTACCTCATTGGTGTTGACCAGAAAATTTCAGACTGGTTGATGAAGATGACATTTCTGGTGAAGGTGGAAACGGCAATTAGGTCATGAGCTTTAGCACAAGTGATGCCGTTTGGGGCCTGTGGTTTTCTCTTTAACACCCAAAAATCAATAAAGTCAACTCAATAGAAAAATTTGCCAAAAAATATGATCAAGTAATTCACTAATGAAAAAATACAAATGGTGGTCGATAAATGCTTGAAAACATATATTACAAGTAATCAGAGAAATGCAAACTAATGCAAGATCATTTCTCATTCATTGTTGTGACAAAGATTTCTAATACAGAATGTCACAGAGAATAAAGAGGAATTGGTACTCATGCATTGTTGGTGTGCATAAAGATTAACAGCAATTTAATATCATCTATCAGAATTTTAAGTTAACCTACCATTAATTCTACTGCTAGGAAACATACTCCTATGTACATAAGGATGTTCCTTGTTTGTAATAGTGAAAAATAGATATAAACTAAAAGTGCTTATCTATCTATCTATCTATCTATATAATTTAATGTAAATACTTAAAAACTTATTTGTTAACAGGCATTACTTTTAAGGAAAACACTGAAATTGGAGTGGGTGTTGGAGGAGACCAGTAAAGGGTGAAGAAATCCTTTTCCATTTCTGCATGAGAATTTGACCTTTGGTTAACTTTCCAGGTCTGTTTCTCAAGGCAACTTGATAAGGATGGTGTGTCCACCTCACTGTTAGGCAACAGTGCACATGGGGGATGACCCTGTTTGCTAAACTATATCTGTAGTGAGAGAACTATCAGTGCCTGGCAGGACGTCACATCTTTAGCCTTCTCTGAGTGCTGTGACTTGAGTAACTGGCCTGCCTCTCACAGAAACCCTGGAAACTATACCTATGCAGTTGTTACAAGAGATATGAACTCCTGTAGGGAGTGAGGCCTTGTGAGTCAAAAGAACTTCCATGCCCGCCTGATGGATACCTTGCTTCCTTGAATCTAACCGCAGTGCTCAGTGGACTGCTGAGAGGACTCGCAGGAGCACGCACCACACCCTGGTGGAGATCTGTGCGTCCTGTGCTGTACCAAAGGGAGTATCCCGGTGTGATCTACAGTTGGGAGTTGATGTGTAATTGAACCGAAGAAGACCTCCCCTATTGGGCATGATCGGAAAAGCTTTCATAGCAAATTAAAAATATACTTGTAAGTTAAAAATTAGTTTATACACACCCTCCATTTCAACCAATCAAATCTTCATGCTGTTCCTTAAATGTACCGTGCACTCTCCCATCCCTCATACTCTCCATCTTTGTCCTTCAGGAATATATTTCCTTCCTTCCAGGCCCAACCTCCCTTTCCCCATGTCCGAGTGAGCTCACGTTCCTCTGAACTACCATAGGGATTGGTTTGCTTGCTTCTCTTTTGTGTTGTAGTCCACTCACCTGAAAGGGGAAATGGGAACTGATGCGCTCCCAGGTCCAGCTGTGAAGCTACGATGTTAACCCTATATTCATATTACCATCTTTCAGACTTTTCACTCTTGGTAAAGACAGGGAGTTCGTTTTGTTTATCTTGATAATTGTACGTAAAGCTCTTGGCATGCCAAGCATATAGGAAATGCTCAATGGTAGCTGGCATTTTATTGTTTTTTGCCACTTAACTTCCAGTGCCCACACTGGATCTATTCTACACTGAGACACAAGTTTAGTTGAGATTTTTGGCTTTCCCTCCATCCGCTGTAGTCTGCCCCAGCGCTAGACACAGAGTCTTGCCCAACCGTGTCCCTGGATATCACAAATAAGTACACGTAAATCCAAGGTGAAACTTGGATTTGACCCAAAATGGGAGCTTTCATGTGGGTCTACTTATGCTGGAGTCGTTCCTATACTTAAAACTTCAGGAGATTAGACACATAGTATGTTTTTATTGATTTGGTAACCAGAACTAAGCTATTTTTCCATCTGTAAGAGCAACCTAAATTCCAAGAACTGCCCTGTCCAATCTTCTAGGATAGGGGATCTACAAACATTTTCTGAAAAGAGACAGATAAATACTTCAGGCATTGTGGCTATATAGCATGAAAGCAACCATACCTGAACAAATGAACACTGTCGTGTATACATTTAATGACACAGAAATTTGAACATTGTATTTTTTAATTTTAATAATATTGCCAAATTTTTCCTACCCCCTAGCCAACTCTTTGACAATATCTTAGGTGAAAAGTATTTCATTGTTTTGATTTGCATTTCTAAATTCTGAATAAGATTGAGTACCTCTGCATATACTTACTGGCCATTTGCATTACTTTTTCTGTGCACTGTCATGTAACTGGTTTAATTTTTGCCTTTTTCACTTAATATTATAATGTGAAGGTTGCCAAGAGAGTGAATCTTGAAAGTTCTCCTAACGCACACAGAAAAAAATAACTTTTTATGGTAAAGGAAAGACTTGAGGTAGGGCAGATATCCTAAGTATGCACCCACCCCTCCAGGATATGGCTCTGGAAATATTTTCTTTCTTTCGATCTTTCCCTTTTTGCCCCATCAAGCTGGATAAACCAAAACCTATCTTTTCCAGCTCAGACACTTTCTTTGGCTAAGGCATGACCTTTGGCTAATTATAGTATCATTATAATCTCACCTGCATGCAAATATGATGGCTCCCATCATGCATCTGACACCATGACCATTCCGGAAACATTAACAAAAACAATACTGAGCTCCTTGCCTACTGGGAGGAGACAATGAGGCTACATCAGTACCACATTTACAAGAACTTGGTCTGAACTGTCCAGCAACAGACACTGTGGTGATCATTTTGCAGTGTATGCAAGTGTCAAATCATGACATTGTACTCCTAAAATTAATATAAAATTGTATGTTAATTGCACCTCAAAATATATACATTATATAGCATTGCTGACACAAGAAATGTCCAAATCGGTACAGAATTTTAATGAGTTTATTTCGGCCCGAATTGATGGCAATTGCTGGAAAGGAAGATCTCAGTTGCACCGGAAAATGAGTTTTTCAGTTTCTTTTAAGCGTTGAAAATTGAGGGAACATAAGGAAGATACATGAGGGTTGGAGAATGCAAGGCAGGAATTACAATACACGATTCTATGCTATTTGAGGGTTAACATCTTCTTCAAGGGGTATTCTGGCATTTCAAAGGTGTATTAACCTAGATGCCAATGGATAGGCCTGGCTTAAAACCTTTCACTGAAGAAGTGATAGGCCTGGGGCATGACACCCACCATGACCTGCCCAGTTAGGAATTTATGATTTACTAAAGCACCAATTTTTCATCCACGGCATGAACTTTATCTAGAAAATGATATAAAGCAACATCATCACTAAGGACTGTATATTATTCCATGACTACCATAATTATTCTTTAAGTATCGGATAGATTATTTCCAATTTTTCTTAACAGCTATAAATTCTTAGATAAGGAACCGTCAGGACTTGAAAATGTGTGTGTGTGTGTGTGTGTGTGTGTGTGTGTGTGTGTGTGTAAGGCTTTTTGATACCCATTGTGAGATTGCCCAATGAAAAGTTCGTCTCCATTCCCACTCACGCCAGCCGACTATGAGGGTGCCCATTTCCTCGCACAAAGGTATTCATACAAAGGAGTTTGTATCATGAACTCCACATGCAAGAAGATTTCCAGGGGACCTGTGGTGGCTCAAGCAGTCTCCAGAAGTGCAGGCTTGAGGCAACTCAGGTCTCCAGCATGAGCAGATCCCTTTGTCTATCACTGTGAAATTAAAACTATCGACCTGCCCTTTTTAGCATGGGCTCATTTATTCCACAACTATTTATTGAGCATCTGTTCGGTGTCAGGAGGCTTTTTCTTGCCCTGGTGATCTCCCATCAAAAATGGTGAAAGCAAGAGTTATGCATAATTAAAAATACCATCTTTTTAAAATTTATTTTATTTTTTAATTACAGTCGACATTCAATATGATATTAGTTTCAGGTGTACAACATCGTGGTTAGACATTTATATAACTTAGAAAGTGCTCCCTCCGATATTTCTAGTACCCACCAGACACCATACATAGTACCCACCAGACACCGTATTTGACTATATTATCTATGCTGGACTTTATGTCCCCATGACCATTTTGTAACTGCCAATTTGTACTTCTTAATCTCTTAGAAATATCATAACATTGAGAAACTGCTTGAGTTTTGGAGAAAGTCCAATAACAGTGTGAACTTGGACAGATTGCTTAATTTCTCTGAGCCTCAGTTTTCTCTTACATACAATTGAGATTATAAAACAGATATCGGGGGGCTGATTTAAAAGGCCTGGCACATGTAGGTGTTAGCGTATGGATTAAAAGTGGAGCTCTGAAGTCGGACTACGTAGTGTGAGTCGTGGATCCGTTGTTTACTGGCTTTGTAACCCCACAGACAAACTAACTTCTCAGTGCTTTACTTTCCTTGTGTTTACAGTGGGCATAATTATACTTACTTTATAATGTTATTGAGAAGATCAAATGAAATGATATATGTAAAGTACTCAGCAGAGTACCGAGAACCTAATAAGTGCTCAACTAATAGTTATTTTTAATAATTTTTATTGCAGTATAATTCACATATTGCTATTGGATGAATCACTTCCCCCAAAATTTCCTATGTTGAAGTCCTAACCCTTACTACCTCAGAATGGAACCGTATTTAGAGATAAGGTTTTAAAGATATAATTAAATTAAATTGAGTTTATTAGGGAGGACCCTAATCCAATATGACTGGTGTCCTATAAGACGAGGACATTTGGACACACGGATGTACCGAGGGAAGATGATGTGAGGAAAAGGGAGAAGACGATCATCTACGAGTCAGGGAAAGAGGTCTGAGATGTCTCCCTCACAGCCCTCAGGAGGCATCAACCTGCTGACACTTTGATCTCAGACTTTCGCCCTTCAGAAGCGTGAGAAAAGAAATTTCTGTAGTTCAAGACCCCAGTCTGCGGTACTTTGTTACGGCAGTTGTAGCAAATTAATACACGTGCCCTAAAATTCATCCATTTTAGTGTATAATTCAATGATTTTTAGTAAATTAACAGAGTTGTGCAATCTAATATAAGATATTTTCATCGCTCTTGGAAAAAAGCTTGTCCCCATTTGCATTTACTCCCCAATTACACCTTCAGCCTGGGAAATCACCGATTTTCTCTCTGTCTCTTTAGATTTACTTTTTCTGGACATTTCACATAAATCATCACCAATGATCAGGAAATTTTACATATTAAGAGGCAGCCCTTTCTACATTGGGATTGGCTATCTGCTCAAAGTTCTTACGAGTCCAAATCTACTGCCCTGTGCTTCTACAAGGTAACATATTCCTATTATAGTTCATGTATAATATAAGTAAGACGAAAATTATTGTATGTACCACAGAATAGTTGGAATGGGATTGAAATATTCAGTCAAAATGACCACTGTAATTCTAAATTAAGAAATTATCAATCAGTAAGGAAAAAGATTGACAAAAGATACTGCGAGGCAGAGTGCTTTTTTGAGTCGCAGGAGGATAGAGAGGCAGCCCGAGAAGGGTTTCAGTAGAGCTGCTAATGAGAGACCATTTCTCCACGATGACACCTGAACTGACTAGCCATTCCCCTGAGCTGCTCAGGCACATCTGATAACTAATCGGGACATTCCATCATGACCGCATGTTCAGGGCCACACCCAGTCGGCAAAGCATCCAAACTGCCAAAGACGGTGTGGAGGCTGCACAAAGATGGGTCTTTGTGCAATGCCCCTTTTGTTAAAATGATCCATTTAGATGAAATCTATGTAGGGCACTATGTCAAAACTGCAAAGGAAGAAGTCTTTGCTTTTCTCAGCTAGTAGAGTTGCCTCACTAGCACCTCCATTAACCTTACCAGCCCTCGGTGACTATAAACTGAAACTATTGCATAGCCGTACATATGCATGCATGTGTTACCATTTATTCAAGAATATTTATTAACCACCTTGTGTGTGCCAGGAACTGTTCTAAGCACTTGGGAATATATCCATGAATAAAGAAAGGTCCCTGAATTGTTCTGTGAAGGACCAAAAATAAACACTAAACATAATAATGATAATAAATAAGTTAATTAAAGTGTGAAACTGAAAGGTGTTAAAATTAAAGCAAGGTGAGAGGGTTGAGCCTGCTGGAGGTAAATGTGGACAAGGTTGCGATTTAGTTTTCTTACTATTTTAAAAAGCCACTTTACTGAGGTATAACTGACATACAAAAATCTGTACGTGTTTAGTGAGTACAACTTGACAAGTTTGGAGATCAGTATACATCTGTGAAACCATCATAACTCTCTGTGCCATAAACATTCATCACCTTGAAAAATATCCTTCTGACTTCCCTTCCCTTCCTCCCCTCCTCCCTCCCGCCCTTCCTCCCCTCCGCTCCCCTCCTCTCCCTCCCCTTCCCCTCCTCCCTCTCCTCCCCTCCCCGCCCCTTCCCTCCCCTCCGCTCCCCTCCTCTCCCTCCTTCCCTCCCTCCCCTCCCTCTCCTCCCCTTCCCCTCCCCTCCCATCCCTCTCCTCCCTTCCCCTCCCCTCCCCTCCCCTCCATCCCCTTCCCCTCCCCTTCCCTCCCTCCTCTCCCTGCCCCTCCTCTCCCCTCCCTCCCCTTCACCTCCCTCCCTCCCTTCCATCCCCTTCCCTCCCCTCCCCTTTCCCTTCCCTTCCCCTCCCCTTCCCCTCCCTATGAGGCTGCAGTTTTAAATAGCAGTTACCACTGGAAATAGCGAGCCATGCAAAATGGAATAGCCAAGTAAACTCCCTAAAACAGAAGCATTCCTGGTGTGTTGGAGGAACATTCAAGAAGCCAGAATGACTGGAGTCAAATAAACTAAGGGAGGGTAGGAGAAGATGCGTTAGGTAGATAATAGATAGGCTCATAGGGTCTTTGTGTCCCTTGCAAGAACTTTAGTTGTCATTCCAGGTGAGATGGGAAACCAGAAAAGCAACATGATCTGACTTAAGTTTGGAATAGATCTCACCTGGCTGGACCGGAGGGGAACATTAGTCAGAAACCTATTTCAGAATCCAGACAAGAGATAATGGTGGTTGGGGTCAGGAGCAGTGGACATGCTATATTTGTGCGACCTGAGATTCATTTATCCAGCAAACGTTTATAGGCACTGTGCAACGTGCAGGGATGCTGAGGTGACCAGCCTAGTGACAGTCTTTCCCCTATTGCTGGAAACAAGCAATGGTAATAGTTAACATGGAGCGAGGGCTTGCCACAAGTCAAGTCAGCCTAAGCACTTGAAAAGTATTCTCTCAGTGATCCTGCCTCAAGGACTCAGGTGCCACGATTGTCCCATTTAAAGGTTAGAAAAGTTAGACACTGAGAGAGTTAGTATATAGCCCAAACTTGCACAATCAGACAGTCAGAATCCAAGGGCACAAGGTTGGGCTCCACACTGTCCCCTTTAAAGTTGGCCGGCATGATGGGGGTTATAATAGGATGATGTGGGAGGGAGGCAGCGTTGAAGCTGAGACTTAACAGGGGTTTGTCCCGGGAAAGTTGGGTGTAGGGAGAAGCGAAAGCAGGAGTGGGAAGGAAAGTGCTTTAGGTATAAGGAAGAACATTTACAAAGACAGACCTAGAAGGGAAAAAGCAGGACCTTGGAAGAACTGAGAAATAAAAAAAAACAAACCCACAATGTTGTTAGATCCTCAGATGTGCGAAGGACGGTGATTTAGAATGAACCAGAAAAACAGAGACTAGAACTTCAGTTTAATAAATTTATGGATCAAAAATATACTAATTGCACATTTGTCTTTAAAGTTTTCTTCCTGGGATTTCACAGTACAACTATATGCGTTGAAAGAGAGTAGATCTTGGAGTCAGAAAAGCAATGGCATCCCAAGAAGTAGCTTGCACTGGGGAGTCTAAAGGCCCCCTGATCCATCAAAAACTTGATCTAACCCAATTAAATTTGATAAGTAAATCACTGAGCTAACTATGCAAACACAGCTTGAAGAAAAGTCCTCTGCTCACATTTCCATCAGAGAGCTGCCCCTAACCCTTCTAATGCAAAATTTTAGAACCTCTGTTGCATATAAGCCTAACTGAATGCAGCTCTATCATTTAAGTAGAGCTTTGAAATAACACGAGTTATTTCGCATCTATAAATTTCATTGATCCATTCTGTAAAATGGACATGTTATTAGCCATTTGATAAGATTACCATCACTCTCAATTGAAAGTGCATACAAATTGCATATTTGATAGTTTCTACTTACTTGCAAAACTAAAATAGCTAAACAGCACTTGCATGTTCTGATAAAAAGCACATTTTTTTATTGTCTCACTAATTGGACAAATGATTAAGTGATATAGGAATAGAAAAGGGATTCAAATGTTTGAGTTCTGTAAATTCTACCCACTTCTGTTCAAAACTTTCTATTTAATTTACTTCAAAATGAGAATTTCTTGTCATATGATATCTAGAAGTAGGAGAATGCTCTGATTCCTTAAGCAGAGAATACCCCGGACTTCCAGGGTGAGAGCTGGCTTGGCCTACTGAGGAGCACCCAGTCTTTGAGGATGGACTGTCTGGGATTATCCAGGGAGGTGTAGTTGATAGCTCACCAGTGGCATTGGGAGTGAATTTACACTACCTTGCACTTACATGCCTCTCTCTCTTGGGACAGGTTACCATAAATTGTTTTGTGAGATATCAACAACTTGGCAAGGAATAAAGTCTTCTACAAAGTATTGCAGACACTGGGAGAGCAAAACTGGGGAATCCCACCCAAATTCTTGTGGGATGCAGACAAGTGTCCACAAAGAACATAAGCAGAGCAGTTTAGAAGCCATAAAAGCATGCATGGTGTAAGCCTGCACTCGTGTGTGTGTAAGGAGCAGGACTTTGCCCTCAGAGCCAGGGACCCAGAAGGCAGCAAAAGAGGAGCGTGAGGACTGTTTCCCCGGTCGGTCTTTGAACCCCTTCAGGCCAATATTTCTAACTTAAGTTGTTAAGCAGGCAAAAGTCCAGATTACTGAGTGATTCCAAACCAACATTGAGTGTCACAAAAATATTTGAAGCTAGTAATGGGCCTAGTGACAGTGACAATTTCAAAGCAATGGATCCAAAAATGGGAGAGAAGCCTCAATGCCCGGTAAATAGTAGTATCCCTATGAAAGCCAAGATTGTGTGTGTGGGGGCGGGGGACAGGTGGTGGGGAAAGCGTGTGTGCTGGGAGATGACCACATGTGGAATAGATTCTGAGGAGAAAGATGTCTGAGAGGGCAGTGTAGGAAGAGACAGCCTTGGGGACAGCCGTCCAGAAGGTCCCGGACAGGAACAGCAGCCCTTCCTTAAATGTCATGTGCATCACTGCCTGAAGGTGGCATGTCTTGCTCTGAAGGATTCCTATGAAGATTAAAAAGCCTTGAAATACAGTTTGGAAGGTCAGTTCACATCTGTTTCCTATTTGTCATATTCTGTCAGCACTTCTGCGAGAACAGAGCCGTTACACCAGCCTTGGAAGCCAGAACCAGCTGGATCCTCCAGGCCTGGCACCTCTCGGGTCCTTGGTCCCACCTCGGTGGAAGAAGAGTGTTAAACACAGATGCAAGCCAGCCTCCATTCTGTTGCTGTCGCCCTGCTAACTCCCCTGTACACCATGCTTCAAAGAGCAAACAGGTACGAAGAATTCAACCTAGTCAATCAGTTGTTGTCCCGCATAAAACAGCAGAACCACAAACAGCCTAGAGGCTTTTCAGTCCTCTGATGTGTCTCATTTGTTATCCAGCAAGCAATGAAAAGAGAAAGAAATTCTCTTGATTTTTACATTTACAGTCCTCTAGCTAGGGAACTGGAGTTTTCCCCTGGGCATGTTGCAAAGTGGCCCCAGGGAAAGCCCCAGAGCTCAGTAACACAGTGACTTAGTGATGTTTATGAGAATGGTGAAGATTTCCAAATGGTACTTATCAGTGTGTGCAGGCACTTATCTCAAGTAAGGAAAGATTTCCTCGATTTGGTTCAAAGGGCAGCCCAAGACACACAGTGGATCACATTCCCTTCCTACCTCCCTGGAAACTCCCACTGCCACTGGATGACTTAGGCTGGCTTCACCAGGGTCTGGATTTGAAATTACAAGTCATCTATAACAGTTCACTCCCTCAGGTCAGTGTGTAATGACTGACCTCCAAATCTTAATTTTGATGATACGAATGCATTTGGTGGGAGATGGATCGTCAGGGTTCAATTAGCAAGATCTTGGCTGGAATCTTTGAAGCTTCTGAGCAGATGACAAAGGATGACCAAGTACTGATGCATAAAGGCTGTGTGGCTGGAAGGCTAAAACTCCTGTGACTATAAATCCTTTGCTTCAAAGTTGAATTACTTGTGTTCTCCACTCGTAATTCTGTGGTGTTTTAAAACTAGCTTTAAAATGGAGAAATATTTAATTGTTTTGATTACTACCCGGGTGCTGTTTCTGTTTATTTATTGGTGTTTCTGTGAAAACAACAGCAACCCCTGTTATTGTGGAAACGGTCCCAGTGGCAATCTGCAGGACTTAGTTCGATGTGGGCATTTTTATTGTATGCCTCCCCAGAAATGTTTGACTTGATATTTTTGCAATAGAAAGAAAAAGCAATGAACGCTTTTGAAGCCAGATGTCCCTTAAAACACTGCTGATGGAGAATCCTTTCTCATATCGAAAGATATTTCAGTTAAGATGATCAAATAAAATTAGTTATCCTTAAAGTTTTCTGGGTTTATCTTAGTCAAATAATGGTGTGTATTCTAGCGAAGAAATCAAAGGTCATTCTTCTGATAAAGGCAGATTTGGGGGATTCTCTTGTGTCATGGAAGGGCATTTTAGTAGTGGCTTCAGTATTGGAAGGGGATAATGCTGTTCAAATCATGTTCAGAGGATGGAAGTGGTCCAAAATCTAAGTAGGATTTGGACTGCATGTACTGTGCTTGCAATTTGTATAAGGCAATTTTTTGATCTGCATTAAATTTGGATTGCCAACTCTCCCTCTTTTTAAAATATCAGTAATAAATTACTGCTAGTCTAAAAATTCACCTGTCAACAAAGTGGTGTAAGTGTTGGAGGGAGTCAACATCCAAGAATTAGAATGACTTCCGTTGGTTCCCCTCCACCCCAAACATATTTCCCTTGGTAGAACCCATCCCTGTGTGATAGTTACCTCTTATTTACCTGTCTTATACCAAGTAAACCTACATAATCTAAATATATTCGAGCTGTACTACCTACCACCATTATAATTGCCATTAAGTTGTAAAGATAGCTGACTTAAGTTTCACTTCAATCATTCTCCTGCGCATCTCTCCACCATTCTTCCTTTAGTGCCCCCATTCAAATGCCACATTCTCTGAGGCCTCACTTTCTCATTCTCAGTTACCCCTCCACGAATAAACCCTCCCTCACTTTGCATATACCTCCACTGTGCTCGTTATACTTTATAGTCACAAGTTTATGTGTCATTCTCGCTGGCTCAAATGAGAAGCCCAACAGAGCAGGGGCTCGGCATCATCCATCTTTGCAAGACAGCACCTGGGTTAGTGCCTGCTATTATAGAGGGCTTGTCTGAACGTTAATTGAAAGGATGGCACATGCTGGGCACTCTTGATGGGATAAAAAATGGAGAAGGAGTCAGTCCCTACTCTCAAGGAGCACACAGTCAGGCCAGAGAAAACCTAGCCATAAACACAATATAAGAATGTGTGTGACATGTGGCGTTAACAGTGAAACATTTGAGATGGGCCTTGAAGGATGCTAGGAGGACCTTTCAAACAATGGACCTGCATCAACAAAGGGAGAAAGTATGTGGTATCTTCAAGTCATCTGGTGAATTTCAGTTGTCTTAGGTGACATTAAGTAGGTGTCAGGAAGCCATGGAAAATAAGGGTAGAAACTTGATTGAGCCTAGATGGCTTCAAATGTTGGAGAACTACTAAAAGTCTCTGATGTGCCAAAAATAGTGTGGCAACGGTGGACTGTCATTGCTTTGAGGTTAAATATAACTGGATTTCTAAGAAAAACATGGACAAGAATCTTGATTAAATTGCATGTCTCATTGTTTTAGCTACTGAACATAGAGCAGTAGAGCGAAATTATCACAGCAGTGATAATTTAGGATAATTTAGGATGATTTTTCCAGGGTGTAAGGAATGAGATTTAGATGAAGGGCAGGAGACAGGGAGGCCAGGAGTTTTGAGGGCCTGAAGAAATGCTTAGGAGGTCCGAGGAAAGCAGTAAAGTGATTTTTCATTCTGGGTTACTGTGAGAACTCAATCAACATTTAATTAGTCGGAAGGAACCTGATTTGGCCAGAGGGAGAGGGTGAAAGATAAGGTGACAAGTTGTGTTTCGGACGTATTATATCTAAGATACTAGAAACACATCTAGGAGGATAGTTCCAGCAGATTCTCAGATATATGAAAAGAACATGAGGAGGAGACAGAAAGAAATTTGGTAGCTCTTTACATTAAGTTATGGATGGCAAAAGCCACATGACTCAGTGAACCCACAGAGGTAAGTGGGTTCTTGATAGAAAATTCCAGGACCGAAACTTAGGAAAAGATTTCATCTAGGGGGCAGGGAGAAAAAGCCAGCAAAACTGGCATTAATGATCTAGGAGGACCAGGAACATAAGGTGCTGAAGAAGCTAAGCTGGGTGTGGTTCCTAGAGCTGATAGAGAGATGCAGAAGGTTCAAAGACAATAAGCATAGAGCAAACGCCTGTGTTTCTCATTACTGAAAAATCACCGTTGATTTTCAAGAAGGTACTTCCAGTTGAAAGATAGGGACACAATCAAAACTCGAGCAGGAAATTGCAAGCTCAAGTGCTTACAAGGATGTAACAAGTAGTAGAAGTGAGTGAAGAGGGTCCATGGAGACTGTGATGAGCAGGTGATCACATGCCCCACCCGAAGGTAGTGGTTGTGCCCAGACCATTGTTGTCATGTGGAATGGGTGGCCTAAGGCAACTGGCTGTCTGACCTTTACAGAGGAGACAGAAATCCTTATTTTTAAATGAAATTTTCCAATTTAAAACAGTGTAAGAGTCAAGTGAAACACTTTTATAGGCTGTATCTGGTATTTGAGCCACCATTTCCAGCAACCTCTGCTAGGCTTGAAGGCATTGATGAAAGGACAGAAATTTTTTGAGATGTAAGTGCAAGACTATCCAGTCTGATGGGTGTTTTAGAGACTGAAGTGCTAGCAGGTGTCAAAGGGAAGATTGAAGATTCTAGGGAGAGAGATCCAAGGAGTGGGTAGAAGGCATGAGTTCCCTAGGGGGAAGAGATACCTTTTCCTTTCAGATGAGAGGGATGAAAAGAGTAAGAGACAGAGAAAGGTTAAATGTCAGGAATGAGGGTTGAGGTAAATGAGGGAAGATTAAGGACCTGTAACTTAAAGTCATCAACAAACTTTAAGAAACAGATCCTGAAATTACCTGTTGAGGATGAGGGAGGCGAAGACTGCACTTGGGCCATGGGAGGATGAGTAGTGTTTGCTGCAGTCCCCAATTTCAGGATTTAATGAGTGACAAATTAAACAAATAAAGACCTGGTTAAGATTGATAGCATCCATCCATAGGGATTTTCCATATAATCAATAGTTTTTAAGTGGCTTCTGCATTCTGGGCACATGGTTAAACTCTGGGGGTTTCCAATAAAGGATAGAGATGAAGAAATAAATACCACAAAACTGTAAATGTCTTTAAAAGGAGTATAAAGTGTGCTATTGAAAAATGAAGAGAAACATCCTGGAAGGGCTTCTGAGGAGGGGGCATTTAAGTCTATGTTTGAAAGATAAGTTGTAGTCTTTATGAAGACAATGGGGAAAGTCAGAAGACACAATATATACAAAACACTGGTGGTAACAACAAGCATGGTGCATTCTGGGAATTTCAGCTAATTCCATGTATCTGAAATGAAGTGCCCTTGGCAGAGTGGGAGTTGAAACTGAAGAGTTAACATGAAGAAGCGTGAATGGTCATGGAATTTGGACTTGCCCTATAGACAAGGAAAAGCCACAGAAGGTTTTCAAGCATAACAGTTACATCATCAGCTTGTTTGTTAGAGAAAGCACACTGACTAGAAGTAAGAAGATCAAGAAAGAGGCCAATTTTGATGTGAAATTCTGTACTTAGCTGCAGAGGATACATTTTGATTGATTTAAGTTCATGATGGCAATCTTAATATCTTTATCCACTGCTTGATCTAGGGTTGGGGCATACAAACTTATTTTAGGTTTAAAGGATGTCGACGAGGTGTAAAAAGGATGTCTACGAGGAGTTTTCTGGGACACAGTTCTTTGATAAGAAGGAAATGTTTGAGGAGAAAACTTTTATTGTCCCTTTTCTCCCTCTTCTTCAGGATGTTGCTCTCTGAAGATGTATGTTTGGAGCTGCAGCAATCATTTTAAAGTATGAGGCAATAAGTCTAAAGATGAAAACCAAGTTGAAGATGGCAGAGCAGAAGAAACACCCTGGGTTCTTGGTGTTGGAGGAGGTCTTTGAGAAGATGTGGCTGCCATGTGATCCTCAAGCTGGACTTGGGCTACTGGAGACTCCTCACCCTCCCGTGTTCTTAAAATGTATATTCTGCCCTTTGTTTCCATAGCTAAGCTCTTTCAAGGCACAGCATTGAGAGAGCAATGTGTTGTTGAGATCATCTGGACTATGTATGTGACTGAGCCCCGTTAAGGCCACTTATAAACTTTTAAGATTCTGGCAGGCAAACATGGAGGTCTACTCATCTTGCTTTGGCTCAAGACAAGCCTCGTATGTAGCTTCCCTTGCTTATTAAAACTGCCACCTACCAATCTGGAGTGGTCTACCTCTTTCTTTGGTCTCTCCTTGCCCTCCTTGTATGGGAGCCACTTCTGGATTTCATCCACATTGTGAACCAACATTTGGTGACACTGTTTTGTTTTCCAAATCACTCTAGGATGGCCAATCTTGAACTTACCAAGTCAATAATGAGTGTCCTTTTGGTTTAAATCTTAATTAGCTGGATTTTTTTGTTAATTGCTATACTGTCCTATATGTGGCTATCACAGTAGAAAATTTAAAGAGAAAAATATCCTTAACTGCTAGAGGGACTATACTCATGTATAGTCCTATTTCTGTGCTCAGGAAACAAGATGTATACTCTTGGTTAATCTTCTGCCTCTCACCAGTCTTTATCCTTCCCTTCCATGTGTTTTATCTAGATTAGAAAAAGCTGCCTTACTCATCTTTATTCTCTTCTTTGTAGCTTTTTTTTGCTCTCTCCCAATAGAATTTATTTCTCTCATTTAAAGTTCCAGTGTCTTGGCATTTATTATATTAAATTATCATTAATTAAGAGGCCAGGGGTTTTGATGTCTTTATCTGTGTACCCCTGGCACAAAGGCTGGCAAATAATGGATGCTCAAAAAAAAAAAAAATGTGTTTTGAATGGACTTTTGAGATAGGGGCCTGAATGAATAACATACAAAGAATCTGGACCTTTTCTGTATGCTTCCTTAAATTTGCCTCACTGGCCTCCAAGCTGTTCCCTAAATGGAGAGTCCTGGTGCTGTTTACCTCCCCTGGTGTGAGGACTCTCTCAAGCATGGTCTCCATCGCACACACACAGTGGGAGCTGCAGCAGAACCATGAATTTCAAGCCAGTTCAACCTGACTCATGGAGTTTCTGCCTCCTCCCCCAACTTCCAGGCAGCACTGGCTTCCCCAGTGGCTGTCTGGAGGTGGTTTGGGTTACAAGCCCAGGAGGAGTACAAGGGCATTATCATCCTGTGGGGTCTACTTTGACCAAAGAGAGACGGAAAGTGAAAAAGAATGAGCACATCAATTCCTCTCCTTGCCTCCTTGATGAACCACTGCACATGATTCCATATGGTCTGACCAAGTGACTTGCTATATGTTCTCATGAAGCCATAATCAGTTGCCTTACGCATCATTTTGTATTTGCTATGTCTCCATCCCTGACTGACTCCTTTTTACTCACTCTTGCTGCACTGGAATTGTATCCCCTTCTTTCCAATAGCATTAACATGTACCCTGGACTCAACCTTTCTGTTCTAGGCTAAGACAGAAAATTAAAGCTATTATTCAGAATTGAGTTTCTTATTGTTTATTTGTGGATGCTACTTCAGTTTAAATTCTCTTTCAAACAAAGGCAGCCAGGGATGCCAAAACAACACAGGATTTTTAAAAACTCTTTTTGTTTAAGTAAACCGTTATCCACGAGTGGCATTTCTTAAAATTCAGATTGTTCATTTTTAAACCACTCTTAAGGTGAAACGAGGTCTCAAGGGCAGGAAATTAACTCCTAGGAAAAGCAAATATTTAATGGTCCTTGATTTTAAACACTGAGTTGTCAGTTTGGGCTTGATGATTCTTTTAAAGTGATATTATTTCTCAAGACATCAAGCTTGTGTTGACAAGTTTCTTGAAAGAGAGTTGGAAGAATAATTGAAAGACACATAATTATCCTTTGCTTGATGTTTAGTTATCTTAATGCCATCTAATAACAATAAAAGCTATAGTAAGTGATCAGAGTATCTGGGTTCTTTCCTTTTGACAGATATGGAACACTATATTATTAAGCATTATTCTATTTATCATAGACATATTTTTTTTGATGCAGTTAAATTTGTTCTATATTGAATACAGGTTGGAGTTATATATAATTAATAGAAATGTCCTCAGGGGAAGAAATGAAGCTTCGATCTCAGTAGCAGGATAATCATCTGGAATTTATGGGTGCCTCTGCCTGTAGAGGTCTGGAGTCATTAGCCAAGATAAATGAAAAACATAATTTACAATTAAGATATTAACCTACACAATCTTGTCTGAGATAGAAGAAACAAAGTCAGAAAATTTTAACATATTGCTATACTACCCAGAACAGAAGCACATGGGCAAACTAAAAAGGAAAAAAAGAATAAATATTGGGTCTGCTCTGGAAAGGACCAATGGGAGAGTTGTGCAAGTGGAAAGGGACCCATCAAGAAAGAAAAAAAAAGGAATATAATAAATCTGGCAAAAATTACATTTTTTATAAATTAAATTTCAAATTATTCAACCATCCCTTTTTTGAGAACAGAACTCCCCTAAATGAGATTAGAAAATAATAGCATTCATACCGAAATTTATATATGTTAAACACAGCCACTCTCAACCATCCTACTAATGGATGAGGGTACGGTGGGCCCCAAATCAGTTGGCAAATGTTTGTTAAATGCTAATCATGGGGATTTTGCCCAGAGACCGTGTTCCCTGATCTAGAAATTGCCAGCCTCAACTATGAGTTGCTTTGTAACTGAGTTTGCCTAATCACAAAGGTCATCTGGAGAAGAGAATAACAAACAGCAAAGGACTATTAAGGGAGGTAGGATGGTTTAAGGTAGGAGAATATTTAGAAGACAATAATCTAAATGTTGCCCCAAGAACAAGAGGAATATGGAAAGGTTTTTGGATTTACTTAGAAGCAGTCACTGGTATTCTTCAAAGAACAATTTCAGACATTCCATCTTCAGGCTATAATGGAATAATTGGAACTGGGATTACCCTTGAAAAACTAGAAAAGTGGATAAAATATATGAAACAACTTTTCAGACTTCGGACAACAGGTAATGTGGGACTGTGATCTCTGAGAGAAGGTGGCCATCCTGGCTTTCTACCTAGAGACATGTACCTGGCCATGAAACAGGGAAGGGGATCCTATGTAAAGCACAGCAGTATTATTGAGTCGAGGAGATGAAGGTCAGAGTTCAGATGGGCTGAAGCTGCTGGAAGTTGTAGGGCAAAGTTGCAGAGAGGAAGAAGGTACCTAGAAAAGAGAGCTCCAGAAATTTGCATAGGCTCATTTTTAGATTTTGCCAAAGACAGCAAAACTCCACAGTTGGATAAAGAGACACTGGGGAGCTGTGAACAGAATAGTTCTTGATCTTACACAGGTCTGGAATTGCTCAAGTTCTGAATAGCCAAGGAGAAGTGTCCTTGTTGATCACTAGGAAGCTTCAACAGAGACCCTTGTCAATGCAAGAACCTCCTGACCCATAGAGAACTTTTATAAAAATTTGAGTTGAACAGAGGATATGCATGGAAGCAAGATCTCAACAGACTGAGAAAAATTTTCTTAGAATGGTTTGCAGCATCTTTATGCATTTGAATTAAGGAGCAAACTAAGATTACATGAAGGCAGGAGACAGCAAGGCAAGGATCAAATTACAGGATAGTTAACAATATTATGTGCTCTGCTAAGGGTGACTTCTGAGGGGTCTGAAAAGAGGCATTTCAAAGGTGTGTTAACCTAGGTGCACAGAAACAACGAACAGGACTTACTTAAGGCAAAGATACATCTTTTACTAAAATGTTACATGCCTGAGGCGTGACTACTCACCATGACCTGTCCAGTTAGGAATTTATGATAAGATCACCTGGTGAAGTTATTTTCCATAGAACCTTTTTTCATCCACACCCTAAAATGGTCATGCTTTAGCAGTGTTACTAAACTATTACTAAAATAAAGGTTACTTCATGTCTGCCCTAAAAAGGCTTAAAAACAAGCCCCTAAAGGATACCTTTGGGGTAACTTTACTGCATGCCATGACAAAACACAAGTCTTTTAAGGAAGACAACAAAATCCAGTTTTACTAACAATTTAAAAACCACGATATCTAACATCCAATAAAAAATTATTAAATATGCCAAGAAGCAGGAACATGACCTATAACCAGAAGAAAAATCACTCAAAGGAAACACCTAGAAATGATAGAGATGGATAACATTAGCAGACAAGAATGTGAAAGCACTATAATAAACATGTTTGACTAATTAAGTGTAAACAAAGTGAGAGAAATGGAAGACATGGAAAAAAAAAAAAAAAAAGGAGGGAGATTCAACTGATGGTGGAGAGGGATGCCAGACTGAAAAAAGGAAAGGAGAGAGGAGGACAGAATGAAGGCAGTGGGCAAGGACCATTTGTTCAAGAAGTATGGCTGCTAAGACAGAAAGGGGCAGCAAGATCTATCAAAGCCCTGGGTGGTGGTTTTTTGTTTTTGTTTTTGTTTTCGTTTTAATCTAGGAAAAATGAGAAGCTAAAGAGAAGGAGGGAGTTGGGAAAAAATATTTAATTGTTAGAAGAAATGATATGAGGTTAATAGTTCTAGGAAGCTTTTGGAGAGAAAACTTTTAACTCTAAAGAGAAAAATGAATTTTCCTTGAGATAACAGCAAAAAGATGAATATAAAACAGAGACAGAAATTTCAAGGGCATTAGTCCAGATAACCGATGGAGCTTTAGTAAACAGGAGGCAAAATTATTCTCTAAGAAGCTGCAGGATTGGGGAATCCAATGAGTGAAAGGCTGAGAACAGGGAGTCTGATCCGGTGACTGTGGGAAGCAACCCTTAGTGAAAATGTAAGAGATGAAGAAAAAGGTTGCAGAGGTATAACCCCAAATGGCCTAATTTCCCCAAACATGGGGAATTGATTAGATGCCAGAATTAGTAGGAAGGAAATCATCAAATGCGAAGGAGAGATCTGAGTTTCAATGTTAAGAAGAAAATGATTTTCCTTTTCCTTTTAGTGTGCTAAGTCCTAGTGAAAACCTTCTGAGAGAATAATGATGTCGAGGAGGTTAGAATTGTGCAGAAATTGTAAACTGAGAAAGAAGAATGGAAATAAGTGGGAAAACCCTGGATGAGTTGGACAAGAATAGAACGGCCTTAATTTTCAGACTACTAAATTTTTATTTTTGTAAAAGTACATTTGTAAACCTGGATAATAAAGCTGTGCGTAAGTGTCATTTTGTTGTAACAAAAACTACGAAGTCAGCTATATTTCTGTAGTGCATGGTGAGGTGAAAGAGTCAGGCCAGGAGTCAGAAACACAATGTTGTGTCTGGTCTCTGGCACCATCTTTGCGGGTTAGTCATCTCATCTCTCAGAGTCTGTTTCTGCATTTGTAAAATGGGCAAAATGCCAGTTATGCCTACTCTGGATGAATTGGCACAAATCGAAAGACAGAATATATGAAAACACTTTGTGTGCTGCTCAATCCTATAAAACACAAGATATATGTTTTAGACCTTTTCGGGGTATCTACCTAGTTCACAATGACTCATCTTTCTCTGAGAGTTGCCTTCCTGACCACTCGGATGACTCCCCTCCTCCCAGTTATATTTATTAAATCATTCCACCCACCTATCCACACTTGACTAAACCAGTATTGAACACCTGATCCTAGATTGAGCCAATCAGAATTTTCTCTCCTGAGAAAAATTTAGAATTTGGACTAACACTATCCAATTAGGACTGGTCATTTGAACTCTAGAGCAATGGATTGGTCATCTTCTGTTTGCTGAGGGCATGGAGATGCAGAGAAAGCTGGTGTGCAGAGAGAGCGAAGCTAACAGGCAGGCGGAGGCTGAGAAGAAAGGAAGAGAGAGAAGATTAGTACTCTAATAGCTGTTCAGTTCCAGGTTCTTCCTCCTGAGGACTGACTGCTTTGCCGCCTTGGGATCCCGTAAAACACTGTTGTATCCTATTTTTCATAATGTGGCTCGTGTTGTTCTGTGATTTTTAACTAGAATCTTAATGAAAGCGATATAGTGGGCTGAATGTTGCCCCTTGCATCCCCTCCAAAAATAGATATGTCCACCCAGCACCTCAGAATGCAACCTTATTTGGAAACAGGACCTTTGCAGATGTAATTAGTTAAGGTGAGGTCATATCAAATTAGAGTGGGTTTAATCCAAGGACTGGTGTACGTATAAGAATAGAAGAGTACACAAGAAATACAAACAAAGGAGAAAGTACAGAGAAGAAGGCCATATGAAGATGAAGGTAGACAGAAATTGAAGTTATGCTGCCACAGGCCAAGGAGTGCCTATGGCCACCAGAAGTTTGAAAGACAAAGAAGAATTCTTTCCTAGATTTTGCAGCGGCTACATGTCTCTGCTGACACCTTGATTTTTAACTTTTAAGCTACCCAGTTAGTAGTACTTCATTGCAGCAGCCCTAAGAAACTAATACAAGGAATATTATAGGATGATTTATCTCAAAATTTTTGTTTTCAAGCTTGTTGTTATGGAAGGAGCTAGGCTTTACACTAGGAGAAACCCTTGAAGCTCTTAAGTGCCCTCTAGACCAACAACCCCCTTCTGAGAAACGAGCCCCTAGTGGTTTGTTCTGTATAAAGCTATTACATTTCTTGCCATGTGAAACCAACCCTACTCCATCCACACTCAATTGGAGCCAAAATCCAAAGTCCCCTGGGAATGAGTTAGTCTGCAGGAGGCCAAAAGGAGCTTGGTGTCAAACTGCCTCATAGGGCCATTCTGTATTAGATAGTAACAAATCGACTCAACCAGGAAGTATAAATGCTAAATAAAGAGTAGGCAATATCCCAATCCATGTTGAACCTTTGTTTCGTTTCTCCATGAATCTATAGATATCCCTGTCTGGGAAGCTCTGTGACCAAAAATGGCTGCCCAGCTAAGGACAGAGAGGCTATCCCATGCTACTGAATGACTCCTAGCAATGAACCCCATTATCAGGGATCATCTGGGCATGGTTCCTGTTTCAACCTATCTTAGTCTTCCCAGGCTACCATAACAAAATGCTATAGATTGAATGGTTTAAACCACGGGTTCCCAACCCCTGTGCCATGGACCAGTACTAGTCCGTGGCTTGTTAGGAACCAGGCTGCACAGTAGAAGGTGAGCGGCAGGCAAATGAGTGAAGCTTCATCTGTATTTGCAGGTGCTCCCCAGCGCTAGCATCACCACCTCAGCTCCACCTTGGAGCATCAGGCATTAGATTCTTTTAGGAGCACCAGTCCCTAATGCCCAAAAGGTTGGGGACCGCTGGTTTAAACAAGAGAAGTTTATTTCTCACTGTGCCAGTCAATTTAGTTCCTGATGAGGATTTAGTTCCTGGCTACAGATGGCCGCCTTCTTGCTATGTCCTCATGTGGCCTTTCCTTGGTGTCTGCAACCAGAGAGGGAGAGATCTCTCTCTTCCTCTGTTTATAAGGCCACCAATCCTATTGTATTAGGACTCCAACTTTACGACCTCATTTAACCTTATTTACTTCCTAGAAGTTTTATATCCAAATACAATTAATTACACTGGGGTTTAGGGTTTCAACACAAATTTGGGAGGAGTGGTGCACAATTTAGTCCTTTTAGTCCATAAGATTTAGCAAAACTTAAAGGATCTAACTAATACAGGCCAAAGCAAAGGTACTCCTGTATGAATATGATGACCACAGAGATTTAATATACATTTTAGCAAGTAGGGGGAAGCAAATAAAACTTGTCCTAAATTTTGCCACCCCCTCCTTTACACACTGGTGATTTAACATAAAATTCCTGGTCCTCTAAGTTCTCTCTTCTAGAATGTCTGCCAGGGAGCTTGTTTCATGGGATTGGCCCAGCCCTGCTAGAAGGAAAAAGGCATTCTGAGAGGGTATGCAAAGAGTCAAAATTATTTTTTCTCCTTTACATCTTATTAGAATCTTCATCAGGCAAACAATGGGCTCATTTATGATTCCAATGCAGGGGTCAGAATGAAAGAAAATCTTGGATTTTTTTTTTTCCTTGCCAAGATGCAACATGCTTCTACCTACATAAATGAAAATATGTATATACACATACATATATATACACATATATGTACACAAATACAAACACGTATATAAATATATAATTATACCACATATATTGAGAGATATATATATGCATACTTCCTATGTGCCAGGCATTGTGCTAAAGTGATATATATATATACACATATGTATATGTATATATATATATACATATGTATATGTATATATATATTCATTTTATCCTTATAACAATTTCATGAGATAGGTAATATTATTATACTCACTTAACAGTTCAAAAAATTAAAGCACAGAGAGGTTGAATAACTTACCCAAGCTCATACAGTTAATAAGTACTAATACTGAGACTTGACCCATACAATCTAGCTTCACACTTAATGCCCTTAACTACTATAGTTTATTTACAACAAGTGACTACAAAGTATAAATGAACTACAGTGAAAAAATATGAAAAGTACTATGAATAGAGATTAGGTACAAAGAGGTGTGGAATTTTACTCTGAATAGAGATTAGGTACAAAGAGGTATGGAATCAGAAAGTAATTATTTTACACTTTTTTGGATGAACCATCTCTCAGCCTACTAGTCTCTATAGACTTTGATGACCATGTAGTATTATTGACAAGCCCAGAAGTAAACACAACTTGCCTTGGAATAAGACTGTATCAGTGTATGGCTCCATGTGTTAACTTGATCTGTCTCTGGACAGTGAGCAAGCCATACAGTATATGTAGAAAGAGACGCAAAGTCTTCCTTGTCACATTCTGTCCATCCTGAGCAGAGAGCTTCTCGCTCTGAAGTTTTGTCCCCGAGGCAGAAAGGGAAGAAGATTGTGCTCCTTCCCATCGCTCTTACTAATCAAGTGCCCCTGTGTGCTCCAACAAGAGGTTCTTCTTAGCTGGATGAATGGATGTGTAGAGAGGCAAGAGGCCAGGACTTATGGGCTCAAGAATGTGTAAGATTTATTGGAGCTGCTGGTTAGAACACTGCTGTTTTCGTAAACTGGACCAAAACACTCTCACACCAAGCTTTCAGCTATAAAATAAGTAGCCTCAGGTGTCTATCGACCTAAGAGGACCTGCTTGTAGTTGATATACTTGCCAAACCACTCTCTGGGAACTCGACAGATGAGTCCTCTAGCTTTCAATCCAGGATGAGAATTTGCACCAAAAAATGAGACTAATTCTTTTTAAAGAGAAATACAAATTCCTACTTTCTTAACTTTTCATTCATTCATTGAACAAATATTTATTGAGTACCTACTGTGTGTTAGGCACTATTCTTGGAGATTGGAATATATCAGTGAGCAAAACAAAGATTCCTGCCCTCATAAGACTTATATTCCAGTACAGGGAGATAGATGGTTAGCAATATGCATAATAAATAAATTATATAGTGTATTCTAGGAAGCTGTTAGTGTTATAGAACAAGGAATAGATCAGAGTAAGAGGGATTGAAAGTATTGAGGTCTGGTTGCTATTTAAATGGAATAGTCAGGGGGTGGCTCCATAGTGTAGTGGTTAGCACGTCTGCTTTGCATGCAAAAGGTCCCTGGAGCCGCAGACCATACCCCGGGTGCGCCTGGCCCCAGGTGCATGCTGTGAGCATGAGGGAGGGGATGCCCTGCCATCAGAGATCCAGTTCTTAAGGGGAAATGGCAACATCCATGGGTCAGGGGTGGAAATGGGGGAGGGTAATTAAAGAGGGGGGAAAAATAGAACAGTCAGGATAGGTCTATTGAGAAGGGGGCATTTGAGCAAAGACTTGAAGGAATTGAGTGGATGAGCCAGGTGGACATCTGGGAAAAGAACATACCAGGCAAAGGAAATAGCAAAGCAGGAGTGTGTCTGGTATGTTTGAAGAATAGCAGGAAGCTGGTGTGTCTAGAGCAGTGGGAGCTGGAGGGTGGACTGTGGAAGATGGGAAGAGGTAGCAAGGACCCAATCATATGCAGGCTGGTGGCCACTGTAGAGACTGCTACTTTTTACACTATAAGACTCTTACTCTCGAATGAGAAGGGACTCTACTAGAGAATTTTCAGCAGAGGAGTGAAACATTCTCTCTTATATTATAACTGGATCACTCTGACTGCTGTGTAGCAAGCTGACTGTATAAAAGCAAGAATAGACACAGGGAAAATAGATAGAATGCAATTGCAATTATCGAGAAGAGAGACAATGCTGGCTTGGACCAGACTGTAATAGTAGAGGTGGTAAGAAGTAGTCAGTCAGTTTTGGGGTTGAATTTAAGGATAGAGCCAGTTGGAGCTGCTGTGGATTGGATTTGGTGTATAAAGGGGGGAAAAGAGAATGCATGAGATGACTACAACCATCAAGATAGAAAAGGCTAGGGGTGGGGCAGGTTGTTAATTATATGCATCTGGAGGTCAGAGGAAAAGTCTGGGCTGGAGATATAAATGTGGGAGTTGTTGGCATGTAGATGGTATTTAAAGCCAAAGCCTGGATGAGATCATTAGAGTCTAGGCCTTCCAGCATTTCAACATTAAAGAGTTGGGAAAAAAGAGTATTCAGCCAAGGGGATCAAGATGAAGTGATCAGAGGTGGGAGTAAAACTTAAATGCTAAATTCAGGAAACCAAGTGAAGAAAGTGTGTCAAGGAGTAGGTAGGTGTCAACTGTGGCAAATGCTGCCAAGACTTCAAGTAAGATGAGGACTAATTGATCATTGGATTTAGCAATATGAAGATCATTGGTGATTTGATGAAGTCATGGGGAAAATCCAGATTGGAATAGATTTACATATGACTGGTGCATTTTACTATACATAAATTGTATTTCAATAAAATTTATTTAAAGGCACAAAAAGAAGGAAAGTATGAAATAAAATAACCAAAACTTGGAAATAACACAAATGTTTATCAACATTAGAATAGATGAAAAAAATATGGCACATTTCTTCAATGGAATATTATAGACTAAGTAGGGGTCAGTAAACTACGGCATGAGAGTCAAGTCCAGCACAGCCCTATTTTTATAAAGTTTCACTAGGACACAGCCACAACCATTTGTTTAAGTATTGTCTGTGGTGCTTTCATGGGCTACATCAGCAGAGCTGAGTAGCTGTGCTGAAGTCCCTGTGGCCCACAAATTCTAAAGTATTTACTATCTGGTTCTTTACAGAAAAAGTTTGCCAATTCCTGGACTGGAGCAATCAGGATAAATGAACTCCTGATATTCATAACAATATGGACTAATTTCATAAGTATAATGTTGAGGGAAAGAAGCCAGAGACAAAAGAATACACACTATATGAGTCTATTTGAATGAAGTTCAAAAACAGGAAAACTAATCTATGGTACTAGAAGTTAGAATAGTGGTTACCTTGGAGTTAGTGACCGAGAGCGGTCAGGACGTGAGCCTCTAGGGTACTGATATTCTAATTCTTTTTTCTTCCTAGTTAGCGTCTGTCACCATAATTACACTTTTTTTTCTTGTAATGAGAACATTTAAGATCTACTTTCTTAGCAACTTTCAAATATACAATACAATGTATTCTCATTTTTGATCTTGGTGCTGGTTACCGGGATTGTTTCCTCGGTGAAAATTACTGAGTGCTTATTAGTATTTTGTGCACATTTCTAAATGTCTAAAAAAACTTACTAAAAATTAAAAATGCTAAGAGAGGAACTAGAGACAGGGGTTATAACAACTCTTTTTTGATGTGTTGTTGCAAACGGGAGGAAAGAAGTGAAGGGCAGTTCGAAACAAAGTAAGGTTAAAGTAAGGGTTTTCTTTTTTCAAGTTGAAAGAAAGAATAGCATATTTATGTTTTGATGAAAGGAGATGGAATATTTAGGAAAGAAGAGAATGCTGGAGTGATGTTCTCAGCTAGGTGAGAGGGGATGAGATCTGGTGTACAAGTGGAAAGATTCGCTTTAAACAGGAGCACAGGATGTCCCTCTTTACCAATAGTACATTTTGGAAAACTGAAGGTACCTACAACCTGGTGCCTATCTTGGTACACAGTGATAAGTAATTCTTGGTTACCAAGGAATTCCTTTATGAGCTTCCCAGAGCAGTTCCGCGTTGGCCGCTTGGTGAGTAATAATTTCCCTAATAGTCAGTACTTCACAGGTGCTTTTACACAGATCTCATTTCACACACATCTTGAAATAAATACAACATATCTTCTCTCTTTCTGATAAGATGGCACAATGCTGCTCGGAGTAGCTAAAGTGTTATCTAGGGTCCCAATGACCAGGCTATAATTGTAACCAAAGTCTCTGCATTCATTTGCTAAGGCTGCCTTAATAAAGTACTGCAAACTGAGTGGTCTAACCACAGAAATTTATTGTCTTACAATGCAGAAGCTATAAGAAGAGTGAGATCCAGATGTTGGCAGGGTTGGTTCCTTTGGAGGCTAGAAGGGAGAATCTGCTCCATGCTTTTCTCCTCACATCTGGAGGTTCTCTGGCAAACTTTGCCTTTCCTTAACTTGTAGATGCATCACCCTGATCTCTGCCTTCATGTTCACATGGTGTTCGCCCTGTGTGCTTGTCTGTTTGTGTCTAAATTTCCCCTTTATGTAAAGACGCTACTCAAATTGGATTGGAGGCTCACGCTACTCCAGTCTAACCTCATCTTCATTTAACTAATCACATCTGTAATGACCCTATTTCCAAGCAAGGTTGCATTCTGAAGTACAGAGAATTGGAATTCAGCATATGTACTTGGGGCAGGGGGACACAGTTCAACCCACGGCAGTCTTCTAATGCCATATTTAGTGTCAGCCTCAATGGCAGTAGATTAGGCAATTTCAGAAGAGGTAGCATTGAGGATTGATGGGATCCAAAAAGTCGTCTTTCTTGTGCGTCTCTCTAATACCTGCTAGGCCAATCATGTGAACCTATTGTCTTAGATGTGACTCTGATGTGACTGTTTTGACCTGTTTCAGAAGTAGAATCTTGAAGAATAAGGGGTAATGACTGGGAAGGCGAAGAATGAAGGAATTTGCAGGGGGAGTTATTCCTCTAAGGCAGCATTTCACAATTTGGTCTAGAACCATATGTATTGAGTATACGTTTGTCTTTTATAAAATAAAAGCAGCTGCTTCAGCCTTCCCCACCTGAGATTCTGAACCCAGGAATCTGCATTTTAGCATACTTTAAATTAAGGTGATTCAGACGCCATACTTCGACAAAAACTTCCCTAGAGCCAGTAATTAGTGGTGTAGGGAAAATGAAGCAATAAAAAACTAGGTTGGAGTCAGACTGGGCCTTGCCTTCCAGAGAGAGTGGACAGAACCGTAGAACCCTGAGATCTGAGATACAATGGCTGGGAGGAACCTTTGGATCCCTTCCTCAGTTTCCAGAGATGGTGACACCAGGGCATTTTGAGCACTTACAAGTAGAGAGAAGCAAAAACAGGGCTTCAGTATAATAAGAGGATTACAATGGATAAAATGAAACAAGAGAAGAGAGATGTGAGGAACTGGCCATTAAGCCAGTGTCTAGACTAGGTGATGTCTCATTTTATTTATTAGGTCACAAAAATTGTCCAGCTTCATAGTGAGCCACTTGCATGCTTCTGAGGTAGGCCTGGGTTCCTGAAGCAGATATTTGCCCCTAGGATAAAGAATAGGTCTGTTTCTAATGGTTATTTGTTGAGGTTCATTGCTTCTATTGGCACTGCATTATACTTAGCATGCAAAGATAAAATAAGAACCCAAGGAAAACACTTGAAGTGTGTGATTAAATTGATTGATGATCTTTAGTTAACTCTGATTAGACTTTGACAGACTTCCTGACAAAATTTTTAGTATAATAATCTATATCTGCACAATTTCTTTATTATTTTTTCATCTTCTTGACCTCACTTAGTGTTCACAATAACCCTGTAATAGGCATTACCCTAACTAGACTGAGCTTTAAAGATGAAAATCTGATTGTGCTCTTTTCTCACTTATAATTCTTCACTGCTTCCTCACTGTCCACCTATTGGCTCATTCATCCTTCCTTGGGGAAATATGTTCCAAGTTAATAACCTAAAAGAAAAAAGCACTTTATACAAGGGTGTATGTAATAGCTTTATTCACTATATTAAAAAACTGGAAACAACCCCAAACCCAACAATAAAAGGTGGGGCTAAGCAAGTCCTGCTCTATCAATACACTGAAATTCTCTTTACTTACTGTAAAGGATAAGAATCTGGTCTACACTGAGGCATTAGTGTGTGTTTAAATGAGTGTGTCTCAAGGAGGTAAGTGTGATATAAACAGGGTAATAAACAGCATGATTTCGACTCCATAAAAACATGCACTGACAAAAATATAGACCAACAAAAGACTTAACAATAACAAAAAGTGATAAAATGTTTGGTATACTATGTGAATCAGACCTTCTGTTTGAGTGTGACATAAAAAGTTAAGTGTGGAAAATAATGCCTTTGGGATTTTCTTCTGGGGACTCTTACATAGGATTTTATACTGTGAAGAGAAACTATAGGTGGAACTGAAAACTTTAAGACCTCAGTACATTAGGGTGGGCTAAGGACACAGTGATAGATTTATGTTGGGATGTAGGGTTTGGGTCAATTCAAGTCAGAATGGGGGCGGGGCTTGGACCAGCTTTACACCAGTTACTGCTGCCACAGCAGTTCAAGGCTAGTGAAGAGTCACAGAGCAGGAAAAAACTGCCCTATTAACTGAGAGGAAAACTGGTTAGACTTGATCAAGCAGAACTGACCCTATGCACAATTTCAAAGAGGCTCCAGGAGCAGTTCACCGAACTCTCTTCTCTTTATTAATGTATTTGTTTTGGTTGAAAGTATAAAACTCATGGTGCTAAAGCCTCACAAATGGCTGAAGTACCTGAATTTTACTATCTATTCCAATGGGTTAGGTCTCTTCCTAGTCTCTTTCAGGGTTCTTCCCTCAACCCTAAATCTCAAGATATTTACCTTTTGTGCTTTTCAATAAACAAAATAATCGTTGACTGAATTCTCTTGAGTTCACTGTGTACAAATGAGTAGGTCGATGGTCAGGAACGATATTGCCTTTCTAGATTTCTCTCAGTTTTCTGTCTTTGTACATTTTGATTCTCATCTTGGCTTATACTGGCTTGATCTGGCCCAAGAAAGACTGGCTCATGCATCCCATACTCATGTGAATCTGATTTGTATCTGAAAATCAATTTAATTATTTACAATGAGAAATGTAGCAGCCAAGTAGGTCAATATATTTATGTTGGCTGGTTTGCAAGTTCTCTTCCCACAAAGGAAACTAAACAAAGATTAGAAGTCTGTTGTTGTGTGAAAATAAGTTATTGGTACAAGGATGGGGTCCGAGAGAGGTTCATTTATAAATTGATCTACCTAAAATTCCCTGATTCCCGTTGAATGTCTACTCCCCTAAAGGCCCAGCTTACACCTCACCTATTCTGTGAACCTTCTTCTAGCCCTGAGCCTTTGGGAAAATTAATCACTCATCTGGCCAGGCCACCGTAACTTTTATAAATCTCTTATAGCACTAATCACCTTATATTCTAGTACTTCTTGATGTATCTGTCATTCCTGCTGTTTCAACAATTAGAGCAGGGACTCTCTAATGCACTTTTGTTTCCTCAATGCCAACGCATAGTAAGCGCTCAGTGTAGAGTTGCTGAATCAAAGAAGGAGGAAGGAAGGAAGGAAGGAAGGAAGGAAGGAAGGAAGGAAGGAAGGAAGGAAGGAAGGAAGGAAGAAAGGAAGGAAGTTATTGCTCTATCTACCCTGATGACATTTCCTAAATCAGTTTTTACTAATTGGATGTAGATAGATATTAAGAGCAGTTTGAGGTGGGGGTGTGTGGAAACAGACAGCAAGAGAGAGGATGCTGTCACTTAACTGTGGGAGACCTGTCTGAACATTATACCATGGGGAACCTATAAAAGCCAGTTATAGGCAACACTCAATACTTTGCATTTTCACCCAGACTGATACGCTTATCTGATTCATTTATATATATGCCCTGGCCTCACTATAGGCCCTGGCTCATATATGCCTTAGCTTGCCTTGCTAATCCTCAGAGCACTTTAGATCCCTATTTCTCTAAGGACCAGTAGCATCAACATCACCTGTGTATTTGTTAGAAATGCAAAACCTCAAGCCCCAGAACTACTGAATCAGAATCTGAATTCTTACAAGATCTTGAAGTGACTTTTAGGCTCATTAAAGTGGGGAAGCTCTGCTTTAAATCTTTATAATAACCACTGCTCCTAGCTCATGGTTTTCCTCTCTATCTTGTCTCCTGTTATTCTGAAGACATCAACACTCATTGTATTAGTTATCTGTAAAGCCACTCCAACTAATCAGCTGAAAACAACAAACATTATTGCCCCACAGTTTCTGTGCGTCAGGAATCTGAGCAAGACTTACCTAGATCCTCTGGCTCAGGGTCTCTCACAAGGCTGTAATCAAGGTGTCAGCTGGGGCTGCAAACATCTAAGGCTCGGTTGGGGAGGAGCCACTCCAACCTCACCCATGTGGTTGTTGACAGGCCTTATGTCCTTCTGGGCTGTTGGACTGTGAGCCTCAGGTTCTCGCTGGCTGCTGGGGAGAAGCCTCCCTTAATCCTTGCCTGATTGATTTCTCCATTGGACAGCTCACAGCATGGCAGCCGGCTTCACAGAGCAAACAAATGAAAAAGCAAGAGAGGGCAAGCAAACAGAAGCTAGTCTTTTGATAACGTAATCTCAGAAGCGACAGTCCATCATTTATGCCTTATTTTATTTGTTAGAAGTAAGTCACTAGGTCTAGTCTATGCTCAGGGGGAGGAGATCATACAAGGATGTAACAGGAGGAGGAGGTCTTTGGGGGCTATCTTAGAAACTGTCTGCTATATCCATGTTTATTTTTATCTAATAACTTGGCCAACTAGTTTCTGCTTCAGTTACATATCTGTATGGCCATACCTGGGACTAAAATACCACTTAGAATTTTACATTCTACAAATTTTCTCCCTCTGTGTTTCCTGTCTTGGCTATGACTTATCATTCCCTGTACTTGTTCCACATTTTCGCTCGCATTAAACCATCCTTCACAGCAAACATGACTTCCTATCCTTTTTAGCCTTGTTCTGGTCTATTAATGCCCTTCCAGTCTTACTCAAAGCCAGTTGTAGGCAACACTCAATGTCTTATATTACACAGGGATCTTCCTATGAGTGGCCAGTTATGTATGGATTCACCAAAAATCTAGTAACACCCACAGTCACCCATTCGATTTGTGAGATTGTCACCTTTTCTTCCTCCACTTTAGGGAAAATTTTGCATTCTCTGGTTTTCTTCCATTTCCAGGTCTTTGAGCATCCATGAAGGAAATCATAAAATCATGCAGATTGGGTTCACTATAAATGTATGTTATCTAACTTCATCTGGGTAACACCTCCCTTCAGGATTGCATCCCTACAGAATTTATCCACCAGCATTTTCAGAACATCTAGGGCAGGAATAAGAATGCTTCTAACCCTGCTCCTCCCAACTTGTGAAACCACTCAAGCTGCCTCCAGTGGTTCTTTTCCATACAGCTGGCCTGTCTTTGGCTCATGGTGCTGATTTCTTAAAATCTCTCAAAGGTTCACAAAATAGCATCTGGCTTTGGCATGTGCCGTACCTCTTGCTGAGCAGCCTCAAGCCTGGCACAAGCAGCAGCCAGTCTTGGTTCCCAGATTGGCCTCTGGAGGCACCTCTAAACCCAGCACAGGTGGCAGCCATCTGCGGATTGCCTGGAGACTCTTGCCAGATGGCCCTGGGCAGTGCAGAGGCTGTGGCTGAAATTGGCCTGTGGCTGGGCCCCTCCCAGGAGGCCCTTGGGCTAGCAAGCCTGGTGGCCAGAGCTGGAGCATTGCCCAGGGCTGCATCTAAGAAGGACACACCCAAAGGGCAGACTGGGTAGGCACCAGAGCCCTGCTAAAATGAATCCTGCTCTATAAGGTCAGCCCTTCACCAGCCAGTTCTTAGAATCAATCAGCCTGAGGGTCATTCCTTCCTCTGATGAGCAAACAGCAACCATAGCTCAACAACAACAGGTGGGCACATACAACCCATAAAAGGGATACACCCTGGGCACACAAATCAGGTGACCAGGGAAACCTGCATGACTGGACCCCACAGGACATCTACTACATAAAACCACTCTACTAAGACTGGGAGACTTAAAAGCCTACTACACAGGAAGGCAGCCAAAATGGGGAAACAAAGAAACACAATCCAAATAAAAGAACAGATCAAAGCTCCAGAAAGAGAACTAAACAAAATGGAGTCAGGCAATCTACTAGATTTGGCATTCAAAACATTTATTATAAGGATGCTCAGTGAACTTAGAGAAGAATAGATGAACTAGTAAGAACTTTAACAAAGAGATAGAAAACACACAAAAAATAACCAGTCAGAAATGAAAAATACAATAACTGAAATGAAGAATACATTAGAGGGAATCAACAGATTAGATGAAACAGAGGATCGAATCAATGATTTAGAAGATAAGGTAGCATAAAACACCCAATCAGAACAGCAACAAGAAAAATAATTCAAGAAAATGAGGATAGTTTAAGAAGCCTCTGGGATAACAACAAGGGTAACAACATTCACATCATAGGGGTACTGGAAGAAGATAGAGAGCAAGAAATTGAAAACTTACTTGGATAAATAATGACAGAAACTTCCCTCAGAGAGTCCCCAACAAGATAAACCCAAAAAGGCCCATGCCAGACATCATAATCAAAATGCCAAAGATTAAAGACAAAGAGAGAATCTTAAAAGCAGCAAGAGAAAAGCAGTTAGTTAACTGCAAGGGAACTCTCACAAGACTATCAGCTGATTTCTCAACAGAACTTTGAGGGCCAAAAGGGATTGGCAGGAAATATTCAAAGTATTGAAAAGTAAGGATTACTTTACTCAGCAAAGCTATCATTTAGAATCAAAGAACAGATAAAGAGCTTCCTAGACAAGAAAAAGATAAAGGAGTTCATCAGCACCAAGCCAGTATAACAGAAATATGTATAAAAAATATGAATAATAAAATGTCAATAACTACATATCAACAACTACTTCAAATAAAAAAGGATTAAATGCTCCAGTCAAAAGATAGGGTGGATGAATGGATAAGAAAACAGGACCTTTCCATATACTGCCTACAAGAGACTCACTTCAGGTCAAAAGACACACACAGATGGAAAAAGGGATGGGAAAAGAAGTTTTGTGAAAATAGAAATGAAAAAAGTTCTGAGGTAGCAATACTTATACTAGACAAAATAGACTTTAAAACAAAGGCTATAACAAGAAACGGTGAAGGACTCAGTAATCCCACTTCTGGGTATTTATCTGAAAAAACTCAAAATACTGCTTTGAAGGGATATGAGCATCTATATGTTCATTGTAGCATTATTTACAATAGTCAAAATATAGAGGCACCCTGGGTGTCCATCAATGGAGGAATGGATAAAGAAGAGGTAGTACATATCATATATACAGTGAAATATTACTCAGCCATAATAAATAAATAAATAAATAAATAAATAGATAGATAGATAGATAGATAAATAAGAGATCTTGCCATGTGCAATGACATAAATGGACATAGAGGGTATTGTGCTGGTGAAGTAAGTCAGACAAAGAAATACAAATGCTACATGATTTTATTTACATGAGGAATCTAAAGAACAAAATAAACAAACAAACAAAAAACCTAGAAACACACTCATAGATATGGAGAACATTTTGAGGGTTCCCAGACGAGAATGGGGCTGGGAGGTGAGTGAAAGAGGGGAGGGAATTAAGAAGTACAAATTGGTAGTTACAATATAGTCAAGGGTGTATAAAGTACAGCATAAGGAATATAGTCAACAATATTGTAATAACTATATATGGTGTCAGAGGGGTACTAGGTTTATTGGGTGATGGCTTCATAAGTTATATAGATGTCTAATCACTGTGTTGAACACCTGAAACTAATATAATATTATATAACAACTATAACTGAAAAATTAAAAAGATGTTTTTTTAAAAAGAATGCCCCTAAACTTTCTCCTCTGCAGGCACATTGCTCATTAAAGAAGGCGAAACCCCACAGTTACTACTCCTCCACGTGCTGTCCACCTCTTAAGATTTTGTTGACCTCTCTCATCTACTGTTGCTTCATTTTACATGTTATCGTACTTATTGAGTGTCTTTTTTTAATTCTCATTTTTTAGACTGTTGAGAGAAAGAAGAAATAAAGACCTTTGCAAACCTACTTGCTCCACAGACACATCTGAGTGATAGGATATTCTCCCAAGTCCCTGTGTGAAGGATTAGGGTGACATTAAGATATACCAGCATACCAGAGTGCAGGTATTAATAATTTTAAAAACTCTCCTAGATGATTCTCATAATCTCTACCAATACTACCATTTTCATATTAGTTATTCATAGCTGTAATTGTTGTATACCACATTAATCTAAAATTTAATGGCTAGATAAAAAACAAACAAACATTACCTCACAAACAACAAATATTATTTCACAGTATCTGTGAGTCAAGATTCTGAAAGTGGATTATCTGGGTACTTCTGGTTTAGAGTCTGTCATGAGACTGAAATCAAATTGTTGGGTAGGGCTGCACACCATCTCCTTGGATAGACTCTATTTGACAGTATTATAACAGAGACAATATATCAGAGAGTTAAAGTACAGTGTTTGGAATGAAAGAGGCCTGAATTTGAGGAATGGATCTAGCATTTTTTTCTGTATGACTTTATGAAATGAACTTTCTCTGAACTCCGGTTTTCTATTCTAAAACATTAGGATAAGACCTACCCCATAGAGTTATTATAAGGACTAAACAAAATGATGCATATAAAGTTGTTAACATAATCTCTTTTTCTTTTTAAATAGATATGCCTCCAGACACCCTTTTCCAAGCTAATATACATTGCTACTACCAGTTTATTTCTTCATAACATTTTTGACCAAATTATTCTCAAATCAAAACCTATTTATTGAAGTTAAGACTCCTTAGCATCCCTTTCAAGATTCTTCTATATAGTCTCAACCTTCCTACTTCCCCTTCTCATTCTATTCTTCTCTGCATTTCTCCTGTGTTTTAGTCCACCTCTACTGGATACTTTTTCTAAAACTCCCTTATGCTTTTATTATCACAAGTTATTATTCATGAGCTTTTCCCCATGTGTGCCCACAGAAACCTTAGCCATCCTCTAAGATACAGCTCAAATTCTTTTTCTGAGAAATCTGTTTGCCTCAGTCAGAAGCAATCCCCTTCTGGCCTGAGTTTCCAGGATATTTAGTGTACTACTTTATGATATTATTTATTTAAATGAGCAAATGAAAGTGGCACTTTGTCATCATTAAGAATTGTCATTGAAAGTAGATTCCAAACTCTCAGGGGAGAGTTTACATCCTACACTTTCTTCTGTCTTCTATAGCACCCAACACACTAGCTGATAAATGAAATGGGCAAATAGATGGGGTAAATAGTGGACAGGGAGATATACTGTAAAATGACAAACAGGATGATCCAAAAATAATTCCAGGGATTCATTACGGGTTGTCTGGAAATGGGTTGACTGGACCATGGGCCCTTCCACCTCACCAGCAAGAAGAGCTGCACTCAGACCCAACTTACTGCGTGTGCCTATCAATTTCCTGTTTGCTCTTGGAACCATCTCCCACCCTTTCCCTTCTCTGTGCTGTATTGCAGGGAACTACCTCTGCCAGCCTCCCTTGCTCTTTGGCTTTTAGGTAATTTCAGGTAGTTTTCATGTTTCATTTCACTATAGTTTACTCATTTTCATTGCTGTAAAATATTCCATTGTATGAATGTACCAAGTTTATGTATTTATTCTATTAATGGACATTTGAGTTTCTAGTTTGGGGCTATCTTTAATAATGCTGACATGGACATTCTCTTACATGTCTCTTGTAAAAAGACATGTTAAAATTACTTTTTGGATTAGCACTTATTTTTAGGACTGGAATTGCTGGATGACGGGTGTGTATGTTTCTAGTATTTACTAGATATTTCAAATCTCCAAAGTTGTAACAGAGTTGTATGAGAGTTCTTGGTGCTCTACATCCTTGCCAATGTTTGGTATTGTCAAACTTTTACAATTTTGCCTATCTAATGCTTATGAAAAGATATCTCATTCTGTTTAATACACTAATTGCTAGTGAGGGTGAGTCCCTCTTCTTAGCTTTAATGATTCTGTGTGTCTTCTGTGAAGTCATTTTTATGCTAATCTTTCAGTTGGTTGTTTTTGTTTCCTTTGACACATACGAATACTTTATATATTTGGAATATTACATTGTTAGTTTTAACATATACTTATTGAGCATTTACTATGTTAGGAGAATACAGTAGTGAACAAGACACCCTCAAAACTTATGCTTCATGAAGCTTAAATTTCAGTATATGGAGAGAAATAATGAACACAATAAATAAGCAAAGGTTGTGGTATATTAAATTTTACATATTCTGTGGTAAATGCTCTACAGATTCTCCTTGACTCACAATAGGGTAACGTCCCAATAAACCCATTGCAAACTAAAAATATCCTAAGTAAAAAAATCATTTAATGCACTTAACCTACTGAACATCATAGCTTAGTTTAGTCTACCTTAAACATGCTCAGAAAACTTACATTAGCCTATAGTAAGGCAAAATCACCTTGCTGCTATTGCCTAGCATAATGAGAAAATATCCTACCATATATCACTAACTTGGGAAAAGATCAAAATTAAAAATTTGAAGTACAGTATCTATTGCATGTATCATTTAGTTGAAAAATTTTAAATCAAATGATATGTTGGGGAGTGTCTGTAGAAAGAAATAAAGCAGGGAAAGGGGATAAGGAGTTCTGGAAAAGGGTTACAATTTAAAACAGGCAGTCAAGGAAGGCATCACTGAGAAGGTGACATCTGAATAAAACCCTGAAGGAGTTAAGGAAACAGGTCATAGACATATTTTGTGGAAGAGCATCTCAGATAGAGAAAACAACAAATGCAAAGGCCCTGCAGTTGGAGCATAAATGGCATATTCAAGCAACAACAAGGAGGCCAGTGTGGCCAAAGCTGAATCAGAAAAATGAGTCATAGAGATGAAATTTGGCAGCAAGGTGGGGAAGATGTCTGAATGTAAAGGCTGTTGTAGACCATTATAAGGACTTTTACTCTGGGTGAGGTGGGAAGCCATTTAAGGAATGGAAAATTTTGAGCAAAGGAGTGACACAATCTGACTTACTATTTTAAAAGGCCCACTCTAGAGGACAAAGTTAAAAGTAAACTGAGGGGCTTTCAAAATAATCCAGGTGAAAGATAATGGTGGCTTGTACTAAGGTGATACTGAAGTGGTTAAAAGTGATTAAAGAAAATTAAAAGATAACCCATGAGTAACTATGGCTTAGCTGAGGTCAGGTGGCATTTGTTGGTTAGTTACTCATTAATTTGTGTTTTTCTACTCTAGAAGAACTATCTCTAGTAACACATAGGAGCTGAGACTGTGGGTGGAGAAAATAAAGGTAACCAACTTATTGGTATGGCTATAATAGTAAATAGACAAAAATGATAATGGCTCGGGCCAAGGTGGCACCAGTGAAAGTGGTGAGACGTTTTCAGAATCTAGATTTATACTGGAAGTAGAACTAATAAGATTTACTGAACTAATAAGATTTATTGGGCAAGGAATATAAGCAAAAGTGAGAAATCAGGGATGACTGACTGTAGAGTTGTTTATCCTAGAAGGTTAGAGTTTCTATTAGTTAATAATGGAAAAACTTTAAGACCAGATTTGGTAGAGAAATTCAGGAAATCATTTTTGGACCTTTTGGTTTGCGTTACCTTTTAGACATTCAAGTGGAGGTGCCTAGTTGGCAACTGGATATACAAACCTGGTATTGAGGGGAATTTAAAGGGAGTTTTATTAGTCAACATTATTGATGTAATGAACGAGACCTAAATCTCAGTGGATTACCACAACCAACATTTATTTCTTGTTCTCGTTACATATGAGCAACAGGTTGATTACAGCTCTGCTGTAGGCTGTGGGCCAACTATGTGTCTCATTCAAATATCTTCTAATTTGGGGCCTAGGCTGAAGAAACAGCCACTGTCTGCCACATGCCATACTCATGGCAGAGGACAGAAGCAAGAGTGGCCAAACTAAACAATATAATCCAATTTAAAGCATTTCCTTACATGTGGCTTAAACCACATGCTTTCATTCCATTCTATTGGCCAAAGAAAGTTACATAGCCCAGCCCTGCAATGAGACAAGGATATATATTGTGCATAGAAGAGGCTTTTCAAGACAAATCCAAAGGGTGTGGATGTATGGTCCTCACAGAGGGAGGGAACAAATAGTTGTAAACTATCATTTAATCTGCCACAAAGTGAGTATAGACATCTAAGGGAAGAAAGCCAAAGATTGAGATGTTCCCATGTTCAAAGGTCAAGGAGATAAGGAAAAACAAACAAAGAAGACTGAGAAAAATCAGATAGTAAGGTAAGGAGAAAATAGGTTGGAAATCAAGTAAAGAAAAGAGTCTCAATGGAATATTACTCAGCTATAAGAAGAGATGAAATCCTGCCATTTGTGATAATATGGGTAGACATTGAGATAATCATGCTAAGCAAAATAAGACAGAAAAAAATTGAAAACCACATGATAACACTTATATGTGGGATATAAACCTAAAAGCAACAAACAAACAGGACAAACAGAGACTCATGGCCATAGACAATAGACTAGTGGTTATCAGAGGGTAGCAGGGGGAGGGGAGGTAGATAAGGTAAAAGGGGTCAAATATGTGGTAATAAAAAGAAATCTAACTATGGGTGGTGAAAATACAATGCAACATGTATATGATGTACTGTTGAATTGTACACTTGAAACTTACTGGATTTCATTAACCAATGTCACCGTAATAGAAAGAAAGAAAGAAAGATAGAAAGAAAGAAAGAAAGAAAGAAAGAAAGAAAGAAAGAAGAAAGAAAGAAAGAAAGAAAGAAAGAGTCTCAAGAAGAACAGAGGGAACAACTGAGTCACATGTTGCTAATAGGTCAAGCAAAACGAGCACTGATATGGACCATTCAATTTAGCCATGTGGAAATCTTTGGTGAACTTGGCAAGAAAATTAATGACAAGATGTGGGGCAAAAACTTGATCCATGTGGAGTCAAGAGAGTGGGAGGAGAAAAGTTAAAGATAGTGGGCATAGACAGACCTCTCTTTTAATGATTTTTGCTAAAAGGGGAAGGAAATAAATGGAGGAGTAACTGGAGGAAACAGTGAGGTCAATGGTATTTTTGTTAAGAGAGAAGAAATAAAACTGTGGTTCTATGATGATAGAAAAGATCCAGTGGAGAGGGAAAAACTGATGACGCCGGAGAGAAAGCAGAGAATTGCTGTATACTGATGTCCCTGAATAGGCTAGAAGGGACAGGATGAAGTGCACAGTGGAGGGCTAGTTTTCACGAGGAGTATAGACTCATTCCTAGTAACAGGTGAGAAGGCAGAGCATACGGGCACAACGTAGTAGATGAGTAGATATGATAATGTTAGCATATGAAAATTCTTTTATGATTTCTTCTATTTTTCAGCAAAATAATATGCAAGTCATCAACTGAGTGTGAGGATAGAGAGAAGTTGTCAGAGGTTTGAAAGTTATAAGAAAATATGAATAGTCTAGAATGGGAGACTGAATGCACTAGGGAACAATGCTTGGTAGGTATCATTAAAGGCTTACTTGAGGACACTAATGGTTGTATGATTTTTCTTCTCCAACCACTGTCAGCTGCAGTGGTGTGGGTGCAGGGCTGACTGGAGAACTGGATTTATCCAGCTAACAAACAGAAAGTTAGACTTAACCAGAATTTGTCAAGTTAAAAAGAGAGCAAGAGGGACAAAGTAATTTAAGATGTCTGCAAGAGGAGGTTAATAATAGTTAATTATGGAATTTAAGTTAGATAATAATGGAAGTAGAGCATGAGGCAGGTTGGGAACGATAAAATGATAGAAGAATCAATAGATGATCCAGGTAAATTTGACAAACTATTGGAATAAGAAATAAGCTAAAGAAGTAGAAAATCTCGGTCAGAGTGTGATGCTGAACATTGACATTGTGGAGAAGTTGCAGTTATGGGTAATGATAGCCCCATCCAAGGGAACTTTTCTGCAGTGATCGAAATGTTTTCTATCCACCATCTAATACAGTACCATCAGGGGTACTGATCACTGGAAATGGGATGACTAAGGAAATGAAATATAAATTGTATTTAATTTGAATAAATTTTGAATTAAAAGCAACATGAAACTAGTTGCTACCATATTGGACAGTGCATTTCTAGAGATATAATCCGTTAGTGAGTGGCTAAGATGGAAAACAATAGTAGTAGAGAAGAGGAGGCCAAACTTTACTGGAAGGACCATATCAGTAAGTGGATATTGAAATCACCAAGAATTATGACAACATTAGTATTGGACTGACAGTGAAGTACCAGCTAAAATCTTTAAGGAAAGATAAGTCTCAGGATAGGAGTATGGGTATAATAAGGAACAAAGTGAGTGATATAGTCAGATAACATGTTAATCAAAACAGGGTTTTAGGAAGGAAGAACAAAAGGAAAAAGTTTAGTAATGCAAAGAGGATGCCTATCCTTTGTCTACGTCCAGTGGTATAATATATGCTTTTATAATGTCTTCTTTCATTGAAAAGAGAAATTTGTGGATTGTCTTATCACTTATTTATGGTGTCTTTTGTAGAGTAAAAGTTTCGCTTCTTAAATTTGAGAAGTTTATTCATCTTTCTTTTATGATTCTGATTTTTGTATCTTAATTAAGAAATCTTTCCCTATCTCAAGGTCATAAACATGTTCTCTTATACTTTATTCTAAAAGTGTTATAGGTTAGTTTTTTCATTTTAAAATTTTTAATTCTTCTTAAATTTATTTTTATGTATGCTATGAGAAAACCATCTTTTCATATAATCTAATTTCTGAAGCACAACTTATTAAAGTCCACTGTTTCTTACAATGTTACCATCATTATATCAATTTCTCTAATAGCTTTTGAAGTTAGCTCTTTATCCCAGTTGATTATAATTTAATTATAATGTAGATAGTTGCAGACTTATTATGATTTATCCTGTGTGGTACTTGGTGTGTGTGTGTGTGTGTGTGTGTGTGTGTGTGTGTGTGTGTGTGTTTCAATTCTATAATTACCTGATTATTATTTCTTTAAATATTATTTCTTTATCATTCCCTTCATTCTTCTGGAACTTTTACTGAATGTGCATTGGAACTTTTCAATCTGTTCTCCACGTTTCTTTATCAACTGCTCTTTCATATATTTAATCTCTTTGGCTCTCTGTGCTGTAATTTAGATGCGTCTCTCAGTACCGTCTTCCAATTCAGTAAAGTCACTCTTTCACTGTATCTAGTCTACTGTATTTTATCTCACTAAGTTTTTAATGACTATAAAAATGTGTAAATTCTAATGGTTTTTAGGTGCATCCTTTTTTTAATATCCAGTTGTTTTTTGTTATTTATGTTTATTTTCATAAAGTCTTATTCATTTTAATGGAAGTTATTCCTTTACTTATTTTTTGAATATCCTAAAATATTTATTAGAAAATAATTGTCAAATTGTTCTATAAAATTCATTTCATTTGTAGTTAATTCATGTACCAATTGTTTATACCCTTTTTTCCTTAGCCTTAAGTTTGTTTTCATGTGTTTGAGAATTTACGTTTTCATTTTGAGTAGGAGGTTTTTTTGTTTGTGATTTTTGTTTTGTTTCCTTATTTTGTTTCCCCATTTCCTGTGCTCACTCTTCCTTTACGTAGCAGTTTTCTGGCTGCCGCTACTTGGACAACGTTTCCTCAATTCAAAATCATGCCTTATAGTGGCATTTCAAAGTTCCTGTCATACTTTGGGAAATCAGGGTTGTTGCAAATCTAATCACTGAAACAGTGGTCAACTTTTTCAGTTCCTAGTGCTGTGTCCTTGTCCTTCTACCTCCTCAGGCCCACAGCTCTATATAATATCATAGCCGCAGGAAGAGTCTTGGTATCAGTTTCGTTTTTTAGCCTGTCATGAGTGGGTAAACTGTAGATTTGGAAGAGACAGGGTATATCGAAGTATCATCTTAATCAGAAATATTTTGGTAGTTTTATAATTTTATTTTATTTTTCAAAAACATCTAAATTTTTAATAGACAACAAGTTGCTCGTATTTACATTGTAGAGTTCAATGAGGTTTTTTTTCAATTATAGTTGGCATACAATAATATACCAGTTTCAGTTGTACAGCCTAGTGATTAGAGATCCACATAACTCACAAAGTGATCACCCCACTAAACATGGTACCCTTTTCCCCCCTTACTTATTTACTATAACATTATTAACCATCTTCCCCATGCTACACTCTACATCTCCATGTCTATTCTGCAACTATCCATTTGTACCTCTTAATCCCTTTGCCACTTTTTTGCCATCCCCCCAAACCTCCTCCCATCTAGTATCCCTCAAAATATTCTCTGTATTATGAGATTATTTCCACTTTTTTTGTTATTTATTTTGTTCTTTGTATTCCACATGTACATGAAATCATGCGATATTTATCTTTCTCTATCCAACCCGTTTCGTTCAGTGCAATACCCTCTAGGTCTATCAAGGCAATATCATTTTCCATCTCCTTCCTTTCAGTCTGTGTGAGTCCTTTAATCTGAAGTGAGTCACTTGTAGGCAGCATATGCAGGGGTCTTGTTTTTTAAACCATTCAGCCACTCTATCTTATGGTTGGAGCATTTAATTCTTTTCCATTTGAGGTAGTTGTTGATAGGAATGTAGCTATTACCATTCTTTATTCCTGGTTTTTGTTTTATACATATTTTTTCTTCTTAAAGAAGTCCCTCCAACTTTTCCTGTAATATTGACTTGTTGCTGATAAATTCCTTTAGCTTATTTTTGTCTGGGAAGCTCTTTATCTGTCCTTCAACTCTAAATGATAGCTTTGCTGGATAAAATATTCTTGGTTGTAGATAAAACATCTAAATTTTTAATTGATCTGGAGTTTATTGTGATTTAGTTTTAAAGTAAGAATCTAACTCTAGTCATACATATAGCTAAACATTTGCTCCCACTTCATTTATCAAATGTTTATTGACTTGCTAATTTCTGCCACTACTGTTTTGTACATAGCCTTTAAATCTGTCTTATTCTTTATATTTCCATTGTTACTGCCCTACATGGATATAGCAGACACTGTGGTAGGCTATGGGAAAACAAGAGAAAACAAGAAAGATAAGATTATTTCCCTCACACAACTTATGCTCCAGTAAGAGAGACAGACAATACTTTAAACAAGCAAATAAATAAAAACAAGTGTAGCTTGTGTTAGGCAGAGTATAAACAGCTGGATGTGGTAAAGAATAATAGAGAGTCCTACTTATACAGGCTAGTCAAGAAATTCTGCTTTGAGAAATTGACATTTAAGCTAAGAACTTAAGAATGGGAAGGAGCCAATAATTTTAAAAGCTGAAAGAAGAGCAAGTACAAAATTCCTGAAACAGGTAAGGGCTTGATGTATTCTAGGAACTTTGACTGCAGAGTTGTAGCTGGTGGGATAGGTACATGAGATGAAGTGGGAAGCCTGAGGCAGGTGTCCAGATCATGCAGTATCTTTTGGGCCATAACCAGGCAGTTGGATTTGTTCTAACAGGCTGGAAAATCATATAAGGGTTTTAAAGAAGAGAATGACATTCTCCAATTACATTTTAAAAGTTCACTTTGGCTGTGTCGATAATGGGATGTAAGGAGGTTATCATAGAAGTAGAGGGACCAGTTAGAAAGCTATTACAGTAATCCAGGAAAGGTAAAATGGTGGCTTAAACTAGAACGGTCACAAGTGGAGTCAGGGACAAGTAAATGAATTAAAGATATTTTGGAAGTAGGACAATTTGGACTTGCTGATGGGTTGACTATGAAGGATAAGGAAAAGGGAAAAGATGAAAAAGACTAGGATGACTCCCAAGCTCTGACTTTAGTGACTAAGAGAATAGTGTTACTATTTGTCAAGACAGGGACAATGGGAAGGAATGGCTTGGGGAGGACACAGAGAACTCAAACATTCTATTTGACTATGTTAAGTTTGAAATGTTTGTGAGATAACAAAGTAGAGATGTCAAATCAGTGGGTTGAATATATTAATCTGGGGCTCAGATAAAAGGTACAGTCGACATATAAATGTAGTTGTCACCAGCATGAAGCCTTAAGAATGGATAAGCCCTCCAAAGAACAGTCTATGCGGAGAAGAGAAGGCAGTATTTAGAAACCAAAATGGAGGGACTAGATCAGTTACTAGGGGTGTCCCTTATCCCAGGTCTTCTCATTGAACTGAGCTAGAAATGTGTGCATTCATATACATATACACATAAACAAGTATTTACACACTTACATTTATGTGCATAGACACACACACACACACATTTTCATCTATATTTCTGTACCTATCTACCTATTCTGAAAACCATGAGTTCACACTGACATGTTCCATTCAGTCCCTTAGCACAGGGCTCATTTAGCTTTTCTCCATCCATATTTATACCTCTCTTCTTTCACAGTGAAAAACTTAACTGTCATTATCCTCAATATTCTATTAATTTGCTTGATCTCCCTGGGGGTAGCCATCTTTTGACATGTTTTGGCTGCCACCTTGCTAGAACACTCTCTGTGTACCGGCTCTAGCTCTCATGAGGATCTTCTGGTCAGGAAGGAAGGAAAGTTATTTTCTTTATTTAGGTTCTCTACGTGTCTTATTAGGTATGCTCTTTGGTATTTTATTTGTTTTGTTATTAAGTTGAAAAGGCATTTTAAAAATATATATATATTTCTGTTTATTATTTACATTATAAAAGGCTACAATATACAGTTTCATTTTTTCATATTTGCCAATATGAAGTGAAAACAATTTTTTTCATTGCTTTATTGGTTGTTAGTAACACTGAACATTTTCAAATGTTTATTAACCATTTTAATTGTTTTCCTGAATTGCATAAATCTTTTGTTTTTCTATGGTTATCTTAGAAAAAAATCACCTTTCTTGAGTTATTTATAAATTCAGGAGACTAACTGCCTCTTTGTTGCAAATGTTTTCCAAATTAATTTTTTTAACTTTATTTTTTTTTAATTACAGAATTTTAATTTTTTTATATGGCAAAATATGTTGATCATTTCTAGTTATTTTTAAGTTTCAAATTCCTATATTTCTCTAGAGGTCAGATATTCGCCTATGCTTTATTTTTGTTAAAGATTTTCAGAAATTTTACATTTTGAGAAATTTTGTTAAGCATTTTTGTTAAACATTCTTGGTATTTTATTAAACATTTCTTTATCCATCTGCAATTTTTGTTATATTTTTAGTCAATCTGTAGAAAATTCTAGGAATATTAATCTCTACTTTTCAAAGCTGTCACCAGTATTTTCTCCAGCTTTTTATTTGTCATTTAAATCTAACTTATTTTGATTTTTGACATGCAGAATTTTCAGTTTTAGTAGTTAAATTTACTAATCTTTGCCCTGGTGACCTCTCCCCTTGCTTTTAAGCTTAGAAAGAGATTTCTCTTATTCAGAGATCTTATAAAGATACACTTAATTTTTATTTTTTCTCTTTCTTTCCTTTCTCTCTCCCCCTCTCTTCTTTTTCTCCTCCTTCTTCTCCTTGTCTCAAAGCCAGCTTTAAATAAAAGAACCACTAAGCTAGCCCCAATCGCTTTGGTCTCTTGGGGATCTCGTAGACCAAGAAAAACGTGGGGTTGGGATGGATTTCTCTTCAACACAACCCCCTCCCTCTCCCTCCTACATAAAAAGCAGTTCAGTGTCGAGCTCCCCAATAAGTGTCTGACAATTCATAAACCGCTGAAGTGAAAGGTGGCCTTTAGATATCCTGTATATAAATTTAGTCAGTTATACAGAGAGAATGAAAAAAATATGGCCTGATTCTGATCAGATGCTGCTTGTTTCTCCTTATACCATGGGGTTCTGTTCTATGTCATTTCCTTTGAAGTCAGTGGGAGCTCTGTGCAGGACGGCAAGGCGAACACCGGCCTCTATACATGAAGGTGAGAACTGCCATTACGATAAACTATTCGGCAATGCGGTGGAGGGAACATTGGTTTAACACACTTGGTGGCTACCCTGCAGATCCCACTGTCTGTGAGAGCTTTGTTCACCCAGGGCAAACAAGAACTTTTTGAATCTTGACATACAAGGGCTCATTCAGCAGAGCATCCCGTTATGAGAGGAGGCACAGTGCCGGGCAGACATTGCAGTTTTTAGCCAGCACACTGAGGGCATTTCTCTCACATTCTCTCCATCTGTAAAAGAGACTGTTTTCCAGACCCCAACACGGTTTCTATAGATTGGAGAGATGTATAAATATTTTTACATGTTTGTACTCACATATAATAGGGGACAAACTACAGTCATATCAAAGTAGCTAGGCCTTTTCAATAAGAAATAATTCTTTGCAAATTTTAGCTGAGGTTGTTATTTGGCGAAAAGCAGAACTTGTAATAGAAATAATGAGAGGAACTTTAACATGGAGAAGATATTGAAATGAAAAATAATGTACATTTGCTTTCTCTATCTCAGGGTTGTTATTTTGTTAATTAGCCTACAGAGACTTTCTCCCTTCTCCACGTTCACAAAGAGTTATGCATCATTTTTTAGGAACCCAAATCAAATAATGTTTTCAGGGTGTTATACTACAAACATTGGAATAAATAGAGGTCAAAGAGCAAATTGTGCAAATTTATGGGTGATATTTTTCTACCAATCCCATCCCCTGACTGAAATAGTGATGTCCCCTTACTGATTCCTTCGTTATATGTCTCTAGGCCATTGCTTATGCTGTAGCAGACACTCAGCTTCAAGACCCCTCACTTCCAATGGCCCACACCAGAACAGGACACCAGCATTTTGTATTTCTAATTTCTCCTATTGGATAGCATTAAAGTGGAACAGCCCCTTCCTTTTTCTTTTTTTTTTTAACTTATGATTTTGAATTCTTTTTCAAAAAACTTGTATCCACTTCTGCATATAGAATACCCTTTCTTGCCACAAGCCATCATCGGGTGGCCAGGATAGGACTGGATGAGATAATCAAGGGAGAAAATATAGTTGGAAGAGAAGAGAAAGGATTAAGTTCTGGAGTATTCCAAATTTAAGAGACTGGGGACAAGAGAAAGTATATTCAGGAGATCATTCCATAATAGTACACAGGGAGCAGCATCACTTTTTGAAATAATACTTATGTTGCAATGGAATAGTTACAAACTGTTCTATTCTGTGTGAATATGCCCTAATTTATATAAGCAATTCTCTACCAACACTTCTAATAACTGTTCCACCTGTGCTCAGTTTATTCTCACTCCAATTCACTTTACATACTGCTTAAGATAATCTTGGATTATTTTCAGTTATTTGTGCCTGGATGAAAAATGGAAAATTGGGTAAGTAAGTATATTACATTTATGTGATGAAAGACAGTACAATTATGATTTTTAATAAGAAAATACTTGCAAAATAATGTTGAGTGAATAATGCATAATCCCAATTTATATACAAACATGTACACACACATATAGATACAAATATATGACCAGAAAAAAATTCTACAGGTTTATCCATCAAAAGTGTAGCATTTCTGGATGGTGGGTTTCCAGGTGACGTTTATTTTATTTTTAATGCTTTTCTGTGTTTTGCAAATTTCCTTCCTTAAAAAGTTATTCTAAAAGTCACTTTACTTATGTTGCTTCACAGGCAGGAAACCAGCTTTGACTCTTTACTGCCTAAGAAGGTAACATCCAAGTACTTTTGAAGAGTCAAGACTCTTCAGACTAGAGGCCCAAACTTTTTGTTTCAGTTAAGAGGATCTGCTCAAGGACTTCTAGACGTACTCTGTACTCTTCTACACTTTTTTGAAAGCTAAGATTCTTTTTATTTCTATCCTTTTCCTATAATTTCTACAAATCCTTGAAGACATTATTTGTTTTACCTCTTACTTGTCTCTAAGACCATGAATAATGGAAGAGGTCTCCACATATTAGTGACACTGTTGTTATATCCATTTAGTATTTACCACGGGGTATTTTGCATTAGTATGGTTCCTTTTCTATGAGTCCATAAGTTATCTCCCCAATTGGCATTTTGATTCTTAGAAGAGAGGTTCTGTGACTTAAGCATCACAGTCTGTGGAGATTTTAAAAATTGCATTACAATGCCAAGCACTGATACAGAGCTTTCCATGTATGTTCTTGGTATCCCCTAACCCCCTGTGTCTTGTTCACAGAAAGTGTGTAATAAACATTTGCAATCATTTAGATCAAGTTATTATATATAATATGTAACATATTATATATTTATATATGTTTAATGTGGAATAACTCTGGACCTTTCTCTTTATATACATGTTTGTATCTTCTAAGTGCATTGAACTTCTTGAAAGAATAATAAAATTCAGCGGTTATTTACAATAAAGGGAATATTTTAAAGGCATGTAGTTATGAGCTATTGCTTAAGCATTCTTTCTTCCTTCACAAAAGGTCATTGGTCTCTTTTGGGAATGTTCTCTTCTTCTTGTCTCTTGAAATACAGTGTAGCTTTACTTTTCTTCTTTATTCTCTGGTCCCAAATATAATCTCCACATGTGCACTATCTTTGTAGGTGATATATTTCCTGCCTCAGTGAAATCTACCCCCAAATTAATTTCTGTAGGTTTAGAGAGCAACTTGAGGATTGTGCATTTGGCACCATTCAATTTCCTTGGCATCTCTCCACAGTTACCATTTAGAAAGCTTCTAGTCGGCAGGATTCCTCTCCATCATACACTCTGTGGAGATTAAAAAAGATTGTATTACATGGGCTTGAAAAATGTGATGGAAAATGAAATTTGCTTTACCAAGAAAGGGGAGCTTTTGAAACTCAAATTGTTTCTAAAAGGACAAGGATCGTTCTCAGTGGAGTTAAATGGCAGATATGGTGAAAATTCCTTTTTATTTAGATTTCCGCAAAGTAAATATCACTATGTTTGAAGTCACTCACACAAATAAAACAAGTTACAAAACAATGTAATTATATTTATGTTCTAAAAAAATATGGGTGTGTGTATACTTATAAAGCAAACTTGGATTAAGATCTTTAGAAAGGTTCTGAGCACTGGAGAGCTTATGGTGCATATGAAATGATATCCTATTATTTACATTAAGATTAAAATAATGTTAAAATTAAATAAGTATAATGGAGGCCCAACGAATTCTAATTTTTTATGTCTATGTATTTGTAAAAAGATGTTGAATTCTTTATAAAAAAATTTTCTGGTTCTGGCTTGCTGGTACCTTAAGTACATACTTCCTCAGCCTATTAGGAAATTCTGTTTCATTTATGTGGATGTAAATGCACAAAAGGAAGTCTGGAAAGGAACATACCAAATCATTAACAATGGTTACACCTGCTGAGAGGAGTGGGCTGGGGAATGAGAAGTATTGTGCTTTTCCATTTTACTCTATTACTCCCAAATATCTATAACTAAAATATAGTCATTTATTTCATGCACAATTATTAAAAACAAATGAACGAACAAATAAACACACTGGGAAAATAAAATAGTAAAATTCTTCACCTTTGCTTTTTCTATCAGTTTAATATTAAAGCGCTTATATTTGATAAATGTTAATGTAATTAGAGGGCAGCTCAAATCATCTCCCAAACTGAGTATTTTGATTTTTCTTCTCCTTCCATCCAACAACATGGTTATATAGCTGCCCACTATTAGTCTTTTTTTCCAGATATCGCTGCTAGTCATCATCACCACTAATATTCATGGAACTGTTACAGTTTGCCAGACACTGGTACAAAGCTCTATGTATGTTAATTTATTGAACTCTCACAACATTCCTGTGAGGTGGGAGTTGTTGTTACTGTCATTTTACAGTTGAAGAAATAGAGATTGGAGAGCTTTAACTATCTTGTGCAAACTGGAGTCACACAGCTAGCAAGTGATGGAATTGAGATGTATTTCTGGCGGTCTGACTTCATATTCTGCATAGGAAAGAAGGGAGTGAAACTAATCTGTGATTTGAGATTTTTACTTTATTTCATTGTTGGTATATACACTTTTGTCTAATTGGGAGCTGACTAAAGCCTCTGGGTCTGGTTGATGTGTTGGTTGAAAATTACTATTATTATGAGGATGATTATTATAGCATTTAGTAATTATGTAGTGCTTTATACTTCAAAGAACTGTGCTTTATAATCATTTATTAACTATGACTCACAACATCTCTGTAAGATAAAAATGCACTTATCCATATTTTGCAGAAAGAGAAACTGAGGCAGAGTAAGATGAGTCACATTTTCATAAGAAAGAGTGAAAGTGAGTGGTATGCAACCTCTCAAATTCCTGAGACTCGATAACAGCTTAATTTGGACAGCAACAGAAGCTGAATTCTTTAAACCTCTTAAAGGTAGGTATCAGTTTCAACATTTTTCTCAATATTTAATTACAAATTAAGTGTAAAATATGCTAAAAATTGATGACCATTTCCTTCTAGGTTCTCAGTTTTGGAGCTTCTACTGCATTCATGTCCATGTGACATTTTTGCTCAAATTCAACTTTGCTGTCTCCCATTTCTCCATGAGCACAATTCAACTACAGATATTGGTTTTCAGTGTCAATATTATATTGCTTCAAATTGCTTCCATTGCCTTTAAAGGATGCATTTTATTCACCACATACATGGGACTCTTCATAATAACTTGCAGTAAAAACAAATTTTATGCAAGAATTATTTGGAAACGAAAGACATCTTAGATGTCTGGCAGTTTGTATCCTTGATAACTGAAGATTTTAAATATGTCAATATGACTTGGGGTGAGAGATGAGAAGGACTCTGTGGGTTAATTACAGCACCCTATAAGAGGCCTGGAAGAATATATACAGTCTTCGATAAATCTGGTAGTCTCTTTCAGTTGAGAGCCAGTCACGACCATAGCACTTGGGAAAGGCCCAATAAATTTAATATAGTGGTTAAGACTATGTCTGTGGAGACAGACTACCTGGGTTCTAATGCTGGCTCCATTGCTAGTCACCTGAACTAGCTGTGCTTATGTTTCTCTATCCAGAGGGAAAATAATGAAGAAAGAAAGATGATCACACCCCATAGTTATTATGAATTTTATTCAACAAGTTCTTCCTATTATTTGTCTTTTCTACGTCCAAGGTAGCTGACAGATCACTTAGCTATAACTCCATTTAAATATTGCTGGTAATGATATTTATAATTTGATGTCTACAGTTGCTTGGCTTATTTAGAAATGGTGCAACATTTTTCTACCCCAGAAAAACAATTTTAAATGACCTCAAAATACATTGGAAGAAATAGTTATGTGCACATGTAGAGTTTATAAGACAAATTTTGTACTTGTTTCTCTAAAACATCCATATGATCCCACACACCAGAGGCTTCATAGTCAGTGCCTACCATGAAGATTTCACATGTGAATGATGCCAACTCACTGTACTACTTGAATAAAGCTGCTGCATCTGAGCTAAAGACACTGAGGCCTTGTGGATGTCCATCCAGTCTGCCAGTGTCTAAATTTTCAAGAGACCCTAGAAACTGGGATTATTATTATTAATTTTTAATGTGACACTTCTTAATTTAAAATTTTTGGCTCAATATATTTCTTGGTAAAAAACTGTGTAGGTCAAGCAACATACTTGAGGGCCATTCATCAAATTTCTGCCAACTGTACTAGTAACTACATATGAGTACATTGTGCTGTTATTCATATCAGCAAATGCTTTTTAAGCACTGTGCCAAGGCACTCATACAAGGTGAAGACAAAATATGACAGTCTTTATGAAGCTCACAAATTTAGAGAAGAGACAGGCAAAAATGTCACAAGAGAGAGTGAAAAATGCCATAGCAAAGTGTGAAGCCTAGGACTTAAGCCTAGTGCTTTAAGTATTTGATAAGGCCCACTATAAAAAGAACTGAAAACAAAGAACCCCATTATTTGAAAGCTTGACAAATAGTGTATACGCAAGTAGATGGTTCTTTTGTTTAACAAAACACCTTAATGGATTTTAGGGGTGGGAGCTAAGCATGGACAGGGCCACAGCCTAGCACAGTTCTAGGGGGACCATTCCTATTGTGGTCTGTGCAACTGGCACCCCTTCAAGCACCATTCAGGTTGTATTCTTTGTGAATGCTACCCTCTGGAATTGTGCAACCCTGCAATTCTGTCAATAAACACAGGCCTGGAGTCTGGTCTGAGAGGAGGATTGAGAGCTAAAACCTTTACATAATAGAGTAATTTTAAGTCTTCATCTAGGGAGTAGAGGCAGGAGGGTGGAGGGGTGCTTATAATGGGGAAAAGGGGTTGGAGGAAACATCTCTAGGATGAAGATGGGCCAGCCATTGGGTAACAACTTGGAGCCTACGAACCTGGTGAAAGATTCCCTGTAATTTTGCAAAATGCTACATGAAATCCTCTGTCATCTTCTTTAGCCTTCAGGAGACACTGACAGATGAAGTCAAGCTACTTTTTCTTTGACACCAAGTATAGCCTTTGAACCTCTTATGTATGACTTAGAAGATAACAAGGAAAGATTCAATGTTCAGGCTCACATAGCAACACTTGGCAAAATATATAATACTATAATAACTTGCCTTTTTACTGTTTTTCTTCCAAAAGCTTAAAGCGCTTACATTTTTCTTTCCTCATTTGTTCTAACATTCCAGTGTGGGAGGGGCAGATTTATGATAACATTATTTATAGATGAAGAAATAGAAATAGAGATTAAATCGTTTACTCAATGTTGCATAGTTGGGGTGGTGGAGCCCACACTGGAATTTGGTTCTCCAAGCTCCTGCCACGAAGTGGAAAGATTATGAGTTTTGGAATTAGAAGGATCTTTGTTTGAACAATACTGCTTTCTGCCCCTTACTAAGAATGTGGCCTTAAGTCAATTACTTCATCTAAGCATCAGTTTTTCTCTTCTGTAAAATTAAGACTGTAAAACCTCATAGGAGTGTAGTGAAGATTAATTTAGAAAATGCACATTAAGTCCTAGCACAGAGTAGTTCTCAAAGAAGATTAGTTCTACCCCTAACCTAGTATTATCTGATTAAATTTCGGTACAAATTTAAAAAAAATTAAAATTTTTTTTTTTTTTTTCTAGCCTCATCTCCCACTGAGAGCAAAACATGAATAAAAATGTTTCACTACGTCATTTAATTCAATGGAAGAACTTTTGCTTCAGTAGAGTTCTTCATGTTGGGGGCAATTAGAAACAAAGAAATATGTGGAAGACTAGACAGTAGAGTGCAGTGGTTCTAAAACTTGAGAATGTATCAGAATCACCTAGAAGACCTGTTAAAACACAGATTTCTGGACCCCACCCTGGGGTTTCTGATTCACAAGGTCTGGAATGGGGCTCAATAATTTGCATTTGCAACAACTTCACAGATGATGTTGATGCTGCTAGTCCAGGGACCAGACCTCAGAGAAGCACTAGCATGATAAAGTATAATTCTGGGGGTAGGGCTCTGCAATCTGTATTTTACTAAGACCTCCAGGTGATCTGATGCATTATTAAGTTTGAGAACCACGGGCATAGAGGGTAAAGCATCTGAGGAGACAGACTCACATTCAGATTCTGGCTGCACCATTTACTAGTTAGATGACCAGGTTCAATGATAAACCTCCAGCACTTTTGTGTCTCGCAGGAAGCCTGATAATTTCTGAGACTCAGAATTCCTCTCTCTCCTTCTAAACCCTTGGTGGTAAGAGAAGTTAGTGAGTCCTGCCAACCCAGGCTCTGATTTTTACTTCTTCACACTCCAAAGCTCGAAAGGCTGCTTAAATGTGGGTATTAAGAAAGTATTTACAAACACTTATGTGACCACAAAAATTAATAAAATAGAGCTGTAAATAAAGCCAATAACAAAGGCATTGTTTGCATTTTAAATTTATAACAGGTTCTGAACTATTTCCATTTTCCCTGCCTTTTTAAGTAGAAAATTTAAAAACTCTTCCTCCCCTACAGTTTTAAGAGATGCTTGTAAATTTGTTTTGCAGATACTATGCATGCTGACACTTTATACTCTCTTGTATCTGGCCTGATATACGGAATCTACCTCAGATGTTTGGTGTCTTCCTGATCCTGAGGCATCCCTTCCCGCCCTCCACCCTCATCCCCCTTTCCCAGCCTGGCAACTTACTCTTTGGGTCCTCATATTGTCTTGGCTCACAGTGTACATGTATCCAGGTTGGCCTCAGGACATTCTTTGGCTCACCTACCTTCATTTTTCCCATTGCAAACACCTCTTCTCTTTATTTCCTTAACCAACCTTTTCTATTGCCTATCTACAGTTTTCCAAATTACCCCTTGCCAGAGTGACTCCACTGGAAGAGAAATTGTTCCTAGTGATAGAGTTATGAGAATTGTTGACCCTTTACTCAGTCCTGCATTGCCATTAGATACATTGAAGTGTTTAACATGCATTTTCCTTTTGACTTCCTACTACAATCCAGAGATGATTATCTATGCTTATATACAATACATATCAAATATATTACAAATGAGGAAAATGAGGCTTAGAGAGGTAAAGCAACTTGCCCAGGGTGAAGAAGTCTAAATAAATAACAGGATTCATACAATAAGATTCCACAGCTTCCAGCTCTTGGCCTCTGCGGAAGTATCAAGTGATGATGGACTGTAGAAACATAATTTGGTCCCTGTACTTAAAGAATTAAAACATTTTGTTAATGGGTGTATGAGATTTATACACACGAGTTAAAATCAAGAGCCAACGTTTGTGGTGTTGGGTTTGGTATTTGACCGCTTTCCTCCTCTTCAAGATGGACATAATAGCACCAATCTCAAGGGACTTGGGGATGGTTAACTGAGCTAAACACTCGAAGTACTTAATACGGTGCCGACAACATAGTAAGCGTTCAATAAATGTTAACTATCATTTTTTAAAAATGCAGATTGGAGTGGAGAGAATACTGGAGATGGGAGGCCAGATGTATACGCTGGACCCGCACCCTTGGCACCTAAATTCTCCAAGCCTAGGTTTCCTCGTCAGTAAAATTAGGTGGCTGGAACGGAACAACTCAAAAAGCAGCGTTAGCCTTGGGGGAGGGGTGGGAAGCGAGAAGACGGGGACCAGAAAGGGTTATACACCCGCCCAGCGGGCGGATTTGCGGGATTCCGACGGGAGAGGCCCCGCCCCTCTCCGCCCCGCCCGCCTGGGAGGCCCGGGCAGCTCCAGCCCACGAGCAGTTCCGGTGCCAAACCCCTTCCCTCCCCCTCTCCCCCGGAAGTGCTTTTCCAAGGTTCGGGCCGGAGAGAGGCCTTGTAGACACAGCCGCAGAGCTTCCATCAGCTCGGAGTAGGGGCTCCTGCCCGGTTCGCAGCCCGGGGGTCTGCGCCCGCCGACCCGTGCCTTGACCCCTACCAGTGTCCGGGCCGATGGTGAGTGGCCGGGGGAGCGGACTGGGACGACTGCGGGCCGCGTCGGGGCTGGCGCTCTCGGGCCCCTGCCCGCTCGGGCTGCAGGCTGGGTTGTCGCGGTTCGGGGAAGCGGGTTGTCGACCGCGGCGGTCTTTGCCGAACTCGCTGGGAGGGAAGGAGCGGGCGGCGGGGCCGGGGGGTGGGCGGGGCGGAGTCAGGGAGGGGGTTCCCGGAGCTGTTGTTGCTGTTGGGACTTGAGAGTGGGGATGGGCCGGGCCACGGTCCATCCAACCCCCTCTTTTCTGCTTCCCCAAATCTTTGCGCTGCCTTCGGGATTTGGTTTTCTCTGTCCGACGTGGGGCTGGGAACCGGGACACGAGACTCAAATCTTGGGCTCCAGTTCCCGACTTTCGCGTTTTTGGGTCTGTCTTCGGGCTCAGTAATTAGCCCGGGTCCCAGGGGTGTTGCCTCCTCGGTCCCAGGGCGGGGCGATGCGTGAGTAGATGCCGGGGACCTTTTGCAAAGCGTTTCATCTGGACGCGTTTAGGGGTTGTCCGGAATCTATTTGGACTGCGCCCAGGACCGGTTCAGGATACGTAGGTCAGTGTGGCACCAGCGCGCCTCCTATGATCTTTACTCACTGGAAAGCTTACTCAAGCTCTTGTTGAAATCACTTCTTAAAACAAACAACTTGCTTGAGGAAAACCTGTGGTTCAGACAAGTTTCCTTATTTTCTTGCAGATGTGAAAAATGATGCTATTCTCTCATCTGTATTCCTAATTCCTGTGGCTACCTGAATTCACAGTTGTATGATGAGTTCAGTTTGCGGTTGTTGCGCGAATTGATTGCAGAGGATTGGAGTATTATTAGACCTCCTGTTCCCCGAAGTTTGTATACTTTCATATTTGGAACTGTCATTTTCTTAACTTGTTTGCGGTAACTCCTGAATGGTTCCTTATACTGTTACAGCTGTTGCTGCAATGCAGAGGTTCACACAGGTGGGCAGAGGTGATTTGTTCTCTCTCTCTCTCATATATATACATATATATGTATATATATGTATGTATGTGTGTGTATGTACGTGTGTGTATGTACGTGTGTGTGTGTGTGTACATACACACACACACATATATATATAACTCAGGAAGTGTTTACCTTGGATAAATTAGAGATTCCTAGAGGAGAAAATAATGTAGATATTTTTAGTGAACAGATTTTAGGTAATAAACTACTGCTGAAGGGTTCGTAGGAAATAAAAGTTTTCCACACTTAATAGTGATATTTCAGTTATGATTATAAGGGAATGCAGTTACTGCAGATTATGACTATCAGTAGGTGACCATTGTTTTTGTAGTGTAAAGTGTACACAACCCACCTTTGTGAAACCAGTGACACTTTCCTGCATTTCTCATCTTGTGCTTATAAAGGGACATACTGTAGTTTTTTTGGTATTTATCTCATCCTCCACCCACCTCTGGCAGGGGAGGTAATATCATGAATTAGGGAAAATAGACTGAAATAACAAGTTCAGTGAGCTCTCCTATGAAAAAGAAAATTTATTTCAAGAGGCAAAGGGTCCCTGGAAAAGATTGTGGAGGGAAGATGAGTTGCCTGCCTGAAATTTATGTCTAGAAACTTACCATAAATTCTTAGCCATTTGAAGTGGTTAATTGTTTATAGTACATGGCTGGAATATTGGAATTGAGATACTCTGGAAAAGGAGTCAAGTTAGAAATGGTTATGGATCTGTACTGATGGTAGTTAATATGTTTTGAAGGGAAATATTTCAAGAATTGTAATAGCAGAAAAGGGTACTTGGGGAAAATCAGATACCCTTAGGCATTGTAAATTTTATTATATTCAAGTCAGTTCAGTAGATATTACATATTTGCATTGTAAGTTATATTATTCAAGTCAGTTCAAGAGATATTGAACATTTGCTGTTAGGCAATGATGTAGGAGCAAATAAAGATAATAGCCCTTATAATTAAGATTCATATTTTGGCTGTAATTTTCTACAGTGTGTCAGAAATCATGAAGAGGTGAATTATATTATTCAATCATATTCAAAACTTCTTCTAATTGGAGGTGTTGGTGCATACTTTATGAAAAACTCAGGCTTTTTAGGATACAAAGATTAAGTCTTTGGTCATTAGCAATTTGAAATCTAGAAAGGAATGTAATATATTTGCATAAAAATTTACAACATAAAGAAATATATGTAAATATGACGAGTGGTTTGACCTCAAGTTTGGAGTTGTACTAAAGAAAAATGGGCTCATTTTTCACTAGAGTAATTACAAAAAATGGTGGAGATATAGTAGTAACACTTATGAAGTTAGCTCTGAAGCTATTATTTATTGAGCGTTTAGCACCGGGCTCTCTGCTGATTGTGTTAACATACATTTTCTAAGCTTCACAACATAAAAGCATCTTTCTTAATGAGGGCGCTTGTGTGCAGATATGTTAAGTAACTTGCTGCAACTATGTAGCTCCAGGTAACTGAGTCTTGACTCGAATCCAGGTCTGCCTAGTGCCAAAACCTGTGTGTTTCCACTACATCATGTTACCTGCCAATAAATTGGTAACCTGAGTTCAGCATTTGAGAGGGTGAGACTTTTCTAAGACAAAAATTGAGGAATTGGGAGTAGATGGGTGAAGAAGGCTTTTCGAATAAAAGGAATGATGTGAGCACAAGTGTGGAGGTGGGAGTGTTCACTGTGTACTCCGAAAAGTAAGTGGACCAAATTACCTAAAATGTAGCATTCATTTTTGGGAATAAGAGGAGGTTTAAAATTTAATTAGGGGCTGAAACATGTTTAAATGCTGTGTTTAGGAGTTCTAACATTTGGGAGGTAATGAGAAACTACTAAGGTCTAATAGTGTGTGTAGAAGGATTTGTTGTAGAAAGCTAACTTTCAATATAGAGTTGACCCTTGAACAATGCAGGTTGGAACTATGCAGAGCCACTTGTGCGTTTTTTTTCATTAATTATGTACAGTACTGCAAATGTATTTTCTTTATGATTTTTAAAAATAACTTTTCTCAAGTTTATTGTAAGAATACAGCATAAAATACATATAACATACAAAATATATGTTAATCTACTGTTTATGTTATTGGTAAGGCTTCCATCAACAGTAGGGTATTAGTTAAGTTTTTGGGGAGTAAAAAGTTATTCGTGGATTTTGGACTGTGTGGGAGGTTGGTGCCCCTAACCCCCCATGTTGCTCAGGAGTCAGCTGTAGTGTAAATACTGGGCAAGCATAATAGCATTGGGGTGATTTAGTAAGTAGGTGAGAGAAGGGATTGTTGGGAAAGGTTTGGAGGAAATGAAAGTTAAAAATTACTCTGATTTGAAGTGTAGGTGATGTGATGGTGGGTGCTATTACTAGAAATATGGACAAGGAAGTACTTAATGAGATTAGTTTTGAATATGTTGAGTATGTTTTTTGTATACTTGCCAAACACTGGAAGTGCCCAGAGGCTTTTGGAAATGTGGATTTGTAGCTCATGCAAGAGGGCAGTGATAGGCATGTACTAAACATGGGCGCAGACAGTAATACAAATAGATCTACTACTTGAATCTGTATACGAAGATGAAAGAATCAAGGGAGAGTTTATACGGGAAAGGAAAAAAACCCCTTTATTTTAGATGGTGTCTATTTAAAACAGTGAAAAGATACTAAAAAGGTTATATAGTGGGTAAAAAAATTGATTACTGCTCCCTCTCATTGTGGTGGGGTAGAAAGAATGTGATCATTGAAAATCCAATGGGGAATAAAATTTTCTTGCCAGTGCTAGCAAGAATACTCTGTTATCTGTCATTGACATATTTCAGGGAGCTTGAACTATATCAGACTCATTTTGTCTAGACTATTAGACTTCGGTTACTAAAAGCTGTTTGCTTCTTTCTTTCAGACATTTGCTAGCAAATGATTGAGAGTTTCGAAGCAAGTCTCTGATAATAATACTATTTATATGTATAACTTTCAGTTTTGTTTTCAATGTCAAGAACCTCTAATACTGGTTGCTAATAGTGCCTTTCATATGAAATTATTTAATTATATATTTTTCTTCTAAGTCTCTGGTACTTTTGGTTAACATGAGTAGTTTCGTCTCTAATATTCTGATTATCCTACAGGGATAGAATAAGATACTTTTAACCATCGTATAACACATATATAAAAACTACATGTTTTAATTTGGAAACTATAGATTTATAGAATTTGGTGTGGGTTTTTGTTTATATATTACATAGGGGGAATCTGTATATGAATGTGTGAAAGATTGTAATAGTTTGCAGAATGAGGCTTAGAGTTACAATTTTGAGGGCAGGTTTATTAATTTTAGACTTAATTACAAAGGAAATGTTTTTTTTTTTTCTTGAAATTAGTATGTTCATTTTGTTTTTTAGTAATATGTTTTTCACTATTTCACCAGCACTTGGGAATATCCTAAGAGCCCTACGTCAGTTTTGTTGAAGGCAGGGGATTTTGTTTGTGCTTTGTCTGGGCTGGTTGGCTTAGTTGCAGTGAGCCTGGTATTAATGAGGCAAAGGTCAGGAGTTCCATTTAGCTTCAGTCTGAATGATGGCCAGAGAGTACACCTCTCAGTCCTGCCAGCTGTCTTGGAAATTCCTCGGTTGTCATTGGTCACAAAAGTGACTGGCTTAGGGTGTATCTTTATAGCATTGGAAGAATATTAGCGGAAACTTAGTATAATGGTTAGGAACTCTGACTCTGGAATTAGATCTGTGTCAAAATTCTTGGTCTGTGACCTTGGGAGCGTCCCTAAACCCCTCCAAATCTCTATTTCCTCATTATTGAATAGGTTAATAATTGGCATGTTCTACTGTCATTTTATTTTGCCAAATGGGAGTTAGTTGCTAAAGATATTTTTTTCTAAAATGATCTTTTACCATTTTAGTGTAAAGCATATTCCTTTATGAAATAATGTTGATGGTAATTATTATTATTATTTTTAATTTCCTTGGCAAAATTAAAGATGGTAACTATGCTGGTCCCTCAATTTTTTTTTTTTTTAATTATGGTTCTGCGAAATCTGATAATCTTGGTTTAAATAGGATCAGGAGGCTGGGAGAGTACTCATCCAACATACTTATGCATATTCAAGTTAGGTTTGTGGTACATTCTGCTCTTATAATACCCTGCAGGGCTGTATTGTGTTTCTCACCACCATGAATTTAATTTTGTCAAGTTTTACATTAATACTTATAGCACATTTCAAGGAGCAGTTTAGATTGTTTTCAGCTGAGTTCAAACAAGTTGCTCCAAATTAGTTATTTAAGGCTGTTTCCCAGCCAGAATCCTAGGAGGAAACTGGTGCACTGTGGGGGTTGCTGGGGGTGCTGCTGTAAGTCATTACTGTGTTGATTAGCCAACAAGGTAAATAGCTCTCCTTTGACATAGTAGAAATTGGCTTTCCTTTTCACCTCTTTTGCAGGAAAGATCCTTGAAGTTACAGTGAGAAATCTTTTTTATTTAATATAGCAAGTAAACCTTGTACAAATATCAGCATTCAAAATACTTTATAGAGAAAGAATAGTTCAGCACTTTGCATAATGGGTTATATAAGTGGAGCCACAGAAGTTCTCTTGGGGGGACACAAACCAATTATTAGCGTAAACGTTTATTTAAATTACATTCAGTTGTCTGGATAAGAGCTTATTGACTCCCTGGTTCACTTAGAGTGCGTGTTGGTGGGGTGAGGGGAGTTAAGGTGCAAACCTAGCCTAGGTGACTATTAAATTAAGGCTTAACATTAGTTTCATTTGAGTGTTTTTGGTTAGGTAATTTAAAAAAATTAGGAGTGCTATTTAAATATATGTAAATGTATGTTAGAATACCTAAAGCAAAATGTTCATGTTAGGTTGAAAACGGGAGATTTACTGCTTTAGATAATAAGGATGTTATTGTTTTATAAAGTTTTATCTATATATTCATTTCTGGTAAAAAAAAAAAAGTCATGTAGGATTCATTTTTTAAACATTGCTTAACATTTTTCTACAAAGTACTCCTAATGGCAGAAATGAGCAGTTTGCTCAGAAGTCTTGATATGCAGCCCAAAGTGCCCTGCTTACACTTACAGTGTTACTGAACAAGGGCTTGCTGCCCAACGAGCATAGAAGCCAATACATGGCACACTGGCTTTTGAGCAAAAAAAAAGCTTTTATTGCTAGGTCAACTGGTAAGGAGACAGGAGGTAAGGCTCAAATCTATCTCCCAGGTCCTGGGTTTGGGGCCAGATTTCAGGGGCGTTAGCACCGGATCTTCCTGGATAACGGACTGGACTCTTCGCTTCTGAAAGGGTTCCCTGTTCAGGTTCTGTTCATGTCCCAGTCCTTTGGTGTTATGGCATGGTGTGGGGAGCAGTTAAAGGTTCACAAGTATTACTTATGAGTGATGTATTTAAGGTTTAAACTTTGGTTCCGGGTCTTGTTAGAAACAGGATAGGATGCCCCGTTTGATCTGTTTCTGCAGTTACATAAGTAGAACATTTCATGATGCCTACAGGGTTTTATTTTTAAAAATTCATATGAATTTTACACTTTGCTATTTTATATGTATGTAAATCATGTTTTAAAGACCTGTCAACTAAAATTGGTGCCCCTCAAGAAGGGATGATATGTTCATCCTGTAGATTTTTGTATTCTTATGGCATGGCTTGTATTATAATTTAGCACTGTGCTTAACTATTTAATTTGGCTCATTAAAAAAATCCTTTGTTCTGATGGTTTTAGTGTAATATAGGGGCTGATGAACAATTCCTGACACTTTATATTTTTAACAAATAGCAAACTTTAAAAAATACTAATGTGGACTGTTTCATAGAAATAAAGGAGTTTCATAGAAATAAAATGACTTTAAAAGGAGTTTCAATCAATTTAAAGATGTTATTTTATATTTAAGGTTATTCAATTATTAATATGTTTCTAGTGTTATAAAAATACAGCAGCACTGTCTAATAGACCTTTCTGCAATTATGTAAATGTTCTGTATCTGCTAGTCAATGTAGTGACTTTCATTTACTGAGCACTTAAAATGTGTTGTGTTACAGAGGAACTAAATTTTAAATTTTATTTAATTTTAATTAGTTTAAATGCAAATAGCCACATGTATTAGACATTGTAGCTCTCTAGGGTTAGGAAGGCAAGAGGGAGAAGAGAGATTAGAAATCTTCATGCCACCCCTCAGTGCAGTTATAGGCAAAGATTAGGCAATTGATAAGTATTGAATGAAGCAATGAATCTTTATTGTTTCAGTTTTAAAAACCAAGTTTTATGAAGTATTTTATCAAGTGATCACTAGTCACTTGATTTCCTCTCTACTGATTTCTTAAATTTACTTTTCTTGCAAAAATATACAGTATAAAAATGTATAAAATGAACTACCATGTAACGCTAACCAGTTAGCTTAGAAAATAGAACACTGCAACATCTTTCAAGCCCCTTTATACTCCTCACCACTTGTGTTCTCTGACGTGCTTCCTAAGTAACCGTCCGAATTTTGTGTTAATCATTCCCTTGCTTTAAAAAAAAAATTAATGTATTTAAATTTTTTTCATTTCCCTAAGTTTGGAATTTAAATTCTAATTTTCCTTTATTTTAGTTCTCCCTGTCTCTCCAAAATTAGATATTATTGTTGCTTCGATATGCCTATTTACAGGTATCATTGCTTACCATTTTTCTTTGCATCTTAGATCTCCTGTCTGGGATCTGAGGTCATTTTCTCTCTGCCTGAAATATACCCTTTAGAATTTTCTCTAGTGAGGGTCTCCTGTTAGAACACTTTTCATTTGTTTGAAAATATCTCTTAGTCTCATTCCTGAAGATGGCTTTTCTGAGTGCATTCTATGCTAGCAGTTATTTTTTCTTTTTGTTCATTATTTAACTTTCTTTTCTGGCTTTTACTGCTGTTGAAAAATCTGTAATCTGTGTAATTGTCATTCCCTTCTAGGTATCTTTGTTTCATTACAAGAAGTAGTTTTTGAATCTTTTCTTTGTTCTTGGTGTTCTGCCCTTTCATTTTGATGTGCCTAGAAGTTGATTTTTTTATATATATCATGTTTGGAATTCACCAGAATTTGGAATCTGAAAATTGGTGTTTTTCAACAATTTTGGAGAACTTTTGGCCAATTTTCTCCTCGAATTTTATCTTCCATATTTTCTATCTGGAACTTTATTTGAAGTATGTTAGATATTCTTGGTCTCCATGCCTCTTAACCTTTTTCATTTATCTTTCTGTATTGTGTTCTGGGTAATTTTTGTCTTTTCTTCCAGTTAGCTAATTCTTGGTTCAGCTGTGTTCAACTAGTTTATTGAATTTTTAAAGTTATTTTTTCACTTTATTTTAACTACATTTTTTATATTAATGTAAAATGTGCATAGATTGAATTTATTATTTTAAGTATTTTAAAGTGTACCGTTTGGTGGCATTAAGTACCTTCATATTGTTGTGCAGCCATCACCATTATTCATCTTTAGAACTTTTTTCATCTTCACAAACAAATCTGTACCTATTAAGCAATAATTCCCCATCCTCCCCTTCACTGGCTTTTAGCAACTATTTTACTGTATGTCTCTGTGAATTTGACTGTTTTAGGTACCTCATATAAGTGAATCATGCAATATTTGTCCTTTGGCTTATTTCACTTAGCATAATGTTGTAGCATAGTCATTGAGTTTTTAAATATTTTATGTATTATAATTTTTGTTCAGCAGTTTCATTTAGTTCCTTTTAAAGACTACTTTAGGTTTTTTGTAGTATTAATAATTTTATTGATCATGTGCTCAAGATTTTCTTAAAAACCTATTAAATATATTTATTTTATATATTTGTGTCTGATAATTCCAATATCTTTGCAGATATGATTCTGCTGTTTGTTTTGCTGGCTTTTGCTGATGGTGCCATGCTTTCTCGTCTGTTTAATAATTTGACTGTAAAGTTTGTTAGAACTTCTCTGTGTTAATTTTGCAGTGATTTTCAACAGTACGTTAAAATTCTATTGCTTAGAGCTTAGAAGTAAACTCACTAGAGGTAAGTATCATGTTTTCTTAAACATTTTGTTTTGAAATAGTTTCAAACTTATAGAAAAGTTGCAAGAATGATACAATAGATGCTTGTATACCTTTTACCCATATTCACCAATTTTTAACACTTTGTCATATTTGTCTTATGTCATACACATTTATTTTTGGGAACCATTGAAGACTAGATTGCATGCTCTTTTACCTTTTTATACTTCAAGGTGTATTACCAGAGAAGAAGGATATTCTCTTATATAATCACAGTACCCTTATTAAATTCTAGAAATTTATCATTGATACTCTACACTTTATATTCCAATTTTGTCAATTTGACCATGTATTTGGTTGTCATTTCTCTTAAGTCTCCTTTAATTTGGAAGTGTCCCTTAGTCTTCCTTTGTCTTTCATGCAGTTGGAGAATACAGGTCAGATTTCCAATTTGGATTTATTTGATTTGCTTTGTGATTTGATTCAGGTTATTTATCTTTAGTCACTACTAAAGATAAGTGTCTTGGTCCTCTCAGGGTATCACATCTGGACATACATAATGTCCATTTGCCCCTCATTAGTGATTTAATTTCGGTCAAGGTGTTACCTGGTTTATTCACTTATATAGTTAGTACTTTTTCCCTTGAAACTAATAAGCAATCTCCAAGGAGCTATCTTAGTGTTTTGTTTTTTCTTAATGTAAAACTAAGTACAGTAATAATATACCTTATATTATATATTGCTTTTTAGTTTGCCATCCATATTAATGTTTTATGATATTTTAATCTTCATGACAGTAGTATCTAATTATAGTTCTGGAAACTAAGACTCAGAGACATAGTTAATAAGATGTAGCATGGAATTCAAACCCTGCTTTTCTTAAGGTTCCAGTTGCCTTTTAAGTTACTAGACAGTCTGTAAACTTAGGGCATGGTCTGTGTCTTGTTCACTTGTTTACTTGTTACACTGTCAGTATCTTGGACTGTTGAATAAATAACAGATATGAGTTGCTATCTGACTTAAGTGTTTTTATAAAGTAGTTCTAGTGTAATTGTTTAATTGTGTTGTTTTATATATATTTTGTAATATATTTTATATTATATATTTTACATGTTTTATAATATAATTTATATATGATATATTTTAAAAATATTTTATGATTATATTTATAATATATATTTATGATATATAATACGTATAAGTATACATAATAATTATTGCTGAGAGCTTCAGTCATGTGGAAGGGGTTTTTTGATGCTTTGCATAACTAGCTAAGATTTTTCAGATGAAAAAGTTGAGGGATTTGCACAGAGCAAAGAAATTTTGGCTTCTCAAAAGCATTAGGTGATGAAGATTAGTGAGGCGATTTTCTTATACTAGTTCAATTCTTTTTCTAGTTATTAAACAAGATGATCAGAGGAAATGATGTAAGATATTCCTAAGGCGGCTTTTACTTTGATACCAGGATGTAGTGTTGGTTAATGTAATGTTTTGACCTAGGAATTGGTGGATGCTGGGCCCTATCCAAATTTGCCCACATTTACATCCTACCTTCTACCTCCCATTCTCAGTTAAAGCTGCAGGAACTTGGGCATTGCACCTTGGCTAGAACATGAATTCATCCATTGACTAGACGATTCAGTCAGTAGTTATTGGGAGCCTGCTAGGTATCAAGAACCATGTAGGCATTGAGATTAAAATGGTGATTTAAGATAGATGTGATTGCTGTCATGTAGCGTGATCCAGAGATGATGAACTTTTATATCCTTTGTCTTTATTAGTTATTTATGTATTGAAATTGGATATATGTAAGGAAATCTTATTTATATTTGTTGAAACTTTTGTAGCAAGAGAGAAAGTTTTGAGGGCTATTGCTTAATGGATTGTATAAATATACAATTTGAGATTCAAAATTATCAGTTAAGCATATTCTGAAAATTGACTGATACTTTCATTTAAATTAAAACTGTTTATTGAAGCCTGACCTAGGTAAATGATACTTAATCTAAAGAATGCCATTTGTTTCCTCTGGGGTTTTGTGAATAGTTAGTCGGTAGTAGTGCCTTGGAAATTATATATTAATTACAAAGGTCACTTTACATTCTTTTATCTCCCATCCACACACACAAAAAGAGCTCAATATTATACATGCAAGCACTTTTTTTCTTTTATTTTGAGGTAGAGAATCATACATAGGAAGTTGCAAAAATAGTAAGGTCCTATATACTCTTCACTCAGTTTCCCCAGTGGTGATATCTTACAATTTGAAAATCAGAAATTGATATTGGTACATTACTGTTAACTAGACTAGAGACCATTTACAGATTTTACTATTTTTTAAACCCACATTTCTGTGGGTGTGGGTGTGGGTGTGCAGTTCTGTGCAATTTTATCACATGTTTAGTTTTGTGTAACTGCTACTAATCAAGATACAGAACTGTTCCATTACCAAAAAAGAACTTCCTAGAGCCCCCTCTGTGTGTTCACACATGCCCCTACCACTAGTTTTGTTATTTAGAGAATGTTACTTGAATGAAATCATACACTATTTAACCATTTTAGATGCATGTTTTAAAATGTAATTTGTTTTAATCCTAAAAGTAAAATAACATTCAGAAAGATTAGACAATATAAGAAACATTTTTGAACTCACCACTCTAATATAGTTATCATTTTGGAGGTTTTTTTACAGCCTTTTTCATCTGATATTTTATGTTGTAGTTATCGAACATGCTTAATTTTGTTTTGCTGCTTTTTTTCTAACGTAACATATTAAGTACGTTCTGCGTCAACATTATACTTAATTTTTGCTATTATAAGAAATGTTGCAGAAAAGACCTTTGAGTATATACATTTCTTCCTATTTTTAGTTATTTCCTTAGGGCAAATTCCCAGATGTGTGATACAGAGCCAAACGATATAAAGGTTTATTAGTCTTGAAACATTTGGTCAAATTGCTTCTCCAAAGGATGGTATTACTAGTAGCGTTTCACTGTATTTTTGTTAGATTGGATATTAGTGTTCCCCCACTTAGTAGGTGAAAAAGGTGCTTCATTGTTCCAATTTTAGAGTGTCTTTCTTTATGTAAGTTTTCCATGAAAAGTAAAATTGATTGTAGTGTCAAAATGACATGAACTTTTAAAAATGTGATTTAGCTTTTAAGTAATTTGGAAAAGCATTTTAATATTTGTGCCAGTGTTCAACATTTCTGAGCAAGAGGTTGAATCACCAGAATTTTCCCTTTACCTTACCTGTAACCTCTTTAGTTTACAGATTTGTTACCTACAAAAAGATTGCCAGTTTCTGCATTGCTTTTCTCTGGCCTCTGCCAATATGTCCTAGTTACTCTCCTCAGTCTGGATCCTTGACCTTTTCCTTTGTCCCCTGTTGAATGAGCTGCTGCTTCCTCCACTGGTACCACACCAACAAGAACCTCATTCATTTTTCCTATATTCTTGTCAGCTCATGCATTACCCTACTGTTTCCTTACAATTAAGTGTAACCCTGGGAGACTACACTCTCCTGGGGCTTTCAGGAGTATTGGACGTCTTCACTTTTTTGATGGCCACCACAGAATATATAGTTAATAATGTATGACGTATAAATAATTTTCATGAATACAAAAAAATACAACAGAATAACAAGGACGTTGTGCACCTTTTACTTTTCCATGTGTTTTGGAAGACAGCAGCCTATATTCTTAGGCCAATGATGGACCATCAGGGTGATAACAAAATCCTTAAAGTAAAGTGTAAATTCTTAATTGAGTGTTACGAAGTGCCAGGCACTGTGCTTAAGTATTTTGTTTCATTTAGCCTCTACAATATAAATTTTTGAGGTAGCTATATATGAAGATTTCATATGTGATGCTGAGTAGGTAGTTGAAAAGTTGGTTAGCAGGGAATCATAAAAAGGTACATATTTTTAATTTTAACTTGAATATACATTCTTTTACCATTTTTCCCCCAGTAGGCTCAAGGTTTTTCTTTGTGAATGGGTCCTTTGATTAGAGTTCTGGGTTGTCTTTTTGGCATAATCCACACCCAGGAGGCATTATTTGTTAAGTATCCTAATAGTATCCATTTTCTTATAGAAGAGAGACCTAAAAGGCACTTTTCAGTGTGTTGTGTAAAATCCTTCTACAGTTTTATGCTATTTCCCTGTTCTTTTAACGCTTTTACATACACCTAATTCCATAAAAACTTAAAAAAAAATTAGCCTTTGAATCTTTTTGAACTTTTCAACATGATTCCAGAGAAATAAACCCCTTTCACTCATAATTTGTCAGTTTACATAATCTTAAATTCCATAATTACAATAACAAGTACAGTCGGCTTAACTTGGTTTGGGAACAAACAGCTGGCTCTTGTTAAGTGTCCGGTTAATTTGGTGAGAGCAGATAGAGACACAGGAAGAAAATGGTCTACTTAGAAGACTGTACCAGGTGCAAGTGATCAACCTGTGGTGGGCATCAGGGAGTGATTTATTGGAGGGATTGGAGAGCTGTATTTCTATAAAGTGATAGAGGTCTGTTAAAAGAGTTTCTGGTGAACTATTATTCTTATTTCCATTTTGCAGATGAGAAAACTGAGGCATCAGAGAGTTTCAGACAAGTAATAAGTGATGGAGCCCCAGGATTTGTATCTAGGTCTTTATAGGTTCAAATACAGCATGTCTTCTTACCTACTGTGCAGGTGCTAGATACCTTTCAGGTCATGATTAACTCAGGCATTAAGTGCTCTTGAATGGACTTAAGTTCATATTTGGGGGTAATGTTCTTGCAGTTATCCCATATCTTGGATCTTAGTTTCATTTTGCTCCTAATGTTTCTTTTGTACTAATACCGTGTAAAAAATGAGGGTGCATTCCAAGTTGAAAATTAGGCTTATAATTATTTGTTTTATTTTATATTGGACATGTATATATATATGAGAAACGTTGCTAAGATCTTGGAGTGTTGTAACTGCTGAGGTAATTGCAAAATAAGAGTAAATGGAAAAAATGGTTGGAGAACACAGACATAGACTCCTAGAATCTTTTGAGTTGCCTTCATAGTTTGGGATCTGATCAGTCATGTTAATCTATGTCATTACTTGTTATTTCATGAAGCATCAGTTGAGCCATTAGGCTTTAAAGAAAAGGACATATATATTTTTTGTAATTCATAGATGTCTTTCCATCCTCACCTAGCACACACAAACTTTTCATGATAAACTTAAACAATTTTGACAATACCTAGAGTCTGGTATGTATTTTTAGTTTGCATTTGGTTTTCTAGAACATTAAAAACACTAAACTACTCTATTTCCATTACTTTTCAGGTGTTAGAATCCAGAGGAGTTTTTCCACAAAATAAAATATTTATTACTAAGCTCTATTTCAGACAGTATATAAGGCTATTAGGCTATTTTTAAATCTTGAAAATAGCTTAAGGCACTCTCAGTTCCTATCTTTGGTGGTCCTGGACTCAGGATTGGAAACCATCGAAATGAATTTAAATGTTCATGTGTGTAGTTGTTAATCTTTGACTTCGATATGATTATAGTTGATGTTATGATCTCTCATTTACTGAGGTATATTCTAGACCTCATGAGACTGTAATTGATGATGACAACAAATCTTTAGGTTGTATAGTTTGATTTTTTAAAAAAAGTTAAGTTTGTAAAATTAAAAATTGTACATAGTGATATAGCAGTGTGCTTACATGGTCAAGTCATAAATTGTCAACAAGAGACATGATAAAAAGATTTTTTAAATAAAAATAAATATAATCCTCTTCCTATATGTCATTTTTATGTACGCCACTGCTTCAAGATTTTTTCTGTAGTTTTCTGATTTTATAATCAGTCGGATTATAATAAACTTTTGAATTAGAGGAAGAAGAGAACCAGATTAGTATTAGCCGCTTTTGTAGTAATCTTTTTATGTAGTACCAAAACCAAAAATCATATTAAATAGCAACATTTAAAAATGCTTAAAGAGTTTGGTTTCTTTCAATTTCTTGAGTTTTAATTACTGAGGGACTACTGCGTTCAGTCTTACCTGGAATTTAAGTGATAAAGAGAAAATATCTGTTAGAAAAATGGTATCTTAAGAGTTCATTTAATTCGAACTTATTGCAAATATATTAGTAGTTTAAATTTTAGAGGTGGAATTTCTGTGCCATTAGATACATGCCAATAGACACATGCATTTTGATAGATATGCCAAATTGTTTTCGGTGTATTCATTTCAAAAGTCACAATATTTTATAAGGTACTTTTGCAAAAGTATAATCACTTGTTGGTTATATGCTGTTTATTACTAGATTTTGTTATTATTAATTATGTAATTGCAAGCATGGATCACTCATGTTAAACAGGCTGTGTGGGCATTCACTTGTTTACTTTGTTAAAAAGTATTGTTTTAATTACTATCAGTCACTGTAGATTTACTCTTTTATGTAGGTAATGTTTATCTTGTAAATGGTTGTTTAAAAAGGATTTTGACAGGGGGTGGGGAAAATCGTGAGGCACAAGAGGAATTTGGAATTAGGAGCCTATTTTTCCAATAAGTCGTATAAGAATGGTGTTTAGCTTATTACTAAGTCAGGCAAAAAAATAATAACCCATTATGTCTCAGTACATTCGAACCCTTTGTAATGCTGGAAACTCAGTCCATCCTGTTGTATCCCTGTCTTAGGAAACTGGGTCTCCCCAAAATCTAGACCCTTTGTTGTAACTTTCATTACCTGAAGCAGGGGTGTAGGGGTTGCATAGGGTGATGCCCAAGGAAGAATGCCCAGCAGGAGCGGTGAATGAGTTAGAGGTAACCATTGAGAAATAGCTAAAGAATGAACTTCCTTTGTTCCTTCCATTTGTTGCTACTCTGCAGTGCTGGGACAGGGTATGGGAGGGAGCAGGAAAATGGCAAAGATGGACTTTTTCCTTCCTTTTCCTTTGTAGTAACTTTCCTCTTGTTACTAGTTCCATTCATGGGATCCTAGTATCTGATATTCAGGAGAATTGAAATGAATTACAGCATGTTCGAGGTGATGGAGAAGGATGAAGAGTGACAGTGTCTAACTTTGAGGAAGGTTGATAAAGTCTGAGAATAGGGAAATGGAATTGAAAAGATTTCTAGTGATAAGAGAAAGAACCATCTATTTGTATGTTAAGCATTTCTAATTGTTCTTTTTTTTTAAAATCTTTTATTATTTTTTTTGGAGGCAAGTGGATGGGCAGTGTTGAGGGCATTTTAAGCATTGTTTTCGGGGGAGAGTTCAGTAATATCTTTGCTCTCTCTCTCTATATATATATTTTAAGGGTACTCTAACCATTCTTCCCTGAAGTGAAAACACAGAGAGGCCCTGACTTAAAGAGAAATGTTCTGTCTGTTATATCCCAGTTGGTTTGAAGGTATCCGTGCTGGTCTCACTTGAAGTAATAATTCTCTTTCTATTCAGTTGCATGGTCGAGTAAAACAGAGTTGACTATACAGCTGTGGTCCTACAGACATGTCTCAATTTCTCAGTCTATTTATGAGCATCAACAACCACTTTGTGCATACTTCTGCTATGGGTTGAATGCGTCTCTTTTCCTTTAATTTAGCTTAAAACTAGTAATGAAATTCCTGAGGTTTTGAGAGGAATAGTGTTGGCAAGTTTAGTTTTGAAACTAAAGGCAAATTAAGATACCAAGCAAAACAGAAGGAGACTATTATTTCAGAAAGGGATGTTAAAACTCTGCTGACATTTGCAAACCTAGTGTCATATTTATATAAGCTGTAGCTAGGAGCTACTATTTTTCTAAAATTGTTGGTTTAAAAATAATTGTTATATTCGTACATTTTAGAAGTTGCTTCTAACACATTTTGGGTGTGCTTTGAGCTCAGCCTTTCAACAAAATAGTCAGACATTTGGACATCAGCCATTTTGGTCTTATTCTGTCTCAGACCATTTAAGATAAAAGATGGATTGTGGATGTCAGGAGTTTGATAAGCTTCCATTGAAACCTAATGTAGTTCAAAAATCACTTAAAATGGCATTTGAACCTATTAAAATAAGCTACAATCATCTGAATTATGAAATTTAGCTGAATATTGCTAAAATGACAAATGTCTTTTTGATGTTTGTTCTTTAAGTGTACTGTTTCATTGCCTTTGGAAGATATTAGCTTCTGAAGGATTATACTAATTAAAAATAGCCCCCCCCATTAAATCTATTTAATTTTAACTTTTATGCACATCTCATTAGTATTGATTTGTGACCCCAGCTATTTATGTGAGTTTTATCCATCCATCTGTGAGCTTTTTTTGAGAGTCTACTTTGTGTTAAATTTAACTATGTATTTTGTTTGTTTTAGGTGTCTCTTACTACTTTTAAAATTTCTCTAGGACAAGAATTATGCTTTCACATTCTTTGATATTTCTCTGTAATTTAGTTCAATAAATGCGGGTAGATACTGAGAGCTTATTTGCCCATTTGGCCATTTAAAAGATACTTACCCAATGCTTACTTTGTTCTAGAGGCTGAAGATACAAAGTCCAATAAGGTAAGGACTCTGCCTTCAGGTTGCTTAGACTTTGATAGGAAATTCAGAAAATAAATTATAGTGCCATGTGTCATTCATATTTTGAAATTATTGTAAGGGCCAGAGCTCTACCTCTGATAGAGAAGATTTTGTATTCACTCTGAAGAATGGAAACTAACATTTGTAGAGTGTCTGTCTAAAGGCTTCTGTAGCAGTTTATCTTCCTAAATCCTTCAACATAAACATGTTATCCATTTTATACATAAGGAAAGTGTCTTTGAGAGATTGTATAATTTGCTAAAGATCACTTGGCTAATAAGTTACAGAGCTGGGATTCTTAGTGTTCTTTTATATCAGGGCTTTTTAACTTTAGCATTATTGACATTTTGGACCAGGTAATTCTTTGCAATGTAAGACCAGTCCTATGCAATGTAAGATATTTAGCCATCTCCCTGGCTCTGTTCCGGGCCAACTAGAGTGAAGAAAGGAGGCATGTAGGGCAGAAAATTTAAGGGGTTACTCACTCTCAGGATCTTTTAAGTGCTGACCAGGCATTTAATCCTCACAGTATCTGAGAAAGTTCTCCCGTACCAGCCTGTTACTTCTAGGTTTTGATTCAGTATTTTCTGGTAATGATATGAGGACTAAATCTAAACATTTGGATGTTCCTTGGGAGCCGAAGAGAAGTGATGAGCAAGAGGTTTTTGTGTCTTTCATCCCAGAACACATACTCTTGAGCCAAAGTGACTAATAGGAAATGGCATTTATAAGCGCTAAGTAAATACTTTCTAAATATTACAGAGCTTAGAACTTTGGGTGATATATTATAGAACAAAAAACCAATTGCTTCAAACTAATGAAAACTTGGGGTGAAAACTATGTATTGAATATACTCAGCTTAATTTATTTTGTGCCTGGTGGCCTGGCACTTACCTGCTGGTATTGATGTTATACCATTAGAAATTCCATTAATTATTTCTCATGTCTCTGTTTCAATATAAGTATATCCTTGTATGGATACATCAATTAATACCTTTTAATTAACTGGACTATAGCTTGCATCCTAAACACAATCTAGGTTGTTCGTGCAGCTCTCTAGAATAGAGTATTTCAAAAATAGATATGTAATAAAAACCTGAATTTTAGGAGTAGTAAGAAATGGTTCCTAACAGAATTAACGTATGTCAGGTTTTGAGTCTTAAGTAGTTTTAACTTATATTTAACTCTCTGATAAATACTATTTGACTCATAATAATACTTTTTTTCTTTTATTTTTATAGTGGTAGGATTAGGTCTAGATTATAGAAGTCCCTGAAAAGCTGGTAGAGTAGGCAACTTTTATAACTATAGGCATTAAAGATTGTTGCGTTTAAGTTAGTAAAGGTAGCTTTTCTGAAATATTCTGGCAACCGAATGTTTAATGTTTTGGGCAGCGATTTCCACAAAGGTCAGATGAGAGTCCAGGTGGGAGGATATAATGAGAATTTGAACTAGGATGCTTTAAATAGGAATGGAGAAATGAGTCTGGATAGGAACAGTTTTTGGAATTTTTTTTTTCTTGATTATTAAAAAATAGCAAAATGACAAAATACAGGAAAATGTAAAGATGGTGCTCATCACTGTTTGTATAATGTAGAAATATAACCACTGTTACTATTCTTAGCCATTCCTTTTCAGGTCTGTACCATTGTATGTCCTTCTGTTCCCACCTGTACCCAAGTTTTGGAGAAAGAGTCCACAAGGCTATGTATCTCTTCTTATAGATTATAAAGTTTTTAAGGAAATGGCTTTCTAAAATGACAGTCTTATTCGTATGCAGCAGGGACCCAACAGGTGTTTGTGGAACAAATGAATTGTAGAATGAATTGGTAACTGCTGGAATAATAAATAAACAAACAAATAATTTGGCTAGCTTTTGATGGTGAGGATGGAAGTGGTGGTAGTGGTGGGTGATCCAGAAAGAATGGGTTTTGTTTGGAAGTATCAAATGTGCTGGCACAGTATCCTAAATTGAAATTTGGAGCTTATCTGGGAATTTTGGGTTATCACAGAAGCAAAAAATTTGGAGAAAGAATTGAGTTTAATTTTTTTTTTTTAATGAGAATATAATAAAAGAAAAAAAATATCTAGTTCTGGTCAGAGCAATGTTTCTGACATCTGTTTTTTGAAAACCATCCCAAAATGCAGTATCTTTCTTTAAATATTTCCTTAATATCTTTCTTTAAATGACTCTTAAATACATTTATTTTAAAGGGAAACTTTATATTGGTACTATAGATGGCAAACGAATATCATTTGCTTTAAACAGTTGGCAATGCAAACTTAAAGTGATGACAACAAAATAATAGTATTGAATTTTACCTAGCTATTACTATTGCTTGCTAAATCCTATGCACTGGAGTCTACTCAGTTTTAAATGGAAAACCAAAATGAAATGAAGAAAGAGTAAGACTTTGTAATTACGGGGCCTAGGGGCTTGACAAGCTAATAACTTTCTCATGATGTGATTCGTTATACATATGCCACCTAAAGTGGGTATAAACCCTACGCTTTGGGAAACATTGAGGTATGGAAGAGGTAGAGGAATATGCTGTGGAAAGAGGCAGCTAGTGATCAGAGTAATGAGAACCAGGAAAGAGTGATGATGTCCTGAAGTCTTAGGGAGGTAGGAGTTTTGAAAAGCTATGTATGATGCTGTTGAAAATTCAGGGAGAGGTTTGTGATGGCTTACATATCAAGATGTGTTACTGTCTAATAATATACACCAAGAAGTTTCTGTGTTGTGGTGATTCTAATATATTTGGGTTCAGCCAGTTCTCACTGATCAACATATAGGAATTGATAAAATACTTCTTGATATGTTCGCAAGTTTTATCTGGAATATAAATGAGTGAATGAAAATGTAAAGGCATATGACAGTGATGAGGAAAATACATTCCTGGCTTTTAGATAAGTAACTGCTAGAACATTCTTTAGGTCATCTTCTTATTCTTATGTTGAGACTTATCAGGACTAGTTAATTCAGTAATAATAATTTGCTAGATGAAATTTGTAGATGAAGCATAAACATGAATTAGGCTGCTACATATATACACTATTCCTCTGAAGAGGAAGAACTCACCCCCTCCTTTTAGATCCTACTTTGAGAAAATTTGATTGTATATCTTCATAGTTATAGGAATAATTTTGAGGAATAGTTATATAGAGTTTTTGTCTGAGTCATATGCCTGGGTATGAAGTAATACTGGTCACAGATGTGAAGTTCTTTCTACTTTGGGTGGGTGGGTGGATGGGTGGGGAATGAGTTTATTAACAGTTTACTTGTATTTTTATAATACTTAAAGTGAAAATTTATCCCTGAACACAGAACATATTTTAGAAGTTCTTTGCATTTGTGGTGGTAAAATCATTCTTTGTTTCTTTGAATTACTCATAATAGTACTTTGTTGTTCTCTGCAGTATAAAATTCATTTTAAAGAATATCTAAGAATACATGCTTTCCATCTTATTTTCAAGCTGATAATAGATGGTCCAAATTTAAGATTAACCTTTTCAATTAAAAAAAAAAAGACTGTTTAGGAATTGCAGTACTTTAAAAAAATGTTGAATTGCTACATGTGATGTTTAAGTGTTAATCCTTTCCCCCCTTTTAACGAATGAGACAAAATACAAATAAATGAAATACATAGTGGTATTGCCAGGCCACAAAACCCTATTATATACCTGGTGTACAGCACTGTACTGCATCACCTAACCACCATTTATAACAGTGATTCTGGGGCAAACAGGCATTCATGACCCCCAAGCAATGAACCAACAAATTATTTTTGGAATGTACCATGTTTAAATTGGGAACATCTGTAGAAGTAATTGATTCTGGTAGAAAAGAGATGTGTTAAAAGAGAATTGGGTATCTATTTTTGCTGTTATCTGTTCTTGAAAGTGCCTGAGTCTGTAGTCCGTATCTAGTAGATGGTATAATTACTAATATATTTCTTTTGTATTAAGGATTCTAAACTTTTTTTTTTTTTTGGAGCAACCTTTGATTTAGCACAGAGAAGAAACTACATGTAAATGTCATCCATTTTGCAGAAATATACTATACTGCTCATCTGGAGATTTTCTTGCTTCTAGTTTCTTCAAGCGTATTAGGATTCTTTAACTCTGGCTCTGCGGGGAATGGGGTAGTTGGGTAGAAAGAGGCGATAACTTGAACTGCTTCCATCAACTGAAAATAAATTCCTCATCTTAATTAGTTTTATGTTGGGATTTCATTAAACTGTTTACTAAAACACCATTTGATTATTGTTGACATATTTGCCAGGCTACAAGCATTCTTTACTGAGTGGGATCAGTGTAGACATTTGTAAAAATGGTGTATGAAACAACTATGTATGGAGAAACATGTATCTGTTCTGTTTAATAAGAGAGATTATTTGTTATGATGGACTTTGTTGGATGCAGCATGTCCAGTTGATAATGTAGTTATTTCAGTTCCTTATTCTAAGCTCAAATATAATACAATTTGCTGTGATTTTTGGTTATTGACTATTCATTTAGTAAGAGACATATCCCGTGTTGTAGCTAATAGAGCTTTCATTTCAATGGATGAAACAACAAAATGTAAGAGACATATCCCTGTTGTGATAGAGCTTTCATTTCAATGGATGAAACAACAAAAAAGTAATATACCAGTATGGTAATGGTAAATATGAAGGAAATGAAAGAGCAGTTTCCAAGCACATTCCCATTACGGTGACCCCTCTTTAGTTTTCAGGCAAATTAATGTTCTGTGTTAGGTTTTTCTGTTGTGGTATTGCTATTGCAATAGGAAACCTACTGCTGCAGTAGTATCCTACATTCTTTCCCTAGAAGGAGTTCCTATATTATTATTTTTCTATTGCTATGTAACATTTTACTATAAACTCATTGGTTTAAAAGAACACCCATTTATTAACTCACAGATTTGTATGTCAGAAGTCTGGATGCAGTGTGGCTGGGTTTTCTGCTCAAGGTATTACCAGTCTGAAATCAAAGTCTCAGCTAGGCTGAGTTCTCGTCTGGAGGCCCTTCCAGCGCTCACGTTGTTGGCAGTACTCTGTTCTTTGCAGCTGTAGGACTGAGATCCCATTTTCTTACTGGCTATGAAGTTGGAGCTACTCTGTTTATAGATATGGCTTATATACTTTGCCACATGGCCCCCTCTGTCTTCAGAGCCAGCTGTGGAGAATATTCTTCGTGTCCAGTCTCTTTTACATTCCAATCTCCCTGACTTCTCTTATTTTTAGACCCAGATTTAAAGGATTTGTGTGATTAGTTCAGGCCCACCTGGATAATCCACCTTTCTTAAGTCAACTTTTTAAAAGTTAACCTAATTATGGGAGTGAAATCCCATCAAATGCACAGGATTTTGTGGGGTGTATACACCAGGAAGCAGAATTCTTAAATCTTAGAATACTGCCTGCCACACTCGGCCCCCTTTATATGGCTGCCAATAAAGTGTTTCAGTTGCCACTATTGTGTGTGAAGAGGAACATCAATTGCTCTCCTAGGAGGTTTATCTGTGACCAGAGATCATGTGCTGTGGCAATGGTAATAGATTTCCCTTTGGGTTCTCTTCTAAGGGGAGTTTGGGCAAAGTAGTAAGAAATGGCTTAACTGGTGGAGTGGCGTCTATATTTTCCTTTCCAGTGCTACGAGTTAGATGGGAAATGGTGGCTTGGGAGAAAGCAGTGTGGAAGGGTAGGTTGAGAAGTCCTACTTCACTTCACCTCTGGGGCTCAGAGTTTAGCTGTTTTACAGAACTGAGAATGCCAGGGTTACCCACCACCACTGCCAATGAAAATGAATATAGTTTAATGTTTTTACAAATTAAAAAAAAGAAATATAAAGCTTTTAAGGGTTTGAAAGCATAGATCTGGGAGATTGAAATGAGAGTTTATTTAGGAAGACTGATGAAACAAAGTATAAATTATAGAGGAAAATACCCTCAATCTACTATGTTAGCAATTACATCACATTATAAAATATATTTTTTCAGATAGAAAGATTCTTAAAATGTAATAATGTCCTTTTTGTTTAATGCATATTATTGTTACTTTAAAAACATGCATGTAACTTTTTCTTCTTCCTCAAAATAGAAGTACAGAGCCCAAATGGAGTAAATAGACAAGCTTCAACTTCACACTTTTTCATTTGTTCACAGTTGTGCATCTGGTTGTAGAAATCTTTTAATTCTTAATGTTTCCACTTTGCATTCCTGAAGAGTATTGGATATCACGTGATACCTAATATTACCAGTGAGGAAATAGAAGCAAAGGAAGAGTCAACTTTCTTTTGTAGTAGACAGTTTTGGCTTAATGTATTGGGAGTCTGTTTCTGTGGGAACACTTCCCTGCTTTTACAATGGTGGGAAAGTAGGACTACTGTGTAGCTAAACTAACCTTGGAAAACTAATTCTGTAAATGAAGAATATAAATAATATGAATTAATTTGTTCAGTGATAAGATGTAGTGATAAATAAGTACTAACACTGTATTCTCATACTCGGGAAAGATTCAGATTGGTTATCAGTGAGCAATGTATCCCATAAGTTTTGATTTATACTTTAAAATATACAGGTGGTCTTAGTTACATCTAAACAAGAATACCACTTAAAAGACTTGTAGTGGAGCATAAAAGTTTTATTCGACATGGGGTTATGTTTCTGCCAACAACTTGACATTTTGAGGACAGATAGCATCCCATTTCCAATTTGAGATTGGGTACAAAAATATCCTAGGGCTGAGAATAGGCGTAGTAAATGCACCAACAAACCTTTTGTGTATTTTGTGGTGGAGGGAAAGTCTTCACTGAGTGTGCCTGGAAAAATTATATAAACTCTATGCTTTAGCACAGTAGGTGGGACCTCATATTTATGATGATTACTTTGTATGATTGATTTTCAATGTAGATTCCCCAAATGTTTCTGCACATGAGTTCCTTGTCTTTTTTTATCTTCATCTTTAATTAGAATCACACTCCACTGTCTGTTCCAGAAGTGTTTCATTAATTTTTCTCCACTTTTATCTTCATATTTTTTAAATTAATTTTTATACTACATTAACCTTAAATTTTCTCTCAGTGCTTTAAAAAATTATTGGACAGTAGAGTTGTCTTCAGATGTCTTTTATTTTCATTCTAACACTGTTTGCGTTGGCTTTTAAGATGTGCTTATTTTGCATAAATTTCTCTGCATTTCACTTTGAGCATTAACACTTCTGGGAGTTATTTCAAAATTTAGTTTATTATCTTAATGTTAATAAGACTTCCAGAAGTCTGGGTTTTGGTTCTATATCCCCAAAGAATATATTTGATTTTGTTGTTTTAGTTGGGTTCTGTATCATTTGGTTTGAGCCAAGTTCTTTCAAAAAGTTATAATTATAATTTTAGTCTTTCTAGTTTATCCAGTATTTTAAAAAAGTACCTCAAATACAGTTATGCTGATAAATTAGGCAAGTACTGATGTGTATTCTTTAGTGAAGTAATTTTAATAAAATAATACTATTAATCTATGTTTAAGAAGACTGTTTAATAAATGTTAATATTCTGTTCTGTTATTAGATAAAACTTTGTGGTGGTGGCAGCAATCAAAATTATGTGATGTTATTTTTAGTACACTATAGATATTTGTATAGCCTGTTTTACAGTTATTAGTGAAATTTAACTGAAGTTAAATGGTGTCTATGTTCATTAGAGTATATTTTGTTGGTTGAATATTTAACTAGTTTAATATATGATCATTGAAACAGACTAATACATGATAGTCCATGTTCTTTGTGTTTGTGTGTGTGCATATGTATACACAGGAACTGATACATTTTCAGAGAATTAAAATAATAAATTGCTGAATGGCTGATGAAATACTTTAGTGAAATACTTTAGTAATGAATCGATACCATTCATTATTGATTTTCTGAATATGATTAATAAAACACTAATTTCAGTTTCTGGTTTGCTCTTGATACCCACTACAATTACTTCCTCATAAATAATTTTATTTTTTTAATTTAATTTTTTAATTTTTTATTTTTTTAGATAATGTAATTTTAAATGTTAATCTAAGACATAGTCACAAAGATGTGTGCTGAAAATCACATTACATATCTAAAGGTTAAGTAGAAATAATGATCCATTTTCAACCACATGGCTGCTTAGTGGAGTGGTTAAGAAGAGCATGGTTGTTATCAAATGAGTGGCAGATCTGGGATAAGACTGTTCCACCACTCCAAGTGGTATATTGCTTTTTCTGCTATGCCACAGCTACTTTACAAAGGGCTGAACGTTGGTTGTCTTTGGTTCTTTTGTGCCTCCATTCAAAATTCCTTTTCCTTGTTCCTCCCAGTCACACATAAACACATAAAAATATTGGAGGAAAATTCAGTTACATCTTTCTATAACTAAGTAAATGGGATCAGTTATTCAGTAGTGGATCTATGGAAGGGGGAGGGAGAGCACTTGGCTACCCCTCAAGGGTGTTTCAGGTGGGAGAGCATGAGACTCTTCTGCCTTTGGGTGTGGGAAAACATAGAAGGAAGTGGGAGAGAAATAAGGGACCATGGCTCCTAGATGCTGGACCAATGAATATGTGTCAGTTTGTGATGGATGTTAATATAATTTGGAATACACTAATAAACATAGATACCAGTTGTAGATGTGGAAAAACTAATATGGTTTTATCAATTTAGAGAAGGGAAAAATTTGGGTGTTAAAAATAATATTAATGGTAATTCCTGAGAAAGCTTGAAATAAGTTTGTGACTGATAGCCATATGGCATAATAACTTTTGCATTTCATGATTATGGTTATTTTACAGTATTTCATTTAGATGTATTAATACATATTTTTCTTTGCTTTTCAATTCCTATTTGTGTAGCTGTCAACATACAGTCTAAGTAATTTAGATCAAACATTGAAAAGTTTTATATATGAATTCCTTGGAACTATGACTTCAGCTCTGAAGTTGCCTGAGCATCACCCTCTCACCTTCTGACCACTTCGAATGGCCTGTTGGTTAGAACAATGGTCCCCAACCTTTTTGCACCAGGACCAGTGCTCCTCTGAGAATCGAATGCCTGATGATCTGAGGTGGAGCTGAGTGATGATGCTAGCGCTGGGGAGAGGCTGCAATACAAATGAAACTTCGCTGGCCGCTGCTTACCTTCTGCTGTGTGGCCTGGTTCCTACCAGGCCACAGACCAGTACTGGTCTGCTGTCCAGGGTTTGGGGACCCTAGGATTAGAGGACACACTGGAATAGTAACATCTCAGTTTACTGGAAAGGCCACACAGTTCTGGTCATAAAAATTTTGTGGTTTAAATGAGACTCATTTGGCTCTTATGTATTATAGCACACTTTAAAATGGGCATCTTTTTTAAATAGTAGCTATAGCATTGTAATGTTTTTGTTTTTTTATGTGACATCGAGGGGTGATAATGAAGTAAATCTATTTAAAATACTACATAAAGTAGTATGTGGGTAATGGATATTGTAGGACTGGAAATAAGGACTTCTCAGCTGTCCTTATATAGTTATGTTGCTAAGCAAAATGGGATTATAATGCTTATATTCTTATTCTCCATCAAATAATGGAAGGAGGCTAATCAAAATAATGTGAACATTTATTGATTCACAAGACATATGGTTGTTCATTTTTTTCCCCTTTGTTTTTAATTTTTTGACATTGTGGATAATTTTTCTTGTTTATTACTTCATTTATTTTCCCTTTTCTGGATCAGTTCTCTTTCAGATTATTTTCCTTTTTTGATTTTACTACATTTTCCCCCAGAATTTTATTACGAAAAAAAAATTCAAGTATACAGCAAAATCTAGAGGGAGGGAGTGACATTGACCTTTCTCTTTTATTCAAATGCTTTTCTAATTTTTTGAGGCCCACCCAGTTCAATGCCTACTTACTCTTTCAAGCCTGCTATTATCTTCCTCTACTCAAAATTTATAATTATCCTTCATATTTTGTAGTTTAATACTCAGTCATTTCACTGTTTATATTGCTTGGATTTTTTTTTTCATGTCTTACCCTTGGCAGCCCTACCACTACACACTTCTTACATGCTGCTAAATTTCAGACTCCCTGAATGCAGGAGTCTTTTCTCCTATGCATTTCTTGCTCATATTTCTGACAAGTGGACATTTAGTGATAAATACTTGCTGTTTCTTCAGTGGCTGTATCTCTGACTCTGTTTCTTGTTTGATTATGTGGGTGTGCAGTGTAAAATATTTTAATGCTTTTAAGCCTTTGTAATAGTTTAATTTGTAAATTTGTTACATAGTCGATAAGTGCAATTGAGCAACTGTGTTGCAGATCAGCACAGTCCATTAGTACTGCTGAAAAAGCAAACTAAATCTCAGTTTTTATTTTTATATGAAAAATTCATTAATTTTTTTAAAAGTTCAGTAGATTCTGATATAGTTGCTCATGGTTTTAATCTAGTGCTTTGAAGGGTTCTTTTTTTTTTATTATGTTTTTTCCTTTCTGGAATGAAGTTCTTGGTTTTGACTGTATAGAAGAAATATGTTAATTAGATTATATTTAGTTGGTGAATTTGTGCCCACAAGAATGTGACTTTTAAAAAGTTGCAAGTTGCTACAGTTCTTGCAGATAAGATTATTTCCTGTTTTCTTTTGCATATTTAGTCCTTTGTATATTTTTCCATGAGGTAGCAGCCTTTCAGTTTGTCCATTTGTGTAGTTTGACATTCAGACTGTAATAATTCAGCTACCGTGGTGCTTACAAATGCTAGTCATTCAAAATGTAAAATTTGGATTTGACCCAAGAGTTACAAATAATATAAGCTTTTATATAAATACATCCAAATATATGTTCTTAGGGGGAAAGGAATAAATAAAATACTGTTTTTATGAGTGGTTTTAAACAGTTAGGCTTTAGAATTGCTACATGCCCAAAGTATTTCTCCAGTGAATTGAATACTTTATCAGTTCATGAATTGTGTTATAAGTGGTTAGTACTGTTGACCTCAGTACTACTGATAATTCTAAGAATTAACAGAAATCAATATATAATAGTTTGGGGAAAGTGGTGTATACTCAGTTTAGATGATGTTAGATTTTTTTAAACATGACAAAGTCTGCTTTACCTCTTTAAATTTTTATTTTAAAATTAATATTTGTACATACATAATGTTGTTAAAAGTCAAATAATTTTTCAAGGCTTATAAAAACAACAGTTTCCATCTCTCCTCTTATACCTCCAATTCCCAATCTTTAGAGGAGGCGTCAGCTTCAGTTTTTTAGCTATATGTATTGATATGTTTATTTTTCTAAGTCAGTTTCTTTTTGTTGGCTTTTCATTTTAGACAGTAGCTATTAGCTTCCTTTTAAGAAAAATGAGGATGTCATCTTAATCTTTCTACCACCTGCAAACATTTACACATGCTTTCCTTTCTGCTTTTTATAGGATACCAGTTTTGGGATAAATTCTTTATTTAATATTTAAGTTATGATTGTGCAAATACTTTTCACAGCTGAGTCAGAAAATTCACTGATTGTATTTTCTTGCTTGTGTAACTTCCGTTGTTTCCCCAGATAACTTCAAATTTAAAATTTTATGTATTTTTGTGCTGATACTAGTTTATTTCCAATTCTCTGACAAATCAAAATATCTTTCAGTATGGTTGGACACATCAGGTAATCAGTCTGTCAGTTCTGTTTTCTTTTTCCATGCCTTCTGCATCATCCTGTTTAGAATGCATTTTCACATAACTCTCCTTTTTTTTAAGTAAGGCATTTGTCTTGCATTTAGTTGACTTGTGTTCCTAATATCAGGGTCTCTGGTCCACCCACTCCAAAGGTGCATCTCTAGACTTTGATCAGAGATGGACATAAGGTTGGTTTTCAGGGTGAGGCCACTTAAATGACTTAAGCTAGTCATTTGGTTTTCAGCCCCATCTTGCATTTTTGTCTTCATCTTGCTTCCAGTACCTGGATCTCTCCAGCACGGGTCAGCTTGTTGCTTTTTTTTTGTTGTTGTGGTAATGTTGTAAATATACACAACATAAAATTCGCCATTGTAACCATTTTAAAGTGTATAATTCAGTGACATTAAGTGGATTCACATTGTTGTGTAACCATCACCACTGTCAATCTCCAGGACTTTAACATTATCCCAAATGGAAATTCTGTAACCTATTAAACCATAACTGCCCTCACCCCACTCCATCCTACTGGGAGGTGACCATTTTCCTATTTTTTGTCTATATCAGCTTGCTTCTTGGTGGCTACTGCTTCTCAGGTTTAGGTTTCAGCTTTACCACATTTTTCTCTTAATGGCTTCCAAAGTATTGTTGACTTCTCTCATTTTACTGTTGTATCTTTACCCATTCTCTGTATTCCGTGGGTTTTATACTTCTAAAAACTCCTTTAACTTTTTAAAGTGAGGTTTCAGGAAAGTGTCAAGGTCAATCCTACTTTTATGAAGGTCTGCTTTCCCTTACATTTCTTATTATAATTTTTTTTTTAATTTAGGGTTTTTAAAATTAATTTAAATAAAGGTATGCCAAACAAATAAAGGCAGTTGTACAGCTATATTGGCTACATAAGCTCGATAATGGGCTCCATCTTTATCACTGGTTGCCATTGTGTTGGCAGGGGTTTGATTCCTCAGACCTGTTGCAACCCTGTAGTCCCCTCCCTCTCTCCCTAGCAAACCTTCACGTGGCGCCACTTTGCTAAGACATGTTCTTTGCTACTGCAGCAGTTTTCATGGCAGTGAGAACCTGGCCTTTCCAGGTGATATTGGGAGATGGACTATTACCAAGAAATTTCTGTAAAAGTGTGTTATTCAAGCCACAGTTGAAGTATTTCCTCCTCTGTGCAACTTCTCTGAGTGCTGTAGGCAGAGTTGATTACTCCTGTGCATGACACCTATGGATAATTCTGTTTTATTCTGTGTTAGATCTGGCTGTCCACACTAGGTACGTATATTATATGATCTGTCTTCATCTTTCTAGGACCTAGTGTTTCTCAAGGTTAGGAGAATACTTATACATGCTGATAGTTTTGGGTCCACAATAGGTAATAAATAATAATTTACTAAGTGAATGAATAATCCACCTGGATTGATTGAATTTTCTGTTTTCTGGCAAGCATACCATCATTGTGCCCTTCATCACCAATGTCCAGTGAAAGCTGTGCCAGAAACTTAAATGTTCTTGTATTTTACTGAGAGTCAATTCTCTGTAGTGATTTGAGGTGTGACCAGAATGTCTGGATTCAAAGAAACAAGTTTCTTAACCTCTCTATAATTCAGTTTCTTTACCTATAACATAGAGATAATAATAGCTACCATGTAATGTGAGGATTAAATTAATATACCTAAAGTGCTAGTCATGCCTGGCATGTTTGTAATGAATCTTTTTCATCTTTATTGGGACATTGCCTTCTCTAATGGCATTAGAACCTAATTATAATAAATGATGATTTTTGATAGAAAAAATTTGGATCTAGCTATTAAGTTATTTAATATTAAAATATTTAGTTCTTTAAACTTTGTATATGAACATGTTCTTAAATGAGTCATGGACAATGACAGATTATGGCATTTAGATCATAACTTAAACTGGTAGAAATAATGTCTTTTGTTTGTTTTATACCTATTAAATACTGTATTCGTTGAATGTAGTATATCCAAACTGTTTTAAACATATGGAAATATATTGAATGGTAGTGGTAGTGTTTATTTTATGCTCTTTTCTCCCTAAGAGCCCATTATGAACTTGATTTTGACATGATTTTTGTCTTCTAATTGGGGAGAATTTCTGTTTAATTGTCTATTTAATTCACCCTTCAGACACTGTGCTGAGGGGAAAGAAACCTTCATTCATCAGTCATTGAACGTTTGCTCATATGCCTAGGCATTGTGAATATATAGGAGAAGAAGGCATAGGTGTTTCTTTCAAGGAACCATCATCTCTTCATCCTTTCAGTAATATTAAAATCAGATGTCTGGCAGAATGTATTCACAACTCTTTGTCCCAGAATTCCATTTATAATACTTTATAAATGGAATAAAAATACACACAGAGATTTATATGTACAAGGTGTTCATTAAAATATTAATTATAAAAGCAATAAAAATTTATAAGTTTTAATACATCCATTATATTTCCAGACTTTAAATTAGAAACATGTTATTACTTAAAATATTAAAATTTTATTTTAAAAAATCTGTCCTGGTGGTTATACATGGAGGATGAATAGAGGGTTTGGTCAGTTGAATTCCATGATCTGCTGAAAGGAGTGATAAAGTGCTTGTGTCCACGTTAGAGCCCCAGTTCCACCGCTTATTGTATGTATGACTCTGGCAAATTAGTTGTTTAAAATTCTGTAAACCTCCGTTTTTTTCCTATATATAAAATGGGCATAATAATAGTGGTTCTGGAGTTTGTTGTGAGGATTAAATGAAAGAGTGCATGTAACCTAGAAATATAAAATAAGAAATAGCTCAGTAAATATTTGAGGCTCTTACCATTACTGTTTTTCCTTATACCCATTCCTTCCTTAATCATGTTCTACTTAACCTTCCTCCAGTCAGTCTAAACCAGGAATGGCAATGTTTTGTTTGGTCTGAGAATTCCCATTGCTTTGTAATAGCCATCTAGAGGTTTCTGACGCCTTTGCCAAGCTCCACATAGCTGTCATCTATTACCTACATTGACTGGTTTTGGAGGAGGAGAAATAGAAATACGTGTGGGTTGCCATACTTGCTGTAAACCTTCTGTTGTCTCTCTATACACATATTCTCCCCTGTTCTGTTTTGGGTTTCATGTACTTTTTGTTCTTGTACCTTATATTGCTAGGAGTCTCATTAGCTTTTTTTTTGCTTTTTTTTTTTTTTTTTTTAATGTTTTGGCTGCTACTGTTGCTGTTTCATAGCATAAATTACTCTTCATATTAGGGTAGTAATCCAGAGATAGCCTTGGGTACTTTTTAGCCCTGCCACTTCTAGGCCTCTCATAAATTGCAAATATAGCTAGTTCTAAGGCTGAATTGGCTATGCCTCATTTAAAGAAGAGTTAGATTTTTGTGACCTTTTTCTTGTTAACTGCCTTGAGTTGAAAGCTTCTACTGTATAAGGGGTAACCAAATGCAAAGGAACTTTTCCATGAAGGATTATGGTGTCCTTTTAGGGCAGATAGATTATGACCAAAAAACTTTTTTTTTTTTTTTGTTAAATGGCCTAAATTTTTAAATTCATACTGTTTGGGTGTAAGTTATGTTCTGAGAGCATGCAGTAGATAACAACCAATAAACTATACATAGTAATTAATGAAATAGCTCTTAGCACATAGGCACAATGGTTTTACTTTATAACACATTTTGTTTATTACATATAGTGAACTATGGACACCATAAAAGTTTGTACTTGATGACTTTGTGATCTACATTGATAAGTCCATGGTATTTATAAATTATCATAAATCAGAATTTTATATTAAAGAGTATGACAGTTGGATTTTGAAATCGCTTGTCTTGGATTTAGTATTTTTTGTTGTGTTTTAAATCCAGTGTTTTTTGTTGTTATTTTAAACACCATATGGTGTTCAATTAACTTAATTTTGACTCAGTTTGAAGGACAAGCTGAAGATATTTTAATGACATCACCTAGTTAGAAATCAGATGATAGGTTTTTTGAATAAGTTGCTTTTTGAATAAGAGCTTTCCTTTAGCTAAGCTCTAATGCATGATTGTCATAAACCCTAAAACTCTATGGCCTTTTATTCCCCACCAAATTTCTGTCAACACTTAGGTTTTTTTCTGTTGAATTTTTAATATTTGATATATAGTGGACATCAATATACATTTCTAGTGCTTCATCTTTTTTCTTAAGTTTTAATCTGAAAGGTTGTCAATCTAAAGGTTGGTTTTCTTTAGGTGGTTCTTTTATTCATTAAGACATAGTTTCAATTCTGTATGGTAACTTGGTCCTGAAATTTAGGAAAAAACTCATTTAATCCCCCAGTTTCACCCTTGCAAAAAACGTTGTATCATTTTTATATTGACAACTAATAAAATTAACAGATTTGAGTTTTAACATTCTAGGCAGTGGAAACTGGACTATAAAGTAGCCTTAAAGAGAAATCTGGCAGAGGAAGAGGAATGTCATTATATACTGAAAAATCAGCCTATAGCAGTCAGGCACTGACTTGCTATGTCCTGTTTTAACAGAATTGAATGGTTTTGTTATATAGTTAGTCTTTGAGTTATTTGTTAAAACAAAAGAGGGATATTTAAGGCTTTTTGGTAATTTAAAATTTTTACTTAAAATGACCCTCAAAAGGCAGAGGGAGGGAACTCTTTGGTTATAGAACCTCAAGTGAAAAACTCCTGCTGGGAAGAAAGCTGTTGGGAATACACAGAGGGTGGTTTTAGGCATGTTGGAATAATTTCTGTTACCTCAGTGATAGTTACTGTTTGCATATAGGTATTTTCCCGTGTCATCACTTTACTGTGCTCCTTTGAACTAAATTTAAAAGCAGTTACACATTTCTCATATTCTAAATTAGGAAACTTTATGAAAACTTAGTTTTCTAACACCTCACAGGATAAATTCATTGGTTCAACAGTACTTTTGTGGTTTCTTTAGAGAGATTAAAAATAACCTTTTTTTCCCCTGTGGGGTGGGACAGGTAAAAATCAATGTTACCCCTACCTGATGCGTCAGAATTCTTGGCAGTAAAACCCAATTCAAGCGTACTGTACATTTTAAAAGGATATTGGGTGGAGCTCTGGTTAATCAAATTGTTGCAAGGGTTAGAGAACCAGAGTTAGGACTAAGCAGCCAGGAACAATACCCTAAATCACATTGCACAATGATTCCCATGAGGATGCCAATACCATCTAGAGACAGACTGACAGACGCCACAGCCTGCCCCAGTAACACTAGCTCTGGATGACTCTAAATGCTGCCACCTCTGCCCTGGCCTTGACCTTGCTGCAATTACTCCACCATTAGGGTGAGGGAGAGTTCCTTCTGGTCTCTGATTTCCTATTCACTAGTTGCCCATTCCTAGTCTTCACTGGGCATGTGTGTTTGGCAGAGCCCATGTCCTAGATGTATAGGACATGTGGGAAAGGGTTTGACCTTTTGAAATCATAAGACGAAGGGAAGGTCTTGAATTTAAGATGTGGGAAACTATTTGACCTTCTGAAGTCATGAAGTGGGAAATTTCTGAAACTGAAGAAAGGAGAGTTTAGATGTTAGACATACAAAAAGAATGAGACATTCACTGCATCTGATATTTTAGATGAACCTTCACGGTGTTGAACCTTCACTGTGTGCTAGGCACCATGCTTAGTATCCTGCAGGCATTATTGCAGATCATGCTCACGGCACTAGGCATGAGGTGACAGGCCAAGAAAGAGTAAGTAACCTACCCAAGATCACACAGTTAGTGCAGAGCTGGGACACAAACTCAGAGCTATGATTTTAAAGCCTTTGTTCATAACTGCTTTATTAAACTGATGTTTAATATTTCCCCCGATATATTTAACTGAAAATCCTGTAAATAAATCTGTTAGATTGACTCCACTAACTTTTTAAAAATCTTATATATAGTATATATATATATATATATATATATATATATATATACACACATATACATGTATATGTGTATATATATGTATGTATTTAGGAAATTTAAAGGAAGCTGAAACCGTGACTTTAATTTTATCTATTTTTAACTAATTGAATAATTTCTGATTCTTTTTCTCGTTTTGACTATTACTGTAATTCGCTTTGCCACAGGCTACAGCCTGATAAAATGCTTTCTTTCTAAGTGTCAGTAAGCTAGTTATTGAGTGTAATAGAGACAAATCAACAAGGAGAGGGGACATAGAGTGACCAAGATCCATGCAGGGAGGGAGAAACATCATGCACACACAGGCAGGGACACAGACAAATACATATGGAAAGAATGGGAACACACACACGTTATCCTACACCGCAGCATTCTTTATATCCTTTGTTATTTGTAATGGTAGGTTGAAAAACAATGAAACTCCCCCTTTGCTTCAGGAAAGTCGTTAAGGCCCCCCCCTTTTAAGTTGGAATGAATGCTGTCTCTAGAGTAAACAGTAAGTTTTAAGTCTTTGTTCCAGTTTTCATTTTAAATTGATTCATGTACTTCTGTTTTAAAGCTAAAAAATATGTAATATCTAGGAGTAATAAACAGGAGCTATTATTTAACTTGGGACATATCCAACTTGGTTTTAGGGAAAAAAGATCATAAAGACAAACTCCCATAGTTACTATGATTTCAACCAAGCTAGAGTATTTCTTCATAAACCACAACTCTTGTTAATTATTCTTTAGTACGAGTCTGTCTGTCCTGCAGATTTTTCTATATTACCAAAGCGGCACTTTCTAATAATGTTATTTTATTCACTTGTGCTTTGGGGACTAAATGAGCAGCTGCAACTTTTGTGAAAGTGAGTAGATTAAGTGCTCTTCCACACACATAACTGTTGTAAATAGCCTAAATATCTGTTGGGTGCTAGAGAAAAATAGCTGATATAAGATAAATGTCTATGAAATTAAAAGTGATTTTTGTCCTCTTTAAACATTACATTTTTAATATTGAATATACTGTGACTTTTGTCCTTACCTCTACCTGATCTTTCTTGGGATATAAATTTTAATTTGAGAACTCATTTCCATATGAATTTTGTTTTTGGTTCAATGCAGGCTGTAGACAAAGGATTTTTGTATAAATGCAATTGGTGTTATATATACTCTGCTGTTCCACTTTACTTGATACTTGTGCCTCTTTTATGAACTGTTTTAGTGGACCAGCAATCCTCAAATGGGCAATAGTCCTTTTATTAAGCTACCATGTTGAAAACAGGATGTTGGCATATACATGGTTTCTTATCTTTATGGACGTTAACTAATGAATTTAATTAGTCAACTCTATAAGAAATGTCATGCTGGGACAGAGCAGTGATCCATCCAGCCCAGACTGTCCTAAAGAGCTACACCAAGAAAAAAGGTTACTTACTGGAATTCTGTCATTTCTAAAGGACACATGGACATTTCTCATTTCTCTTAACTCACTCAGAGTTCACACAATACACACTCAGAATTCATGCATTCAAACTCTTCGACATTGCAATCTGGTACGTATGTATGTATTGAGCTAAAATACCTATTAAGATTTGTTGGAATCAGTAATTCTGCAGACAGATAGCATTTATAATGTGAACTCCAGTTCTTGCTAATAAGCTACTTCAGTTTCTTCACCTGTAAAATATTAAATAATTTTACAGGTTTTTTCCCCCTCCTTTGTCTAAATCTGTTCTGTAATTCTAATATGGTCAATTTATGCGATTTGTCTTCTTTGTTCTCCTTCCTAGCCTTTTTCCCCCTACATGCTATTTAAATATAAAATATGAAGCAAGTTCTTTATGTATAATGAAGGAGGCATAAATTATGGTGGGCCCCTGAAATTCCTTTGAATTATCTGATGACTGTAAGTAAAGGTTTTGTGGATTTTAGGAGAAACTATTTCATAGCTGAAGTTCAGAGGAAACAGGTATAGCTTGTATTGACTATTTGGGATATGGATTTATTGAAGACATGTTTATGAGACATGATTCTACTTTTCAATTTGTTGGAAACTGGTTGAAAACATTGCTCATTCCTCCTTTTATTGTCTCTTATACAATGTCTACCATGAGAAGTTATCTTAAGAATTTGGCTGTGGGGAAACATCTCTGATACTCTGCTGAAAAAAATTAGAGCCTACCAGAACTATCAAAGAATGAAGACAGTACTTTTATACATTGTCTTCATGAGTAGCAGATGAGCAAGCAAAACTTTGTTTGTATTTGCAGCTGCTCCCCAGTGGTAGCATCACTGCCTCAAGCTCCACCTCAGATTGTCAGGCATTAGATTCTCGTAGGAACACTGATCCCTGGTGCCAAAATGGTTGGGGACCACTGTCACAGGTGGTGCTCCAACACTGATCTTAGTGATAACGTAGAGTTTTTACTGTGAAGAAAGGAACACTAAAATTCTAAAGGTTTTTTTTTTTTTTTAAATAAGGTTGTGCTATCATTGGTGACTTGGTGAGTATGTTCTCTCTCTCTCTACCTCTCTATATCATTCTTAACCATCAATACAATGAATTAAAATTGTGAGAGAGATTTTTTTTTTTTGGTAAGTGTTAATTTATGCTGAGATTTTATAGGACACAATCAAGTACAGGTTCCCCCCACTATCTGAAAGTAAAGTGTTCCTATGAAACCTTTTGTAAGCCAAAAAGATGTAAAGTGAAGAAACAATTACCATTAACTTATATGGAAAAAATTTTGAGTGTTCACAGACCCCCAAAATAGCCCACCAAATCATACCAAATAATACATAAAACCTAAAATAACAGTAATATATAGTAAAAGCTGGAATGGTATAAATAAATATATACCATGCCGGGGGCTGGGTAAAGGCATAAGGGGTAAACATTGCTAATTACAAAATAGTCACGGAGAGGGAGTAGAGCATGGGAAGCATAGTCAATAACATTGTAATGGCTATGTGTAGTGCCAGATGGGTGCTAGACTAATTAGGGGATCACTTCATAAATTGCTTAAATGTCTAACCATTGTGCTGTATACTTAAAACTAATATAAAATAAAAATACACACCACACTTTGTACAACCATAAGTCCACTCAAACAAGAGACTTTACATTTATCCATTACTGAATGCTGACTGAAGGAGACCACTTAGCTACTAGCAGAACCAATAGTTACTTGGGTACCTTTCAAAATTCTTTCTGAGCATAAATAGTATGAAGGGTTGATGCAGCAATACGCATACAGTGTCTAATTTGTTCACTGCGGTTGAAACACCTACTACATGCAGTTTTATGTTGTTTAATACCCTTATGAACTCTGTTAGGCTTTTCTGAAACCTTAGGACACATCTTGCTAATGGATGTACAAAATAAATCGAGATAAAGCACAGATGCTCACAGATGCTCACAGATGCCAAGTATGGTTCCCAGGGAAGGAGCTTGGCGGGGCCACTCTTGCCTCTCAGGGTGCCAGCTGCCTCTCTATGATGGCTCTCTTCAAAACAAAAGCTAAATGCTATTTTTACTTTTGATCTTTTTTTTTTTTTTTTTTTTTTGGTAAAAGTGAAAACCCTCTTTAATTTCCCTTGGTAAGTAGGTTCTTAGATGACATAATTTTTTCAACATTATTTATTGTAACATTTATGAGATGCTGTAGCAACTTAACTCTTGTTTAGTTTGTGATAAAATTAGTCTGTTATATGTTCTTTCACCACAGTTTCAAGAACTTATCCTCGATGATAAGTGAGGACTTACTGCACTAATGTAAGTCTTTCAAAAAAGCAAAATGGAATAACAAACTTTCAAAAAGCAGAGGATACTTTTACCTAGAAGACTTGCATATGTATATTTAGGCCTTTGGGAAACTTTAAATCATCAGCCTTTTGAGTCTGTCCATGAAGCAGTAAGTTGTTTAAGTGGCATGTGTTTAGTCATTGGGGTAATTTGTTCCAAGGAAGTTTTACTTTCTCCAAATAACTGAGGATATTAGTATAGCAGGGCTATATTTCCTGGGTGATGTGTGTTAATAGTTAAGTAATCACCTTTTAATTTTACAATAAGGATGTTAACTTTTGCTGCATAATAGGCGGTGCAGGCATCTAGTAATAAGTTTACAATTTAGAAAGAAAATATCCCTATAAAATGATTTTTGATTAATAACATGGTAAAAATCAGATTCTTTTGAGTATAAAGGCCAATAAATTTTATTCCATCGTGTTAGGAACTGAAGTGTTCCACATTAAAGAGTTTTCCGGAAAAGGAAAATTAGTAATTATATCTCTAATAATGTTGTGAATTTTAAGAAATAAATGGAATACTTTAATGTGTGTATGTATATTTATCTATGTATTTATTATCGAGAGAAGTATTTTAAACATCCAGAAAAAATACAGAAACTATTTTGATAAACACATGTGTACCCATTCTATTAAATCTTAACATTTTTTTCCCTGACTTCCCAGTGTGTATAGAATAGCCATCACTTAGAGGTGATTAAGGTTAATCATGAATGAATACTAATTAGTAAGCTGTGCTATGCCTAGCTTACTCTTATTCAGTTACCTTAGACCTAAGTGTAGCATATTCTTCTGGTTTATTCCTTAATGTGCCAGTTTTCTTAACAATGAATCTTCCCCTTTTGTCTTCTTATCTAGAGCAACTTTGGAAAAATGGAACAAATTTCTTAAATGAGCAGCCTGTATTTATGTTACTCCTATGGGGTAAATGTGATATTTGTAACTAATAATTTTATTCCAGTTTACTGAAGATTATAGTAGTGAAAAGGAAGACAGATTTTGCATCCTAGAGTTGTCCCTTTCTGATTTGTACAAGTTATTCAACCACTCTGTTATTTGTTAGCATTCCCAAAGGGAAATTCTGAGAATTAAGTGAGCTAATGTAAATATCTGGCACACAGAAGTTGCTCATAAAGGTTATTTTAATATCACTAGCTTTCTTTCAAGTGGGTGGACTTGCTAAAGTCTGATTTCCAAATGAGGGGGCCTTTCTGCAAAAATTACTCTAGTTCCCCCAACCCTGTCCCCAAACAAAGCAGATTTAAAGATTTTATTTCATCATCCAGCCCATCAAACCTCTGCTGATTGTTTTCATTGTACTTTTGGCGAGGCGGGGGTTGTACCTAAGGTCTGATAGGCACATAACAAGTGGTTTGTGAACCTTAAACTAAGTGAAAATAAATTGTTCAAATGAAAGGTATGTGGATAAGTCAGTTTGGGGGCAATTCTAGAGAACTCTTGCCAGAACTGGTATCTTTGTTTTGGTCTTCAGAGACTATTAAATGTGATCACTGAGTCATACTTGCTGTTTTCTTTGTCCCCTGGCTATCTCTCTTAAGAACCCGAAGCTTACCAGCCACAGTATGTTTAAAACACAGAGTAGGCCTTAACCCAGGGGGAGTTTGTTTATTTAAAGAAAAATAATTAAGTTCAAACATCCCTACCATGTCATAGCTAGCCTAGTCATGTTAGAGTTAGTGAGTTCTTTTGATTCTTTCTGTTGGTCATGGTGCCTAAAGGTAACAGATACATTTGAAAGTAGTTAAACTTTTCCTGGATTACTTGGAATTTTATAATTCCTAACAGAAATTTTTAAAGGAGTAGGAGGAAAGGGAATGCCATTTATTTTTCTAATTGTTTTATAATGGGACTCATTTAATTCAAATCTTTAACCACTACTCTCTCATGTTATGATAACCCCCTCCAAAAAAACCCCAGCAAACAAAACCTCACACACTATAGTAGCTGTATCTTCATTAATTATTTGAAGTTAGGATCATAAGAATCTTTTAAAAGGGACAGTATAGTTCTATAGATGTTTATGCACAAAGATATGAAAATTGATGACTTCTGTCTTTCAAATAATTGTCGTCTCCAAAATTTATTATTTATTCTAGCATATTCTCTGCCAGATAAGACAATCTGAGGCGATGTTTTGGGCTTGCCTAGGGTACCAGGGCGTATCTCTTTCGATGAGTAACTTGTAAAACTGAGTCCTAAAGGAGGTACAGGAGGAGTAAGTCAGAGTGAGGTCCAATGTGCCAGGCAGAGGAAAAACAAGTCCTGAGGCCCTGAAAACATGTTTGATATGTTTAAGCAAAGTAAAGAGACCAATATGGATAGAATGGCGTGAACAAGAGGGAGAGTGGAAGGAAATGAGGTTAGAGAGATGGAGAAGGAAATACCAGATCATAGTTCTTATGGCCTTTGTAAAGTATATGGCTTTTAGACGGGTGAGGTGGACTCAATTAGAGGGTTTGAGCAGAAGAATTATATGAACTTTCTTTTGAAAAGGACTTATCTGACTGACTGTTGAAGTGAACAAGGGGAGAGGCTAGGAGATCTCAAAGGGAACTATTACAGTGATGAAGATGACAAGTAAGGTGGCTTGGACCATGGTTGTAGGAGTGGAAGTGATAAAAGGGGTAATATTATGGATCTCATTTGAAACTGGAGCTCCCAGGATGAATACTTAATGGATGATGATGAATACTTCTGCATGCAATGTCTGGTTGACCCATTTTTAATGTTGCTAAAATTAATCCCTGGGTTCAAGTTTTGTCAACCTGATTTATCCATTATAAAGCTTCCTCTCTTCTTTTACCCAATGGTTTTAACAACCACTGATCATTTTTTTGATTCATTATTTTACTAGGTGTTAAAAATGGATGATTTTCTACTATCTATCATTCTTTCGACATTTATTACTTGAAATACTATAAAAAAAGGCTTTCATGTATTGATGGCTTGGTTATCCTTGGATATTTTTCATATAAGAAAGCCAGGATAAATGCTTGACTATTTCTCTTTATCAATTTTAAAGTAATAAGTACCTTAGGAACTTTCAAAGATGATAATGAATTTTTTTATATGTTTAATGTTTCAATCAGCGGTAGTCATTATCATTTTTTTAATATTCCAAATGTCATTTGGTGTTCATTTGATTGTAAAACATGGTATATTCTGAATAAGAACTATACAACAAGGTGTATTCTGAGGAGTCTGTCTTCCATTTCTGTCTCTTCCATCTTGCTCTCTCTTTTTTCCATAGATAACCATTTAAAAATTGTTTTGATTTATCCTTCCATTGCTTTTTTTTGAGAGAGAAAAAGCAAGTCTGTATTAGCAAGTCTGTATTCCCCCAATTTTTTACAAAAAGAGTAGCATATTCCACAAAATGCTACTCTTTTTGTAAAAAATTGGGGGAATACAGACTTGCTAATTTAGACTTGTGGATTTAGCTACAGGATGGGAAGTAGGGAACTCCTGGATTTCTTGAAAGTTATTCTTGAGACTGTCAACTTTTCATTTTCATAAAAGATTTTCTCTTATATTCTTAGCTGTCTTCACAATCAGTACCTCAAAGAACACATCTATTTTAAAAAGAAAAAGACCCCCAACCCTAACACCATTTCACAGTATTTAGCAAAATTGCATATCCAGCAATTCTCCTTCTCAGAATCTTTCCCAGAGATTGCAGTAACAAAATTATGAAGTGATATGTTCCTTGAAGGCTAGGTTCATGTATCGATTATCTTTTAATTATGGACTATGTTTATTGGGGAACAAAACAATAAAGACAGTATAGTTGGCATGAACATCATTGGTGTATATGTGGGAGAAATGTCAGTTTGACACTGCCGATTTGAAATACTATCAGGGTCGATATTTCATTAATTAAAGTTAAATCATTAATTTATTCATTCTTTTAGTAAATATTTACTAATCACTTACTAACATGGCAGTCATTGTCTTTAGGTGCTTGAAAGATATCAGTAAATAAAACTGACCAAAATCTCTGGACCTCACTTTTTAAAGGCGTGAAGAAGAAATAGACAAACAAGCATAACAAATAGGCAATTAAGTTATTGTTTTCAAATGTGCAATTAAATTTAGAGCTTCTCTTCTACCTCTTTTCTTTTTTCTTTTTCCAATCTATAAATGGTATTTTTGGGAACTATCAGAGCCCGGTGGATAAAAGGAATTGAGGACTGAAAAGATTATAGATTTTGATGCTCAGTATATCTAACATACTATAGAATTCTGTGTGGATGAAAGCCTGTATTCCATCCCTCCCACCTTAGCCTCAGCCCTGTTACTGTTTTTTATTAAAAATTGCTCAAGAACTCTTGATAGTTCCTTCTAATCACTAAAATATAATTATCCTTAAAGATTTTATGTTTTTGTTATCATATATTCTTAATTACTACATCTTTATTTCAGAAATGACCATTAAGAAGTAGATGCCCAGATGCAAAAGTGATGAAACAGTCAATTTGTCATAAAGTAAGATGCAGCTGTGGCTTTTCAACCAGATTAGTAAGTGTGGCCAACATTTTTTTTTAACTTTATACTTATTTTATCTACTTTGAAAAACATTTAATAAAAATATAGTGGACATTTCTTAAAGTGTCAACTTGTATTTATTTTTTAACTGTGGATTATAGTACAAATTCTACCATATAGTTCTAGAAAATGTATGATGTCTGTGCTGTACCTTTTAAGAACCATAAAGGTAATATTCTAAAATCATAGCTTTAGAGGAAATATATGAAAGAGTCACTATAATGTCATTATCCAAACACAGTTACTCTTATAATTTTTGGGTATTTGTTTTCCTTACCAATCTTTGTTCTACACATTAAAAAAAAAACATTATTTTGATCATAGTCTTGTAAAGAGTATGCTTCTTGTATATCTTTTAAAATTAAATTTCTTTCAGATGTCTCTCCCCTGGGGGAAAAAAAATGTATGCTTTAGAACAGGGCTTTTTTTATTGGAGTGACAAAACTATTCTGGAATTAGGTGGTGGTAGTTACACAACTCTTTGAATATAGTAAAAACCACTGAATTTTACACATTAAAGGATGAATTTTACAACTTGTGGATTATACCTAAAAAGTACCATTACCAAGAATATCAATCTTGACTAGAGTAAAACCTAATTGAGTAATGATGTTTTAGAATGTGAAAATATGCCACACATCATTATACACCTAGCAAAATGATTTGATATAGTCAGTAGAATAATAAATATTTTTGTAATGATGAAAATAATACATTTTATAATATTTTAATAAAAATAATATACTTTTATTGTTAAAGACTTACTGTCTTATAAGTTTTGGTAATACCAAATGTCATAATATTTTGAATGTACTATATTAGTATTTTGTAACCTTTCGTTTTCAAGAGATTTTCTGTTTTAAAACTAACATTTTAACTTTTCTACCTGAAATTTTTTAGGAACAAAATTGTATCTATTTTTCTCAGAAGAGAATTCCACAAGGTAAGAAATTATTAATATAGCAGTAAAACAAACGTAGTTGAATATGGCCTTATATTGCTATTTTTTAAAAATTCCTTTCCCCAAATTTATTTCATGTCTTTTCTTGATTATTACAAGATTCTCATAAATTTATTAGCAAATCTTTACTATCTCAGAATTTGCTAGCAAGTTAGGGTATCATAAAAGTAGTCACCGTTAAAACACAAATATTGCTTTTCATGGTCAGAGCTTATTCCTTGTGTTTTTGGAAGTGGGTCTTTGAGTTCAAATTATTTAGCAGTGGAAATTGTATAACTTCTATATTTAGTTTAGAAGGTGGAATACTTTTTGCCAGGTAGATAATACAAGATTTAGTAATATCAGTATTTTTTTAAAAATCTTGAATGACCGCCTTTACAACGAATTTAAAATCATCAATGATTTATATTATTATACTCTTTAGACTTCTGAAGGATGAAATATGTTCAGGTGAATAGATAGTAAAATCTCCTTATTGATGTGCTTACCTAGGTGAGGAACTTAAAATCAATTGCTTAGCAGCGTTAAGAAGTTAACTTTGGTTATATTTTCTTAGGAACTTTTTGGAATGGGTAGAAGTGATCACTACAGATTAATTCAATCTGTCAGCTGGAAATGCTTATAAAGTGAATTATTCAGATCAATAACTATTTCTCATTTATTCACTTTTTCCAATATCCGGTGTCTTGAGAACTTGTGTTCTCAAACTCATCTTTTCTTCCCAGTTCTGAGACTGACACAGATTTAGTTAATCAGGTCAATTTTTATTTGGTAACTGAAAACAAAGGATTAAAATAAAGGGACTGATGAGGAAGAAGGAAGATCAAACCACCAGTAGTTTTCATAAGTTTCTTGTGAAACTCTTTCTCTTTTTTTTTCTTCGCTTCTAGGGAGTTAAAGAACGGAGTCCTGAACCTGTTTGTAGCACTATCTTATCTTCCAGGGCACTGCTCAGTTTTCAGGAGAAATCTAGGTCTTTCTTTTCCTGGACCACAATACTTAAAGCAAAAACAGAAACTTCAAAAGATTTAATCTTAGTGAACTCGATCTGTTACATCTTTGTCACTGTTCTTTGGCAAATGAAATTTAACTAAGTCTTTGGCATTAATACAATGTATGATGCAATGACGATGCATCATAGTGTTTGGTACACTTAGGGCTCCCCTATAAATGTTCAGTAAATATTTATTTTTACAGATACCCAGGTGCTTTTAAAATTTTTTCAGAGTAGAAAATATTAAGATTATTCACATTTATATAATATCATTCTACACTGCTACACAAAGGTATTAAAAGGACAATTACAACTTTTAAAAATTATTAACCGTACACATAAAAATGGTTGAAATGGTAAATTTTATGTTATGTCTATTTTACAGTAATTATAAAATTATTGTTTAAATTTTGGGATAACTTTGTTTATTTTGAAAGAGGATGGCTTTGGCTGAAGTATCAGTTTCCAACTCAAGTACAAGAGTGTTAAGTTAATGATGATCCTCAGTTTGTGTCATACCCATCGTCAGTGGTTCATTAAAGGACTGTTGTTTTTCTTTTATAACTAGTCCTTATACTTAATGTGTTCGATATGTATCTTTTGTTTGTGTCTTAAAAAAGGTTTTATTTTATTTGCCTATATTTTAATTTACATTTGGTCTTAATCTAATTCTTGTAGTCCCCTCCACCCTCCTCTCTCTTCTTTTTTTTCTAAGATCTGGTCATGTTGCTGAGTGTTCATCTAATTTGTTTTGTCTTACTGGTGCATTGTATTCTAGGTTGTTTATTAAAATGAACTGTTAAATTCCTTAAATATATAAGGCACATTAAAATGAACATTTAAGAACAGGCCAATTTGTGCTCATTTCTTTATATTAGAATTCAAGTTAAAGAATGTGTTAGGTGCTATGGAATATTAGAAGAAATACAAACATCTGTTTAGGAAGGCTGTCTAAGTCTCTTAGAAAAAACAAAGGAAAGAATTGTGGGACATAACAAAAGCATGTGTTTTTTCTTTAAGGCTCACTAAAACATTTTTCCTTAATTAAGCATTTATTAATATGGACTTTGTCTGCCACTACTATGTAGAAAATTATTTCATAAATATTTCTAATTCAGAATGAATGTCATAAATTTAGATTTTTTTAGTTTTGAACATGCCTATATACTTTCCTTAGAGATTAGCTGTCTAATTTTGATGGATGGGAGATTAGAATCCCTTTGTGGGTATGGAACAAGCAATTAGATCTCATGCGTTTCAGAATATGGTAATACCTTTCTGCCAAATAATTTGTTTGTAGTGTGAAAATCAGGCAAACTATTATAAACCTATATCTTTTATCCCAAGAGACTTATTTTTTTCAGGTCCAGCTTTAGCAATATAAGCATTAGCTCAAGATTGGTTTTTAGTAATCCAGTGTTATCCTAGGTCGTTCTAGATCTGGAGAGTCTTCAGATATACTAGCCATTTGGTTTTACTACCTAGTTTACATTTGAGTGTGTGGGAAGAGTGTGAGAGATTTTACATGTAGGTGGTGGAAAAAATCCATTGACTCCACTGTAGTTTATTGCAGAGGTCCCCAACCGCCCCCCCCCCCCGCCCCAAGTTGCAGAGCTGTATCAATCCATGGCCTGTTAGGAACTGGGCCACACACAGGTGAGCCGCAGGTCTGCAAGCGAAGCTTCATCTGCATTTGCAGCCACTCCCCAGCACTAGCATCACCGCCTCAGCTCCACCTCAGCTCCACCTGAGATCAGGCATTAGATTCTTATAGGAACACCGATCACTGGTGCCAAAAAGGTTGGGAACCGCTGGTCTACTGAATAAATTGAAGTTAAAGGACTTTGAAGTTTAGCAGTGTTTTTGTTCAAACATAGACTTGGTTGTTAAAAAGACAGGTCTTCTGACTCTGATTTCTTACTGTATATTAAGGCTTTAGATGTTACAGTTCAATTTAAGTAATTTTGAACTTTCAAAAATGTGGGTAGCTTTCTCGTTTTATAAAAGAATCTAATTATTTCAGACACCTTTATGTTTGATGTTCTACTCTTCCTTAGAATTTTATATGAGCTGCCTTGATTTTATTTATTTTTTTTAGCCACTTGCTTTTAGATTAAAAAAAAAAAAAACAACTCAGAATAGGTTTAAACTCAACACAACTTACTGCCACAGAACAAAAGTGCTGATCAAGTTGAATCAACCCCTGTAATGTGTATTGAAAGGAAAACCTCTCCTCTCTTTCCCAATTTGAAGAACAAGCATTTTCCCTGCCAAGAAGGGCTGACTTTAAATGGACCAGCTGTCCATATTAGGAGCATAGGGTTGCTAAGGTGACCATGGCTGTTTGGAGAAGAATGCAGCTGAGAGGGCAAGTTCTTGATGTGTGAGCTGAGGGAAGGAATGTGGTGTGATTGTGCATCATTCCTCCTAATCACATGCTCACAAAGTGCTGTGTGGGCAGCACGTAGAAACTACAAGTCTGAGTGCTGGAACTTGTGTGGTTAAAATCATTTTGTTTTCATATGAGCAAGAGGCTTATAGTTTAGATTTTCCAAAAACATCTACCTTGTATGTATGTGTGTGTTTTTGGTAAAGGGAAGCATGTTTTGGCGGTATATGGGAATGAATTTTTTTGCGTGATGAACAAATGCTTTCATATTATAAAAAAAAATTATCTTAGGATAAATGTTCTTTCTAACTAATTCCTTTATACAGGGTATAGTTAGTATTTATTAACTAATTCATATATACAGTGTTAATAGTTTCCCAAGTGAATAATATATTGTGCTTATTTTTTTGGCACTTTTAATTTTAGAATTATTTGAAAGTCTTAATATGTCTGTTCCATTTCTTGCCTTTTTTTTTTTCTTTAAGTTCTTACTCTTTCCAGTGGAGCTCTTATCTTAATATATTAGGTTTTTCTTCCTCAAAGCATCCAAAGATTGATTCTGGCTTTGTTGAAAAAGACGATTTAAGGAGCAATGGGAAGGGTTAAACCCACACTCCACTTACAGGAAACACTGTTTAGATTTTATCACAGGCATCAGTGCTAATATTTGAAATGAGGAATAGATACAGATATTGATGTAGACACTTGCTGAACCATGGGATTCTTGGGGTTTTTTATCTTTGTTAACAAATCCCTAAAATAACGTGCTGATCTTAAACAAGGGCCTAAATGTGTAATATGTTTAAGATGTGAAGTAGTTTTAACATTGGCAGCTCTGTATTACATTAGTATCGTTATTTTTTCTTAATCATATAGTCTACACTTGCTTGGCACGATTGCTGTTTAATTTATAAAATATAGAGGGAAATTAAAATATTAGAATAATTTTGTCTTTGAATTCAGTTGATTATTTGGCACATATATATCTTGATCACTTCTGATGGGCATTCGCTATCAACTAAAAGCTTTATGGTTTTGCTTTTCACATTTAATTCTTAAATCTCCCAGTAATTGATTTTTGTGAGAGATATAGGATGTGAATTCACTCTTCCCATGTGGATAATTGGTTATCCCAACATTATTTATTAAAATGAATAAATAATGCTCCATGATAGGAAAATCCATATGTCACAAATCAAATTTTCATATATGGGTAGTTTTATTTCTGTAATCTCTCTTCTGTACCATTGGTCTATTTTTTTTTTTTACCCCTGAACCATTACTGTACTACCTTAGATACATGCAGATACTCAAAGTTTTATTTCTTGTCTGTTCACAACATCAAAGGAAATGCTTTTAAATTTCGCCATTTAAAATGATACTTGTAGATTTTTTTTTAGATGACCTTCATCATAAAGAAGTTTTATTCTAATCTTACCTTGCTAGGAGTTTTTTTTGTTTGTTTTAAATCATGAATATATGTTGAGCTCTATCAAAAAAGGCTTTAATGTAACTTTAGTGGTGATCAAAATTTTTTCTCGGTCTGTTAATGTGATCAGTTACATTGATTTCAAATTAGGATAAGAAAGCATTCCTGGATAAACTCAGTTTAGTCATGATGGATTATCTTTTTTGTAAATTATTGGATTTGATTGGCTTACATTTTGTTTGGGATTTTTACATCAGTGTCCATGAATCAGATTGGCTTGTAATTTTCTTTTCTCATAGTGTCCTGGTTGGTTGGCTTTAAAAAAATTTTTTAAATTGTAGTAAAATACAACTAACATAAAATTTATCATCTCACACATTTTTAAGGGTACAGTTAGGTAGTGTTAATTTTTTCATATTGTTGTGCAACCAATTTCAAGAACTTTTTCATCTTGCAAGACTGAAACTCTGTACCCATTAACAGCTCCTATTTTCTCTCCCTGCAGCCTCTGGCAACCACCATTCTACTTTGTTTTTATAAGTTTTATTACTCTTTGATTACTTCAGTATCTTGTATAAGTGAGATCTTATAGTATTTGTTATTTTTGTGTGTGCTTGGCTTATTTCACTTAACACAATCTCTTCAAAATTTATTCATGTTTTATCATGTGTCAAAATTTCTTTTTTAAGGCTGAATAACTTACCATTGTATATATAAATATTTTGTTACCTGTTCATTAATTGGTCAGTGGACACTGATGTTACTTTTACCTTTGGGATATTGTGAATAATGATGCTATGAACATGAATGAAACAGGGTCTCTTTAAGAGACCTTGCTTTAAATTCTTTTGGTTATGGATCCAAAAGTGGTATTGCTGGATCATATAGTAATTCTATTATTTATTTTTTGAGGAACTTCCATATTGTTTTCCACAGTGGTTGCCCCACTTACATTCCCACCAGCAACATACTTGGGTTCCAGCCCATTTGTCCACATTCTCACTAACATTTGTTTTCTGTTTTGCTTTTGGTATTAGCCTAATGAATGTGATGTAGTATCTCATTGTAGTTTTCCTTTGCATTTGCCTAATGACTAGCGATGTTGCATATCTTATGTGCTTGTTGGCGCTCTGTGTGTGTGTGTGTGTGTGTGTGTGTGTGTGTACATATATATATATATTTTTTTTTTTGAGCTATGCCTGTTAAAGTCATTTGCTCATTTTAAAATCAGGCTTATTTAAATTTTTTTTTTACTGTTGCTGAGTTGCTGTAGTTCTATATTTCAGCTATTAACCCATATATTAACCCATATATTAACTCATTATATATCTTATATATATATATGATTGCAAATATTTTCTTGCATTCCATAGGTTACCTTTTCATTCTGTTAATTGTTTACTTTGATGCACAGAAATTTTTAATGTTGATGTAGTCCTATTTATCTGTTTTAGTTTTGTTGCCTGTGATTTTGGTGTCACATCCAAGAAGTCGTTGCCAAAACTGATGTTATGAAGCTTTTCTCCTGCGTCGTCTTCTAAGAGTTTTATAGTTTTAGGTCTCTGTTTAGGTCTTTAAATTATTTTGAATTAATTTTGTACAGGTGTAAGGTATGGGTCCAAGTTCATTCCTGTATGTAGATAGTTGGTTTTCCCAACACCATTTGTTGAAAAGACTGTCTTTTGCCCCATTGAATGGTTTTGGCACCCTGTTTCCTGTTTGGATTTTGATATGAATTAAAAAGTGTTTTTCTTTTTTACTATTCTCTAGAAGAATTTTTTTAAGGCTGTAATTATTTGTTGTTCCTTGACTGTTTGGTAGCACTTACCTGTAAGACTATCTGGGCTTGATAATTTTTTTTCAAAAGATTTTGAACAGCTGCTGTTCACTTTCTTTAATGATCATTAATCTAGTTAGATTCTCTTTCTCTTTTTTTATTTCTAAGTGGTCAATTGATTTATCTTTCAAAAATTAATATGTAGTTCACATACTACAAAATTCACCCCTTTAAAGTATAAAATTCAGTGTTTTTTAAGAGAATATTTCAAAGTTGTAAAACCACCACCACTAATTATAGAAATTATCATCACCCGAAGAAGAAACCCTGCACTCAGGAGCATCACTCTGCATTCCCCTTCCCCTGTTCTCTGACAACCAGTTAGTCTACTTTCTATCTCTAGATTTGCCTATTCTTGGAGTTTCCTACAAATAGAATCATATAATATGTGGCCTGTTTTGTATGGCATCTTTCACTTAGTGTAATGTTTTCAAAGTTTGTTCATATTATAGTTTGTATCAGTATTTCATTCATTTTTATGATAGAATATTATTCCATTGTGTAGATGTTACCACATTTTGTTTATGCATTAATCAGTTGTTGCACATTTGGACTGTTTCCATTTTCCATAATGCTTCTATGAACCTCCATTTACATATGTTTTCATTTCTTGGGCGTATATATCAAGGGATGGAATTGCTGGGGTCATAGGGTAATGCTGTATTTAAATTTAACCTTTTTAGGATCTGCAAAACTGTTTTCCAAAGGAGTTGCATCAGTTTACATTCCCATGAATAGTATGTGAAGGTTCCAGTTTCTCCACATCCTTGTCAACACTTGCTATTGTCTTTTTTTATTATAGCCATTTTAGGGGCATGAAGTAGAATCTGTGGTTTTGATTTGCATTTCTGTAATGACTGTTGATGTTGATCATCTTTTTATGTGTTGGCCATTTATGTATCTTCATTGGAGAAATGTCTAATCACATCTCTGTCCATTTAAAAATTGGGTCATTTGTCTTTTGTTGAGTTGTAAAGTTCTTTATGTATTTTGGATACTAGACTCTTCAGATACATGGTGTCAACATTTTCTCCCACTTGGATTGTCATTTTACTTTTTTGATCGTGTCCTTTGAAGCACAGGTGTTTCTTATTTTGATGTTCAGCTTAGATATTTTATTTTATTGCTTGTGATTTTGGTATCATATCAAAGAAACTTTTGCCTAATTCAAAGTAATGAAGAATTGTGTATTCTTCTAAAAGTTTTATGGTTTTAACTCTTACATTTAGGTCTTTGATCCATTTTAAGTTAATTTTTGCATTTTGTATAAGGTAGAGGTCCCACTTCATTATTTTGCAATTGGAAATCTAGCTGTCCCAGCACCATTTGTTGAAAAGAGTGTTTATTTCCACATTGAGTTTTCTAGGCATCCTTATTAAAAATCATTTGACTCTAAATGATGGGTTTATTTCTACATTCTCAATTTTCTTCATTGAATCTGTATGTCTCTCCTTATGCTGGTACCACACTTAGCGATTTGATGCTTGATACTTAGGTAGCTTTGTAATAAATTTTGAAACTGGAAAGTGTGAGTGCTCTTTCTTTTTGAATCATTTTAATAGATTGTATTTTATAAAATTTTTTCAAAATGTCACTAAAATTTTATATTTATTGGCATGAAATTTACATCATATCCTGTCAGTTTAATCCCTACAGCATCTGTAATGATGTTCTGTTTTCATTTGTTTTCCTTTTTCTTGATTAGTTTTTCAAGGTTTTTATCATTTTACTCTTGAAAAAATGAACTATTGACTCTCTTGATCATCTCTTTTGTGAATATTTTTTGTACTTTTAAGTTTTGCTATTTATTATTTCTTTCTACTGTTTCAGAATTTTAGTTTTTTTTTTAATGCTGTTTTTTAAAAAACAACTTTTAAATTTGGATCTTTAAATTTGCCTCTAAGTGCCATCTTGGCTGCCCTCCCCGCAAATTTTGATGTATAATATTCTTGGTTTTGTTCATTTTAAAAATAATTGTTATTTTTCTCATGAATTAATTCAAAGTGTACACTTAATTTCAAATATATAACTTCTATTAAATATTTTGTTATTTGATTTCATTATGATCAGAGACCATAATATTATAACTTATAAAGATTAACTTTAAGACCTAGCCTATGGCTAGTTTTCACACATTGCATGTGCATTTGGAAAGAATGTGAATTCTCCTCTTTAGTACAGTGCTATGTATATTCCATGAGCTTGTTAATTGTTCAATTCAGATATTTCATGTTTGTCTAGGTTTTGTTTTGGATTTGTGGGTTTGTTTTTGTTTTTGTTTTTTTTATTTTGGAACTTCTCTGTTTTTCTGATGAGAAAGATGTGTTAAAGTCTCTCACCTGATGGTAGACTTGTCAGTTTCTTCTTGTAGAGGTGATAATTTTATTTTATTTATTTTGGGTCGGTGTTATTAACTACTTATAAAATTAGAATTGTTTTATTCTTCTGTTGAATTGAAACTTTTATCATTGTGAAAAGGCTTCTAACATAAAAATTTTTAGCTTATGGCTTTTGGTTGTTGGCTGTTTCTTGGATTAATATAGCTATTCTAGTTTTCTTATGGTAATAGTATCTTCCATCTTTTTCTAGCTTTCTTTTGGTTAATAGCATTTTCCATTCTTTAGTTTTCATTTTTATGTTTTGGTTTGTGTCCTGTAAATGGTATGGTTGAGTTGTGTTTTGTTCTGAATAACAATCTTTCTTTTTTAACTGAAGAATTTTAGTCAGTTTTGATTACTGATAGGTTTATTTCTATCTTCATATATGGTCTATTGTATTGTAGTCTTTTGTATTGAGTTGTGTGTGAAGCCTTCATATAGACACCTTTTTCTTCGTTTTATTCCCTCCCCCAACACTTTGCACGCATGCACACTTGTTGATAAATTAAAATATTCATATTCTTTCAGTGGTTACTCCAGCTATTTTAATGTGTTTTTTTAAAAGGAAAAGACTCAGTCAGTATCTTTAATCCACCCTTGAATAACAAAATACTCTGATTGTCCTCCCAACCTGTAACAGCATTGCCTGTTATTTTAATTTTACCATATTTCTCTCCTGCATACATATAGATTTTTATATAAATTATTATTTTACGTGGTCAATACTTGTTTAAATTTATTTACTGTTTTCTTGACTGATTATCCTTTTTTGCATCTGAGACCTTCCTTATGAGATAATTTTTTCTACCTGTAGTACATCCTTTAGAATTTCCTTTAGTGACAGTCTTTTGGTGAAAAAGACAGTTTTTTATCTGAAGATACCTTTAGTTCATCCCCATTCTTGAAAGATAATTTCCTCTATGTATAGAATTCTAAGTTATCTCATCACTGAAGACATGATTCCAGATTTTTGACTGTCATTGCTGCTGCTAAGAATTAAAATTGCCCTTCCTTTGTAAATAATCTATCTTTTATTTGACCATTTCCAAGCCTTTTCCCCCCTCCCTTTGGCGTTTTACATTTTATATATCAAGATGTTTCTTTTTTTCATTTTATTTTATTATTTGTAATTCTACGTGAGATTCTTTTGGATTTCTGGATCTGAGTCTGTCTTTGAATGATTGTATTAAATTCTTAACCATTATCTCTCTGTGTAATGTCTATTTTATTTATTTTCGTCATTAACCTTTTTTTTCCTAAGAGGACAGTTCTTCAGTCTTTAAAGACTCAGCTCCTTAACATGGGCTTTGGCAGAAGTCATGGGGCAGCATCTGCAGGTCCTTCTGTTCTTTATGAGAATGTTTTTGACTTCCTTGTGAGAGGTACAACTCACACAGTAATGTTGTTCCATGTACAGTTTGAGAACCACATAGTCATTGAAGTCACTTGCTTTGGGAATGTCTCTGAGGCTTCTATTATGTTTCTACTGAGGAACTTCTGAATGACCTGTTCTTGGGCATATATCGGATGCAGTTAGTGCAGTGAATAGGCTGTACAGGGCTGTAGTTCTTTCTGGTACGACCATTGTTCCTTTTCTTTTCTTGGTTGTTTTGGAAGCAGGAACTCTAATTAGACCTATATTAGACCTTCTTAATCAATTTTCCATGTTTCTTACCTTTTTTTCCCCCATCTTTTTCTTTCCACAAACTCGTTTAAGAGCTAGCTTACAGTTACATTTCTCACAGGGGAATTTTTTTCTTTCTACTGGCACCAAGGTCAAGCAGGCAAGTTTGCTTGCTGTCACCTGCTACATAGGTTTAGTACTCATTCAGATGTGCTTTGCAGGTGTAGCCTTTTCAATTTTCAGCCTTATGCAAGGTTCTTTGATTACATTCCTCATACTGAGGAGTCTCAGAAAATATAGCCTACCTCCAGCACACTGTAGTTTTCAAAGCAGCATTATGAGGTTACGTTAAGGTCAGGAGCCATCTTCCAGAGCTGCTTTGTACATTTGTGCCAAATTAAGAAGTTTAAAAAAATGTTTAAAAGAATTTATTCAACATTTTAGATTTGGGCAATAGAGCCTGTCTGGGCATCTAACATACCATATTGCCAGAAATGGAAATCCTTTATCCATGTCAAGTAAACATACTAAAATGTAGGTAAGATTTATGTAAGAAATATGGCACAAAATTCCAATCAGCAGGCTCTCATTTAAAAAGAAAAAGTGTCTGACACAATTTAAAAAGAAAAGCCTCTGACACACAATATCCTGATTTAACCAACTAACTAGGTCTGTTTTCAATTGGATAAGATGAGTTTTACTGAACTTAGTATCTGTGCCAGTGGAAACAGTGCTTCCTTGAGGTAGGGAGCCCTCGTGTGGGTACCAACGAGACGGGGGAGAAAGTAATCACACCCATGTATTCTGAATAATTGTAAGAATGGTTGTTCAATTCATCTTTCCTTTAATGCAGATGATTAGTGTTAAGTTGGAGACCAAGATTGTAGGCCATCTTTGTCTTATAAATTATCATAAGAATTTTGTTACTAGACTGTCAGAACAGATACGTGAGGGCAACACCAAGCATTGCTGCATTTAATATGAAACATAAAAGAAAAACTTGATTAGGATTCTTGACCCTAATTTTTTTGTCTTTTGGAAAAAGTGATAGTGGTAGCACCTTTGTGATGCAGTGGCTGCTTCTTTCCTTGGGTACCGCAGCTTGATTTTTCCTTGAATGCAGGTACTAATCCTTTTAGTCTACTTGAATCTCTCCCTGCAGCCTATAGCTTTCTTTATCTATTGAGAGAAAGTTCCAAAAAGATATCTCTTCTCTGAATCTATTAATAATGATATTAATTTTTTTGTTTTGTTTATTAATGTGGAGAATTACTTTACTTTTTTAAATGTTAAACCAGTCTTTGAAGCCTCGTATGTTACTGGACTCAGCTTGCTTATATTTGAAGAATTTTGCACCTGTATTTATAAAAAATTAGCCTATAATTTTATTATGCTGTGCTGTCCCATCGGGGTTTTGGTATCAAGGTTATAACTAGCCTCAGAATGAGTCAGAGAGGGTATCTTCTTTAGCTGTTTTCTGCAATACATTGTGTAAAATTATTTCTTTCTTGCATGTTTGACAGATTCATCTATGAAGCCATCTGGGCCTAGAATTTCTTTATGGGAAGATTTTTTGATTCCTGGTTGAATATGTTAAGATTATAAAACTATTCATGTTTTCATTTCTTCTTGAGTCAGATTTGATGTTATTTTTTTCTAGGAATTTGTTTCACCTAAAATCACTAATCTTCTGGTATGATATTGTTGTAATATTATCTTATCTTTGGAATGTCTAAATTTGAGCAATTTTTAAAATGTTTTGTTGACCTATGTGGATCTCTGAGACAGGTGGTCTTGGAGCTCAAAACTAATTTCATAATACAGAGTTTTTTTTGTCTTTTTCACTGTTGACATTTGCAGTGATCCTGCAAAAGCAATGGTGGGTAAAACTGCTAACACCTTAGCACAAATTAAGGTGGTGGCATCAGACTGAACTATTACGTTTTTCATTGCCCTGCATTCATAGTGTTTTTTTAATTATCTAGATTCATTTAAGAATGTCCTTGATGAAGCAATAAAAATTAATTTTATTATATCTTGACTTTGAGTATACATCTTTTAAATATTTTGAGTGACAAATGGGAAGGATTATAAAGCACTTCGCTGTATACTGATGTACAACAGTTGTCTTCAGAGAAAAGACCTGTTCAGTTGAGTTGTGATTTGAACTAGCTACTTCTGTTTCCTTTTTAACTTGAAAGAACAGGAGAGGCAAATTTTGGTTTTTCAAGCTTACGTATTTAACATTTTTTTTCTCAAAAATGAATTGAGTCTATCACTCTCATGTAAACAGCTATATTTGTAGCCAATAATAAAAAAAAAATCAGGTTTCAAAATGAAATTTACAATTTTGGAAAACTTGTATCTAACATTGTGAGCTTGACAGCTTCCCAGATAGGCTTTTCTGGTGAGATGGCTAATGATATTAAAGAATAATTTTTTTTCTTGATATTATATTCTAAATTGCCAATTTGGAACATTTACATAATTTATTGAACCAATATTTACCAACTGACCAATGTATGATGTTACAAAACACATATGGGTAAAAGATGCATTCAAAGTATAAGATAAACCGATGGATTTTTTTTTTCTTATAATAGCGTGCAAAAAGTTCATTGATACGGTTTTAGAATCCACATTGTAATGAACTTTCAAGAAACTACCATTGGTCAAGTTTAGGTGTAGTATCAAGAATATCAACAGTTATTTGAAATGATTATTAAAATGGTCTCTTTTCCAATTGTAAATCTGTGTGAGGCTAGAAGATTTTCTTCATATCAAGTGCTTATATACTTTAACCAAAACAACATATTGCAGAATCAATCATAAGAATCCATTGTCTATAAAAGCCAAACATTTAAAGATATTTGCAAAAATATAAAATAATATGACTTTTATCTCAAAGTTTTTGGAAAATAGATTTTTTTATGTTAATGCATGAAAGCTTATTCTTTCAAATAAATAATAAAATTTTAAACATTTCTCAGATTAACTTCTAATTTGGTAAATACTGATAGAACCCAGTTAAACAAAAGCTCTTTGAAAAATTCTCAAATAATTTTTAAAAGTATAAAGGAGACCTGAGACAAAAAGTTGGTGAACTGCTTGCTAATCTACAGAAACAGCAATGATGTTTCTTTTTTATTCCTGACATTATTCATTTGCCCCCTTCCTTTTTCAAAAAAAAAGAGTGTGCTCCAGTCTTATATTTCAAAAAATCAATTGTCTTTATATTTTTAGATTAAGTATGTTCAAAACACATCTATAAAAAGTGATAAGTATATCTCCAGTGGAATTAATTAATTCTAGTGTCTGTAGGAATTTATTTCTATATTTTGTATGCAAATTTCCCACAAAATAACATCAAATTTCGTTGAAAACTGAGACCCTCCCAGAAGCATGACACCCAGCAGCAAGATCTTAGTCTCTGATACAATGCTCCAATAAAAGGAACCAAGGCTTCTTGGAGAAATGGCTGATTCAAGGACTGAGGCAAGGAATATTTGATTAGCCTGGAACATCTTGTAGTGCCAAGAAGTATGAAAATGCTTAAACAAACCCACAATGATGGGAATGTGTCAAGGGGACGTAGGCGCCAACTGAAAGAGCTCCAATGGCCAAAGTTGGAATAATTTGAGCAAGAAAATAATAAAGTAGTATTGGATTATAACCCAAAGTATAAAACGCCCATGGCTCTATACTGAATAAGTAAATAAATGGAGAAGAGACAAGTCTCCTGTGAAGAATTGCAAATAATTTATGTTGATACTCTGTCTTCAGTAAAATGGAGCATAACCTCCCACTCAGGTGTGGGCTATGCGTAATGACTTTCTTTCAAATAGTACACTAATGAAGGAAGATTAGGAGTAACTTTAGTAGAGAAACCTGACAAACATTACCTCAGCCAGGTGATATGGATTAACATCAACAGTCATATTGATAATGCGCTTAAAGCAATATGATGTGATAAAGGTGGCACTTTATCTCTGCGCTCTTCTTCCCCCAAACCCATAACATAACCCCAGACTAATTATGAAAAACCATTAGACAAATTCCAATAGAGAGACATTCTACAAAATACTTGACCAGTATTCGCCAAAACTTCTAGGGTCATGAAAAACAATGAAAAATCTGAGATACTGTATAGCCAAGAGGAACCTAAGGAGGTATGATGATTAAATGTAATGTGGTGTACTGATAGGATCCTAGAACAAAGAAAAAGGACATTATGTAAAAATTAAGGAAATATGAATAAAGTATGGACTTAATAAGAATGTATCTATATTAGTTTATTAATGATAACAAATGTACCATACTAATGTAAGATCTTAATAGTAGGTATATGGTAACTGCTTGTGGGGTATATGGAAAGTCTGTGTTATCTTCTCAGTTTTTCTCTAAATCTGAAATTGTTCTAAAGAATAAAGTTTATTTTAAAAAGATACTCAGTATCCCAAGTATTTTTTTAACCCAGAAATCATGTACTTCATGACTTTTAACATATTTTTGCTCATATTTTAATTTTTAATATGTATTACTCTTGGAGCAACCCAGTTCTTAAAAAATTTGGTAATAGAGTAATTTGCTTGAGGGTATTGCATAACTGGTTCTTGCAAAACAGGCCCAACATTTATTATGCTGCATTTGCTGCCAGCTGAAGGTCTACTCACAAAACAAGCTGTGTTTATTATAATCTTAAGTTCTTTACTATCATTTAAAATTTTTAGTCTTCAGAGCAACCAGAATTTTTGTAAAAAAAAAAAAAATATTGACTATACCTTTGAACATAATTCATTACCTAAAAGTTCTTTCTTATTCTTTGATATAATCTTACCACATTTTTAATAATTTTAAAGAGGGATATTGATTTCAGATAAGTAATTCTCTATTTTTCAAAATAATTTTGCCCTAGACCTTGAATGTTTGTTTGGTTTTATTTTTATTACTAAAACAAGTGTCTTCAAAGTCATATATTAGGAAAAGAGCATTTATTGCCTTCAACCCAGATATTTTCTTGTGGTAGGAGGTTGTAGTGTGTTCTTGATATTTTTCCTTTCTAACAGACATACATAGTATTGATAAAATAACATTAATTTGTAGAATTTTAATTAAAAAATGAAAATGTGTACACTAGGAAACACAATCTTAAGAGAAATTTAAAGCCTTAACTTTGTTAGGTTTACCTTTAGTAGAAGAAAGAAGAAAAAGATAAGTTCTTTAATTCTTTAAAATTTTAAACATATTTTTTAGTAAATTAGTACAAAGAAAGAAAATATTTGAAGAAACTAATGGTGTAATAGCTAAACCATTATTTTAGCCTATGGTGTTCCATGCTTGTGCTTTCCACTTACATAATCATATCGCTGTTTTAGCTGAAATAACTATCAAATGACTAGAGCAAAGAAGTACCAAATAATTGGCTCAAATATGTTGGTGTTGGAATTGCAGGTGGCAGGTAATTCAAATGATATTCAAAGAAAATACTAATTAATATTAGGCACCCTTTAAGGTAAAATTGAAAGAAAGGGAGAGGGTTAGGATCAGAAATCCAACATAAACAGTCTTTTAATAAATTGATTTGTGAGCAAACACCTGAGCAGTTGAGGGTGCAGGTTCCGTGGGTATCTGGCAGAATAGTGTTCCAGGTAGAGGGAAAACAATTACAAAGGCACTGAGGTAAGAACGTGCTTAGTATATTCAGAAACAGCAGGAGGACGGTGTGGAGTGGGGAGAGTTGTAAAGTTCATGAGATCAGTAGTTGAGCTGGAAGGGCAGGAGACAGTACCAAAATATTTAGGACCTTATAGGCCAGATCATTACAAAGTCTTCAGTTTTTACTTTCAGGGGAATAGGGGAGCTGTGCAAGATTTTGTCAGAAAAATTGTGAAAGACTTTGAAATGGGCAAAAAAATGAGAAGTGGGTGTCTCGTCTTGCTCATCCATTGTTTTATTTTCTTTGAGTTGTTTCACAGTTATTTGTAGAGAACTGTTAAAAATGCACATGAGTCTTCCATCTTAGTGCACATTAATCATGTCTAGCGGAATGCAGTTGATTATTGTCCTTGAATGAGAACCATTTACATCTATTTGTAAATTCATTTTAGAATTCCTCATTCTCTACATATTTGCGGTTCTTGGAACTTTCCTTTGAACCAATTGTGTCATTGTAATGATTCCATCAGTTAATGAGTTAAATAATATCTTTGACATATGTTCATTTTACTGTTTATAGGAGTCATGATTTTTACCATTAAAAAATATATTCAGTAACACTTTTCAATGGAACTGCTCTGGATGCTCTATTGAGAAAAGGACTGGAGCTAGACAAGAGCAGAGGCAGAAGCCTTCAGTCAATGAGAAAGACTATTGCAAATATTCAGACAAGAAATGATGGTAGCTTAAACTTGAGAAGTAGTGGTAGAAATGGTAAGCAGCTGTTGAACTTGGAATATATTTCGAAGATAGGTCTGAAAGGTTGATAGATTGGATATGTGATATGAGAGAGAGGTGTCAAGGATGATTGTAAGATTTGGGGGTATTAATCTTAGTAAAATTTACAAATAATTCCTTTTTAACCATTTTTAGTTGGTAATTTTTATTTCCTATTCTTAGGAATTTAGTTAGTTTGACTAAGAAATGTAAAAGCTGGTGATCATGGCTTTTTTTCTCATGAGGTATTTTGTATAGTGGTTATAGTATAATATATTACTGTATTGAAAGCATCAGTAACAACCGTATCAGTCGGAGTTCTGGCAGAAAACAACACTGACAGTGTTAATAGAAAAGAATTTAATGAAGGGATTTTACAGAGTGGTAGGCAGGTTAAAGGAAACCAGCAACCAGTGATGAGCAGGCTAGCTAGCAACAGCAGGAAGCTGTTACCACCTCCGTCTAAAAGGGACAGGGGAAGGGAATGATCACCTGAACCAGCAAGAGCTGTAGGTATAGGAGAGGAGTTGCCTGTTAGGAGACAGCAGTAGAGAAACTTCAGCTGGGAATGGAGCTCCAGCCAACCTGGTCAGCCGATGCTCCATGCAGATTAGGCTTCTAGGGCACAGAACAGGGTGGCTCTGGAGGGTCGAATGGAAAATATCCAGCACTGCAAATAATTTTAATAAACTTTACCATAAAACAAAAACAAACATTAAATAAGCAAACAAACTGATGTTCCTTAACTTCAAAACAAAGGAAAGAAAGAGTATAAATTTTTAGTAGTAAAAAGTTATAAAAATTCAGTTGGGTGGGTTTTAATTGATATTAAACAGAAGTATTATGGCTAACATCAACCATAAAGTTTTTATATCATGTTAAGTGTTTTACTTTGGACTCACAAGTTTATAAAAATGCCTTTATCTTTATGTTTTTACTTAGAATTAATTGAATCTAATTTTTAAAGCTTCATAGAATCATTACTTTATATTTTAAATATTTAAAAGCTTTTTAACTGTCTTATTCTTTGTTCTTTTTTAATGCAAAGTATTTCAGATTTAATTTGGTTCTTGAAATTTACTTCAATTGAAAGAAAGCTTAAGTCATCTCATTCAGCTTCTTAACTAGTACTGGAATTTACAGAACATTGCTAGTGATAGGCGCTCAACATTTGAGAGTGAACTCAACTTTTTGTTACATAGATGTAAATTTATTTTATTCGCATAGACTTAAATGGTTTGTTCCAACTTCTGTTTCAGGAGCAAGACAAGTCTATTCTATAAAACAGAGAGATTTGAAGACAGCTGACTATCTCTGCCCCTACTCTTCCTTACTGCTAAGTATTATTTTCTCCAAACTAATTTTCCATTGTTTCTGCAGTCATACCTTACTGATAGACCTTGAGTTACTCTCTTCCCGAAGCTTCTGTGAGACCACACTCTTGGAGATTTTCTTCCTATTTCTTGGACAGTGCCTATTCATTTATTTTGTGAGTTTCTCTTCTGCTGTTCCCTAAAATGTTGGTGTTTCTGAGTTTCCGTGGGTCTTCTCACTGGGCAGTCACGTTTTGTCCTTTGCCTTGCATCCATAAGCCAATGGCTGTCATATCCATGTCTCCAACTCAGACCTTTTCCCAACCTCCATACCTGTATTTCTGTTTGCCTGTTGACCATTTCCACATGTATATCTTACAGTCACCACAGTACATTTAAAACTGAGCTTATATGCTTCCTAAACCTTGTGTCCTTCCTATGTTCCCAAGCTCAATAAATGTATTGTCACCTAAATGGAAAATTGGGGTTTGTTTCTTGACTCCTGCTTTCCTTCTCAGACAAATTAATATCAGGTGTTATTGATGCTAACTTCTAAATATTGCTCTAATCCTCCTTTTCTCCATCTTCATTGTTTGCTACCCTAATTCAGGCACCACCACTCCCATTTTATTACTGCTACAGCCTCCAAACCTAACAACCATAATGAGGTAGGTAGTGGTGGTGATATTTTTAATGTACCTATGAGGAAACAAATTAAGAGAGGTTAGATAAGAGCTCAGATCTCTCTAGCCCTGCAATGAAGCCCATTATATTTTTATGCATCATGTTGCCTTGCTGGCATTATCAGAAATTGATACTGCCTTCTACTGGAGGAATTTAGAGTGCTAAAAACAAAGTATTTTGTTTTAGATTCGAATGTGCTGTTTTAAAATGCATTTAGATAGCAGAGCTGTTATAGGCCATTTATCAATTATGTGAGAATTAAAACCTTGCCTTAGCCACATTCTACCTTCTGTTTAGCAGGGTTAATAGTTTCATGGAATTCAGATTTAGAATTTGCATGTGGAAAATGAAAAATGTTAAGTCTTTGATAAGAATATTTTATGTACATAACTTTGAGACCAATATTCTTTGTAGCCAACAGTTAATTAAGTTCACAGATTTTTTTTTTTTTAGAGGATTTAAAGTAGATAGCATTCCAGCCAGTACTGGTAAAGAAACAATTTGAAAGTGAGACAGAGTAAAATATCAAAATTCTGGCTGTTTTCTGTAGAGATTTTTTTCCCCTTGCATTTTTCTTTAAAGAAGAAAGAAAATATTTTCAATGTTGCTTTCAAGTTATATTTTATCATAAGTTGTGCTCAGAGTGACTAACCTCAGTGACCCTAGCTGTACTTTTGAATATAGATCTTCAGAATTACCTTCACCATAGGTGATTGATATCCTAAGTTTGAAATCAATATAAGTCTGAAGGAAAACAAGGCATGAAATCTTTAGGGAAAGAGTACATATTGTCTTTGTTAAAGCAATAGACAAGGGATCTAAATATTTTAAATTTGCTTCCAATAAAATATTAATTTTTTCACTTCATTTCCCCATTTGAAGAGATGAAAACAATTTCCAGCAGTCTACAAGATTATTTCCTAGACAAATATTTATCATGGCTCAGAAGAGCATTGTGTCTTAGCCACTCCAGAGTCCTACTACTTGGTTGTAACTATCAGGGAAGGAGCAAGGAAAAGGTTTTTAACATCTTTTCATTAGTGTTATTTGTAATGAGTTCATAGTTTTTATTGATTTCATACTGTATTTCATTGATCTAAGAGACGTTCACTGAAATTTAGTTATATTTTATAATTGGTGCCATGTCATAGTTTAATTGGCCAATTTTTTTTCTTAGTGGTATATAAAATATCATCTTTAAAATCAGTCATGTTTCATTTTGATGATAAACAGTGTGTCTCCATCAGTATCCACAGTAACAGCAACAACAGTGCAGCAGCCTCCATACTTGAGGGTCATGGTTTAATTGAGCCTTTATTTTCTTAAACATGACCGTGAACTGGAAAATAGGCAAAAAAGGCTTCTGATGCTTAAAATTGCTGTTATGAAGTTAATGAAATAAAGATTACATACTTTAACATACAGTATTCCTTTGTCTCTGAATAAAGGGCCTTATTTTGCACCTAATCTTAATAGGCTTAGGCATCTGATTACAGAGTCCACAAGGAGTCAAAAGAGTAAACTTAAAAAAAAAACAAAAACCAACAAACAATAAAAAAACGCACATACACGTTTATTAAGTGACCATTCTACTATCTGCTGTACAATCAGCCAAGAATAAGGATGATCAACAAAGTAAGAATTAATTACTATTTTTAAAAAACAACATAAAACCCAGAACTGGCCACGTAGCCCCATTTTAGTAGGGGCAGACAGCCCAACACACGTGAATCATCCTGATTACAGCTTGGAAGAGAGTCTTTGTCAAAATACAGTCTGTCTGACTCCACTAGCACTTTCTTTAAGGGACAAAATGTATTTTATCTTTTCATTTTGATTGGGGAACATTTGTTGTTGATTAATTTTCCCCTCTTATGGCTTAATAGACTTGCTAGAACATATTTTACCCTGAAAGTATTAGGGGAAAAAAACTCTAACTTTTGTGATAACTGTCAGACATCTGAAATAGGATTTGATTCTATAATCCTAGTGGTCTCTGGACCCTGATCATCTACCCATGTTGATAAATGGCGCCAGAGTGCCATTTTTAGGCCCTAGGGCTAAGGACTTGTAGGAAGGTATTAGAGAGGAAGAAGTAATGGAGGAAAAAAGCTTAGAGAACACACTATGTTTCCAAAGAGTGTTTCTAGACGCTGTCAGTGGGCAATTCTGCACCAGATGGCCAACTGCATTATTTTTGTTTGGAATAAACCCAGGCTATGTATATCCATAAATTCTTAGTATTGGGGGTTTTGAGCCATTCCCCTAAGACATGTGAATTCTGAGAATAACTTTGCTGGCTGCAATCACTTAAGAGTGGATGTTAAGTACTGTGTTTTGGCAGATTTCCAGCATTTACTAATTAGGCTTTGCCTAGTTAAATTCTCCTGGCAGTTTCCCTTGCCACTGTATTTTTCACACTCTGCCCTAACCTGTTTTGTATGTAGTCTGCCTTTGGGCTCTGCTTAGACGTTTATAGCTTTTCTTTCTAAAGAAGCCTTTAACAAAGTATTGATTTGTATGTTCTTCAGCTAATAATTTATTAATTATAAAAGCAGTTCACACTCTATAGAAAATATAAAGAGAAAAATGCTTTTCATCCTGCCAAGTGTTCACCAGTGTTAACATTTTAGTGTGTTTTAGTGTAGTTCTTCCCCCCGCCCCCCGTGTTTATGTATTTTGTGTAGGGTTGGAAGAGAAACAAATATGTGTGAAGGTTATGTTTTCTTTTAAGGAGAATCTTCTCAAATTTGCTATTGGTCACTAAAAGTGATTTTTAAAATAAACTTTTTTTCCAGAACAATTTTAGAATCATAGAAAAGTTGGGAAGATGGTACAGAGATTCTCAAAGACTCTTTACCCAGCTTTCCCTAATATTAATCTAATATTATGGTACTTATATTATGGTCCATTAATTGAAACTAAGAAATTAACTTTGGTACACTATTAACGAAACTGCAGGCTTTATTTGGATTTAGCCAGTTTTTTCGCTAATGTCTTTTGTCCTTTTTCTGTTCCAGGATCCAATCCAGGATACCATGTTGCATTTTAAAAGAACAGTTTTTTCATTTTTTTTTCTTTTTTACCATGAACATCTTTCTTTGTCATTAAATATTCTTTAAACAATGCTTATTAGTAGCCTTAAAAGTACATCAAATAGATAGATGTACTCTGATGTAAATATTTCTTAATAACCTTTTTTTCTGGCATTTTGTGAGGGTGGGGTGTGTTCGAAAACACATATACATCAAAAATTTCTATTAGCGGTGTATTTGTAGCAAGTAAGTTTAATGCTAGATTGTAACAGTAATTTTGAATGCATTGCTCTAAAAGTAGAAAATGTTTTTTTTCCCTTTGAGAGTATCTTTAAGAGCATTTTAGAATGAGTTAAATGCAAAATCTGATGAGTTATTCGTGAAACAATTTGTTTTGAGGGTTCTTTAGAGTTACTTGGTGTTTGGCTTTACTTATTTTGTGCAGATTGTGCATTTGTGTATGTACATTTTATACACACACAGTCAAGGTTTAAGCTGTTAACATGAGTTTAGTAATGAGCTTGATAACTACCCATTTGGGAATACAGATTTATGGTATATTCTACATATATACTTGTATATTCGGTTTTGAAAATTCCCCTTTTTTTACTTTTCTGTTATCCTTAATGTTTATTTAGTTCAAGGTTAAGCATGTTATATAAAAAGTGAAGATGCCTAGAGATTTTCCTGCATGTCTTGTATTCTTGTGTTGATTATTATAGTTTGACTGATATTGAATAAGTTGTATATTTAACATGAATTGTGAAGTCAGGGTTACTTGCATTTAGTGTTTTGTTGGTTTAAAGAATAAAGCCATGAAGCCAAACACCTTTAAAGAATTATTAGGTGTACCATACTAAGGAAAAAACTGTAAATTTCCTTCTTGGGTTTTACCCCTTACTGTCTACTAGTTTAGTAAAACCTCATAAGTTAAATATTGTGCTAGAATTTAGTCTTTGCTAGTGGCCTGTTGTCTAATAGTAAATTTATAAACTGGAGATTTATTATGAATGTTGAGCAGTCATTTAATTTGACAATTATATGAATTAACATGTAGAAATAATAACTGAGTTGAAGAATCAAACATGGGATTCTGATATATAATACAGAAAATTGAATGTGCTGTCTCCATAAGATCACATATATTCATTCCAATTTTCAGAATTAATAATAAACACTTTCAGCGGAATGCTTGTACTTTCTGCTGTTATCTTACAATCACTTGTCTTTTTATGGTGTAGTCTGTGAACTTTTAGTGGAGAGAGCTCCATGATCTGTCTACAGAATGTTCATCACTTTGATGTTGCTGGAGGGCAGTCTTTGATTTCCTTGTACATATTTTTACATTGCAACATAAAGCACTAAATTAAGAGTTTCTTTGAGAGTTCCCAAGGCTGCTATTTTTCCCTGTGATGGAAAGTGCTGGGATCATTGCCATTGGTACTGATTACATTATTGAATTAGCTGAGGCAGAGTGACTCATCTGCTGGGTTTGCATATCTGTAGGTGTCTTTTTATATCCTAGGGCAGAGATTATGGGCACTCCAACTTAATTGTGTAAATTTTCATCACCAGTGTTTCTGGCTGTAAGTATGTTCCAAGATTATAGATGATTCTAGGATTGAATTATGACCAATATTGTTAAAGGTAGAGCTGTGTTTTATATCATCTTTCATAGCTTTCTCTTGTTTTATTTTTAGCAAGCCATTTTAGTAGTTTTCTCAGTATTTGCTAAGTACACACAATTGTTGACTAATAGATTGTTATATGGTAGATAAAGATACAGATATAGATTCTTTTATTTGTTCCTAAAAGCTAAGATGCATGATTGAAATTGACTATCAAATTAATTATGAAATATGGGGTTAAAGTGGGTGACTTTTTCTAGGTCCGGAAGGGGTATCTGAGATTTAGGTCATCCATCCTGCAATGACACTCATTGCAGGTCCAGAGGCTGTTGAATTTTTGTTTGTAAATTGATACTGTGACTTACAGGCTAGATTTTGGGTGTCATAGACAGTAAAATGCCATTAATTGTATTCTTAGAAATTAGAAGTTCTTCTTATATATACTCTAGATTTTTTTTGCCTCTGTAAGAAAGTATTTCGGTTAGTCATTAGTGGTGTCTCCGATTATAAAGGGAAATGTGAATTGCTCTTCGTAGTGCAAACTTTATAAAATCCTTTATGAAATCACTTGAGCCTAACTTCCTACTTATATCCTAATGATTTCCCATGCATACCCTACGTTCCAACTATAAGGAACTACTTGCTGCTTCTGGAACAAGCCATGCTCTTTTAGACTTCTGTGCTTTTGCATGCACTCTTCTTGACCTGGATTGCCTTTACCCTAGCAAACTCTCATCCATCTTTCAGGATTTGACTTGTCTAAGGAAGCTTTTCTTGTCACTTCTCCTTTTTCTTCTACACCAAGTTAAGTGTTCTGATGGTACTGGCACATGGGTTTGCAACTCTGCTGTGTGTTCATATTCTTTTCTGTCTACCTCACTGAGCAGTAAGCTTGGACTAAGGGAATGAGCTTGTCATCTTTATTTCTAGCATTTAACTCAGTTCCTGCCAAAGAGAGTTGGTGCTCAGAAAGTACTTGTCAGGTGCTTCAGTGTGTAAATGGAGAAATGAATTAATTTATTTTTTATTCTCTCCTCAGTATTGATAGCTTTTACAAATCATTTTTATCTACTAAGTAAACTTTTGTTAGTTTAATTCAAACAACTATGTCCGAAATACAGAAATGCTACTTTATTAATAGTTTAGATTTATCTATAGGAAAATGAATTGATGGCAGTTTAAATAAAAATAAGCATGTGCTTAATCTTTTGTGATCATCCTGGTTTTACTTGTCTCTTACAGAGAAAACAGAAATGAGAGGAATCTGGTTTAAATTGCAGTACAAGGAATTTAGATTAGACATAAAGAGTTTCCAGAAAATAAAGTACCAGATTTTGAAGTGATTTGTAAGTAATATAATTGATTTTTTTTGAGAGTTAAAAAAAGGGGGGCTGTGTGGACAGAGGGTTATAGATTGCAAAGTGGTTCATTGTCCTTAGTAGAATAAAAAACCTAAAAGAAGAAACAACCATATTCATGGATAGATACATAAAAATAGTTGGATATTTTTTGGTTTCGTGTATACATTTGTACTGTAAATTTTCAGCTAACAAGAAAACTATGTGGCAGGTGTCCTTTTCACAGGACGGCTTCAGTCTAGATGACTAGCAGAATATACTGAGAAATCGCCCTCCTTCACTTTTTTAAAATTCTTGTTCCTTGGGATAATGTAATATAAATAATGAAAAATCCTTAGCAGTGTTAAGAATAAACAGAAAACTCACCTGAAACTAATATAATATTGTATGTTTTGTATATTTTACTAAAAATCTTTTTAAAAAAAGAAAAAGAAAAAGAAAACTAATGCATACCAATAAAAACTACCCAGGAGTTTAAAAACAACAGAGCCAGACCATTGACGCAAAGAACAAGGTTTTTGAATGCCATTCTCTTCATTGTTTTAATGTAATTAAATATGGCAGTTAGCCGTGGCCAGAATTTAAGGTTATATTGCTATGCTTCTAACTATAGATATTCTGTCCTGGCTATATTTGAACAGAGCTACTGTAGTATAGGCCAAATTCACCCTCAGTGCTAGTCAACTAAAAGAGCAAATATACCTTCCTGAGCACCAAATTTATAATCACACTCATGAATAGAGTTCAGTGTTCTTTCTGCTTGTCAGTCTGCAAGGATCATATTGGAATAATTTAGGACAGCTTTACTAAATTTATTAATGTAACTCTTGTTATGAGGATGGTGCTTAAGTTCTAGGATTCTGTACTTATAATGCAAAAGGCTTCTTTGTGATACAAGAGACAGGATTTTACTGGTAGTGTGATACAATAATGCTTTGTCTTTTTAAACACTATATGTTTTTCTAAATGTCTTTATAGCCAGAATTTATTTTGTTTTCACAATACCTCTGTGAAATAGGTGTCCTAATCGTATAAATGAGGAAATTGAGACATAGAAAGTTTAACCAACTGCCAAAGGCATACAACATTGTAATAAATAAATCATCATCATTATTTCAATAGCTAACATTTACTAAGTGCTTACTATATAATAAGGACTGTTTTAAGCTTTTTACATGTATCATTATTAAGAGCTTGGGCTTTGGAATCAGATCTTGATTTAATTTTTTCTCTTCCTCTTATCAACTATTGACTTCGGGCAAGCTGCCTAACCTCTTCAAGCCTTGGTTTCCTCGTTTGGAACATGGAAATGATAGTACCTACTTCATAGAGTAGTTGTATGGATTGAGAGATTCCAAATGAATCTGTGTCTGGCATACAGTGAGGGCTTTAAAATCAGTTTGCTATTGAAAAATAGGGTATAAATAGATTGTATTTTGTATAATTTTTAGCTTCTTGATAATTTTCCTGGTAAAATTGCTGTATTCTTCTTGAGTATAAAATCAGTTATCACAGTTATATGATTCTACTGTAAATACCTGTTTTATAGTAAAACATCCGTGTTACAACAAGATTATAGATTTATATAGAGGCTATAACTACCTCTTCCCTTTATCTTCCAGTCACCTTTTGGTTCTAAGCCTTTGATTTGTAGGAAAAAACTGAAGAGAATTAAGAAGCCATGGAGAATATCTATTGCATCTTTGTTCCAAAATCAATATCAGGACGCCTGCAGGGCATTGAGTCGTGTACATTCCAAGAGTGCTATGGTATATCAGTTATTTGGAACTCAGAATGTACTTTCTTGGAGAAAGATTCCTTTTGAATGAGGCATATAAAGTCTTTTAGTTCCTGATACAACTGACATGCTGAATATTTACACTGAAAAACAACTAAGAAACTTTACAGTACTTTGGCAGTGCTGATAAAGTAATTAAAAACAATAAAACTGAATATATATTGATCCTCAGAAAGGTCTGGAGAGGATTCTTGGAAGATGGAGTAGGAGGCATCAGGATTCTGTCTCCCCATCTAGACAACAGTTGCACTGGCAGAATCTGGTGTTATTATTCTGGAACTCTGGAGTTACTGAAGACTTGTAACTGCCAGGAGAAGGCTTAAATTGTGATATAAATTGTGATTAATCTCAGTCAGTTTCCATTCTTAGCAAAGTAGCGGCTACCCATTCTCTACTCCCAGCCCTGTGCAGCTTACACATAGCTTATGGGAGCCAGAGTAGGCAAAAAGACCTTCTTGCCCAAATAGCTGGGATCTGTGCTTGGATCACTGATTGCTGCTTTTAATAACCAAGGTGCAGACAAGGGGCAGGCAGCCATTATCGTTGCACCTCCCCATTGTTGCAAGCTCCTCCCCCTCCAGCAGAAGTGACTTCCAGGATATTTTACCACCCTCTTTTGCCCCATTCATTGCACATTATTGAATATATTTAAAGCTACTTAAATTATATCTGAAAGAGGGTAAGAGGGCTACCACCCTCTTTTGCCTCATTCATTACACATTATTGAATATATTTAATGTTACTTAAATTATATCTAAAAGATGGCCAATTTTATGTTCAATAAAAAAATGGAAAGAAAAAGGTCTGAAGTTAGAACAATAAAAAGTTTTCAGAGATTCTAATGGAGGCTTAATATTTTCAAGAGCTTTATGGGTTGGTACACTGATTCTTTAATATGTTTCATTTCCAAACTTAAGATTTTTTCTTGATACAAGGTTATATAGATTACTCTCATTCTCATATTTGCTGTGACTAAACTAATTTCAGCATGGGAGTTGTGGCATGCATATAAGTGGGATGAATAAAGAGGAAGAGAGATTTTCCTGAGGTAATTGACTGAAATCTCTTAAAAGAGAGATGGATAAATAGAATATGTATTTTATAAGAGAAATTGATTATGGTGCAATTAGATGGACAGTTTTACAAACTAGAGACAAAGCGTGATGTGTGTTAAGCTTCTGGAGAAAAGCAGGGTGTGCTGAGGAAGAGACACTTGAGTTGCTGCCCGACCTAACATGGGGTGTCACGACAGCTTATGAAGGGCGTAAGCAGACATGTGGCTAAACCACTGATTTTATATATAGGTTGGAAATCTCGGAATTGAAATTTTTGATTGAGGGTGGGTTTGTGGTTTTGGAAATGTTCGTTTTGGATATCAATCATATCTGTTAACTCTAATAATACAGATTAAAATGAGACAATTCACAAAACCCTTAACAATGCCTGATACGGTATAGCTATTCAGTAAATGTCAGTGCCTTTGTTTGAGTTTGATTTTTCTCTATAAAAAGTGAATAAATTGACCAGGAAATTTTCAAAACTATATTGAAATCTCTTGAAACTCTAGATTATAATTGCTATAATTTATTGCTATAATTTATATGACTGGTATGCTTGTTCATTGGGATTGTTTTCTTATGACTGACTCCTCTGATTTGGTTCTTACCGGGTTTTATAAAATAGGAAGATACAGGGGGAAGGGCGATTCTAAAAAGAGTGAGCTCTTTGGGAAGAGTGATCGTGAGATTTAAAAGTGACTGGAGGTGGAGAATTAGCCAGCCACTAGCTTAAAAAGGATTTTGGAGCTGGAAAGGAACCTTGGAGGTGATTTGGTCTAACCTCTCATTTTATGCTTGAGGAGATAAATATAGAGAAGTGGGTTGTTGAGTGCCATAGCTATAGTGGAGAAGCCAGAATTAGTGACTTCTAAAGGTCTTAATATCCAAACATCATAGAACTCAGAGTATTGCATTTTTACTTTTTCTTTTGGAAAGGCAATCTTAATGGGAATATTGATACATCGTATTGATTTTAAACATATCATAAAATAATATTTAATCAAATTTTTAGATGTTCGAGTTTACATAGGTAGTTGAACAGTGCTGCCAAAAGTCTCATAAGGGAAATTATTATTTTTTAAAAAGTAAATTCTCAACTTTTTTCTGCTATTTCTAGGTTATGTCATCAAACAAAAGAAACATGGTATTTTGAAGTATGATTAAACTCCTGATGCTGCAGCAGAGGCTAAGAATATTAATGGCCAGATCTAGGTACGTTAAAGTTTACCTTTAAAAAAATTATTAAGTCCCCTAATGATACTTTTAAACAGGAGATTTTAATGTTTTCTTGAATGAAGTCGTCTTGCCTCCTGATTTGCTGTCACTTTCCAGCCCCAGAGAATAAGGGACAGATGGCTTTAATTAAACTAAGATAATGTTGACTAGTATAAAATATTCAGCCAACTTGTTGCAATATTGATTCTCCCAAACAGTAGCTACTTTTCGTTCTTGAATGCACCCTAGTTACTTTCCTAAGTTGCTCTCTTCAGGGAGCATAGTAAGTCTATCTGTGTTTTTGCTGAGTTATGAACTTGGCATTGTAAGCTCATGAGATCATATGGTTTCTCATCAAGTGTTTACAGTACTAGTGCATATTACTAGGTCTTACATAACTCAGATGTGGTCTCCAAATATTAGTCCGGTGGTCATAAATGCAGATTATCTAGTATCTTGCCTTTCCCCTTGCCTAAGAATTTGTGGTTCAGGAAGAGGAGTCAGAAATGTGGATGAAAACTCCCCATTAAAAAATGTCGTCTTCTATGTTGGAAATTAACCACAACTGCGTGTTGTTCCAAGTGTTTCAGTCTCTCTCTCATACTAAGCCTGTTTTTCAACCTTACTAAGGCCTCCTGTTCCTTTTTGCCTCCATTTTCTCCCATTTCGCCAGCCCTCTTTTTTTCTGACCAGACCTGATGATCCATCATGTCAACTCCTGCCCCTCTACCCCTGTATTGCCAATATCCTTTAATCTTGTCCTCTTACTCTCTGACCCTGAGTCAGTTGAACTGTCTACCCTCTGGCCTGCTGAGCACAGCTAGAAAAAATGGCATAACCTTATTTTCCAGCCTCTGTTGCACTCTCAGCACAGCCTATGTAATAATCCTGCTGCCTTTCTTGGGTAGCTCCTCAGTGAATAACCCTTTCATTCTCCTCATGTTGCCCACTTATCTTCTCTTTTACAAAGGAATTTAGAACAATAGATGTTAATTCACTTCATCTTCTCTTCTATAGTCCACCCATCCTTATTTTCTTCCCTCTTTCCTCTGAGGATGAGGCATCTCCTTCTCTGGTCAAACTCTCACTCTGGACCCTGGAGAATTCATCCTTAGTCTTCCTCTCTGTCTTGATCCATCATGTAACTCTCTTCTCTTTCCTGTATTTTTAAATCTTTCCTGACCTACTGATTACACACCTGCATAAATCTATGTCATCTTAAAACAATGAACAGCTCAAGCATCATATTTTCTTTTGAAACCATGTCTGTCCATACCCGAGCATTGTACTTTCACTTCCTCAGCCTGTTCTTGAAAGTGTACTTTCCATTTTCTGCGGGGCTACTTACTTATCTCCTACTTGCTCACTACAGTTTGGCTTCTTCTTCTACCACTCTGACTTTAAATATCACATGCATTCCAATATTTTTACTTTATTCAAACCCATACTCATTTACTTAACTCTCTTTTGCATATTTCCATTTTATTGTTCTTTGAAATCTGAAATAACATGTCTAAAAGTGAATAAATTACCATCACTTCCATGATGACTACGAGTTTTTCCAATCTTAGGTCATGGAGCCCGTATCCTTCATGTGCCACACTGGAAACTGCCTCTGCCTTTCCTTATCCTGGCCAGCCACTCAGTGCTGCTGACTTGTTTTTGTAAATATTTTTTAAATTCATTTTTTTCGTCTTTATTCCTACTGGTTTTAGGTTTTTTACATATTTCTTCTTTCAGGAATCTCTAATTGGTTTCTCTTCCTCTGAGCTAAACTCCCACTTAAGTTTGTGCTACAGATGAATATATTTAAAATGAAGTCCTGACCACCTCACTTTCCTGCTTAAAATGTTTCAGTGGCTTTCCATCATGTGTAGGATAAAATCCTTGGTATGCCATACAAGGCTTTTGTGTCACAAGTTAGGCTTTTCATTAATCATTGTTGTACTGAACTAAAACATTCCCTGTGGATAGAGTCCCCAAGCAGGTTGCCCCACCATGGGAGGTGCTGCCTTAGCAGGTTACCTGTGAGGTGGCAAGTGGAAGAATAATATTTCTACTTATTTTGAGAATTAGTTTTAAAATATTCCTTTTGAGACACCAGTTTTTGAGGCCAAAGCCACACTATAGTATTCTTTTAGCTCTTTATATTCATGAGGAGGTCAGCGGTGAGGATGGACATGTAATTTCAAGAAGACTTTTTAAATTTGTTTCTATCAATTAACTTTCTTTAATATAAAGTTTTAAAAATATTCTTTTACTTCTCATCCTATAATTTATTAAAATTTTATTTTTAAAAATTAAATATTATGGAGCGTGTACTATGTCAAGCAGTATGCTTAGTAGAAAATTAAGAAAACAAGGTTCCTATCTTCAGGAAGATCACAATGAAGTGGGTGGCAAGGCAGATGAATATTACAGAATGTGATAAATGCCGTGATAGAGTCATGTCCACTTGACTGTTGGGGACACTGGAGGCAGGCTAGCTTTAAGTTGGTTGGCGTTGTTGTCTAGGAGACTGTATGGCTTGGCCCTGCTTGTGTTACAGTCTGCCCTGTATTCTACTTGTACTGGGTGCCTCACTTTCTCCTGAATGCAGTGCAACTTTTCATGGCCTTTTCTTTGCGCATACTCCTTAATCTGTCTTGAGTATTTATTTCTGTTTTTTTGCCTAGCACATTGTTTCTGCTCGCCATTTTAAGTACCAGCTCAAGCAGTGTTTCCTTGCCCTGCCTAACCCACAAAGTTAGTTGCTCTCTTTTCTGTGCTCACAGACCCGTTCTCATTCTAATACAAGGTTTATGATAACGTGTTATCTATTTACATCTCTGTCTCTCCCTTTAGACTCGTGGCTCTTCAAAGATATGTACTGTGACTTAATCATCTTTACACCATGATACTCAGTTGGCAGATAAGAGTAAAATACCCAAATGAGTCTTAATTAAGTTTTCTATTTTATCACCTTTTTTTAATTTGTTTATACACTAGTATACTTTTTTATCTTCTTACTACTTATACCTGTCAGACATCCTTTACCTATGTTTAGTACAGTTCATTCAGCTCACAGGAGACTTAAAGCACCTATTATGTGCTAGGTGTTATGTGCTAAGTATGGGAAATGCAAAAATAAATAAGGTTCTTCTCTGATGAGAAGGAGCTCTCGGTGGAGGAAAGAAGATAGATAAATAAACTGTCTATCCTAATTTCTTCTAAGTAAACTGTGTGAAAGATGCTATAATATGAGGAAGCCCAGGTGGGTGCTTTGAGGGGGACACATAAGAAGTATAACTTGCCCAGTTGGTTGGAGTCAGAGAAGGCTTCCTGAAGGCATAGGGTTTTGGGTTGAATCTTGAGAAAGTAAAGAAGCAGGAGAGGAGCAGCGTGGATGGGTGTGAGAATAAAATGCTCTGGGGAAACTGTGTAGTATGATTGGTTAGGGTTGACGCAGAGAGAAGGAGGAGTTTATTCTAGATCTGTAGGTAGGGACCAGATGGGAAGGACTTCATGTCATACTGACGAGTTTTGAATCTTTCCTAAAGGTAGTAAAGAGCCAGTGAAGAATTTTAAGTTTTAGTCAGATTTATGTTTTTAATGTTTAGTAGCTTCTTGTGCTGCTTTCTTCTCCTTTTTTCAAATATTATCACATTCTGATTCTTTGTTAGTGAGTGATACTTTGAACTCTTCTTTTGTTCATTTGGAGTGTTCTTGAACAGTTAATGTCACCTATAAACCTCTTCTCTGTAGCCTTGTTGGAAAGAAGGATTAGGTAGATATGTTGTATCAGTTTTGCCAAAATTCGCTCTAAGTTACTGCTTGAATTTTGAGTTGTCTTTCTCTGTTAATGAAATATTCCAAATTTGTTTTTGTGTCTTATTTACCAATGAACTCTTCTTGTCTGGTGTAGTACATAAAAAATACTACAGTGAGTAATAAAAACAAAATACCTGCCAAGCCAGAAGTGTAGCATCCCTTTGGAAGTTTATTAAAAGAGGGACATGAAATTTCTGATAAGCCATAAAGGGTTAATTCCATGAATGTCTTTATTTAAATAGTGTTATATATGAGACCTTAAATTGGTTTGTTTTTTAAGATGATTTTAAAACAGGCAGACCTTTGCAAACTAAATGGAAATTTGTGAAGTATACTTCACAAAATTATTCTTGAGCAGAATTCACCAGCTAGTTGTGTGAAATCTAGCCCAGCCATATACTTTTTGGGCTTAATTTTCCTCATCAGAATAATTTCAGGGCTTGCGTTAGATGATTTCTAAAATCTTTTTCTATTTTATGATTTTTGTGTTCTACATATAATAATTTTTTCTAAATTATCTTTCATGTAGCACTCACATGGTCTTCTGAAAGAAGCCATGGGTAGCTGTTGTAGCTGTCCAGATAAAGACACTGTCCCAGATAACCATCGGAACAAGTTTAATGTCAGTAAAACTGGTTGAGTTGTATCTCTCACTGTCTATTTGGATATTCTTTTATTTCACTTAATATATCTTACTTTCTTACTTTTATCTCCAACCTTTATGTTTGCCTTTTTGTTCACTCTGCCTTTTCTTGCTTTGACAAATGATGACAATATTTTCTTACAGCGTGGGATCCTCTTTTACTTTCCGTTTGGTCCTCTATATTCAATTAGCCACACAGTTGGTATGACTTTTCTTCAGAACGCCATTTTATAGGTTCTTCCTTAGCCCTGGTACCACCTCCAGTCATTCATTGCTTTATGCCTGGATAATTTCTTAACTGGACTCTATCTTGAGTCATCTTCGTGATTCTCCTGCAATTGACATCAAATTAATCTTTCTCTTTCATCATTTTGAAACTTCTGTGGTGTTCCGTTACCCAGTGGCTAAATGCTCCATTCCTTACTCATCCCCACAGCCATTTAGTGTCTCTTGTAGTCTGACCCCAGTCTGCTATATATCATAGCCTCTGGGTCACACAAACTGAGGTGTAGGTCACAGCCTGTTGCTTCATAACTTTATGACCTTGGACAGGTTACATTAGCACTCTTTGTTTCATTTTTGTAGATTGAGAAAATAGTATTACCTGCAGCTTAGGAGTGTTATGAGAATTAAATGGGAAAAATACATTTTAAGCTTTATTGACATTCAGGGATATAGTAAGTTCTCCTCAGGTGTTATCTACTCATCATAGTCTCTGGCCATTTTCTGAAATTCAGTAGTGTAAGGCCTTCCCTCAACATGAACTCTGTGCCAGTCTTATCTTGGTCTCTCTGGAACATACCTTTTTGTCTCTGCTATAGCTCTGTATTTCAAGGATATTCCCTACAATTCCTGACCCATCAGCTCTCCTTCTTACTTTTATTTCCTATCTAACTACCCAAGACCCAGCTAAAGTCCCTTCTCTTCTTATGTGAAGGCTTCTCCAACAACCCAAAGCCACAGTTCTGCCTTTTGCAGCCTCCACTGTACTCATTTGTCAATTAATCATATACTGCTTTGTGGTATTGACTTTGTTTATATAACTTATCTTCCCAGTAGGAATGTGAGTTCCTTGCCTGTATGAACTGGATATTACACTGCTACATGCCCTACACACATTGATTGATGAATGAACTAACATACAAGCCAGTAACTGAATCAGTCACCAGTATTGTATTTTCCTGACAAATTGGTGAAAAATGTGTATGACTGTCAAGTGAGAGCATTAGTTTAGCACTAATTAAACTTTCTTTTTTAGGTCATTAATGTGGATGATGATGGGAATGAGTTAGGTTCTGGCATAATGGAACTTACAGACACAGAACTGATTTTATACACTCGCAAACGTGACTCAGTAAAATGGCACTACCTCTGCCTGCGACGCTATGGCTATGATTCGAACTCTTTTCTTTTGAAAGTGGTCGACGGTGTCAAACTGGACAAGGTAAGTAGAGTCTTTAATTTTTTTCCTCCAAACATTGTCACATTTGAAATACTGTTCTACATACAGTGTTTAATATTTTATTTTCTCCTAATAGAAAAAAAATTAAATGCATTATTAAGAAAAGAGATACAGTAAACTGTGGTTTCATTTATCAAGCACATTCTCTATAGCCAGAATTTTGACTCATATTAACTTTTAAGATTTTCAGTAAATGATTAGTCCCAGTAAATTGACTATATATTTCTACTTTTATTACTTGTTGGGGAAAGAACCTAAACTTTGTAGTCAGATGGTACATAGTTTGATTTTTTTGCTACGTACTACTTGAAAGTCCTTAGGCAGGTTATTTCTGTCGAGCATCAACTTTTTTTTTTCATCAGAGGTGAATGGTAATTCCTACCTTACAGAATTATAATTATTAAACAGTAACAGAGCCAGGCCCTGTCAGATGGTAAAGGGTCCTTTCTGTAATGGTGAGTCAAGCTCCCCCTACTGTTAGCACAGTGAAGTATGTATGCAAATTTCATTTTTGTCTGCCTTATTTGGGGCCTTTTTCCTTAGATAAATGAAAATTATTCTGTGAACTTTTTTGCGGGTCATTAATTTATCAGACATTTATTCAAAAGGCCTTTCTTATTACTGTTACACAGCATGATTATTTTACAATTTTGTTCTTTTTGACAGGTAGTCCTGTATCTTTTAAAGATGTGGTAACCACTGTTCACTTCTGATTTATATTTGTAGGAATCTTTGCCTTTAAGTGTGCCCGTGCAGAAGAATTATTTAACATGTTGCAAGAGATTATGCAAAATAATAGTATAAATGTGGTAGAAGAGCCAGTCGTTGAAAGGAGTAATCATCAGACAGAATTGGAAGTCCCCAGAACACCTCGAACACCTACAAGTAAGTACCCATTTTCTTCTTGTATTTTGAGTAGCAGACGTTTATAAACTATAGACCATGGCTATTTAATTTATAAAAAGTTAGAAATTGCTGTTGGCTAATGTAAGTGTAGTGGTTGGCAGTTTTTAAAAACTGTTAGCTATATTATTTTTAATATTTTAAATATAACATTAAATATTACACATTAACTAAGATGTGAATGGAAAATTAACATGGAGCAGGGTGCTGTTTGTGCTCTGGTTTCTGCTGTCTTGCCAGAAACACCTTCCTTAATTCTCTCAATTCACACTGGGTTCTCATTCATTTTTATTCTCTCTCCCCTGCCCTTGTATCATGCTTTTTTTTTCTCTCTCTCTCTCTTCTTAAACCAATAAACAAAACTCAGCTCCAGGGTTTGCTGCTCAGAATTTACCTAATGGATATCCCCGATATCCCTCATTTGGAGATGCTTCATCCCATCCTTCAAGCAGACATCCTTCTGTGGGAAGTGCACGCCTGCCTTCAGTTGGTGAAGAATCTACACATCCTTTGCTTGTGGCTGAGGAACAAGTAAGCATGTGCTACTGTCTATCAGAATAATGGCTGTGTAGAGTTAAAGTGTGGAGTTGATGTTTTAGTTTGAATTTTAGATTTCACTGTATATGTATGACTTCTATAATGAAGAATCAAAGGAAATAGTATGTATTTGCAGACATATGCTGAAACATGTACAGGTGTTGAAGGAAGCATTATAGTAGTTTATGGGTTCACAGGAAAGGTACATCTACAAATAAAGACAAATAACTAATGGCTAATTTCCTTTATAATAACCTTCAGTTGATTAGGAATTTATGCTGCTGCTTATATTACAGTTTTTATAATTAGTGGACTACTAGCAGGAAAGTAGATTTCGTTGCTGATATTTTTATAGAGCTGTTTAATATCCCTGACTGTTCTACTTTTCGTTTGAGGAAGAAAGTATTTGGTTAAACATTGGCTGTGTTTAAATTAGTTATGTTTATCTTTTGTAAACCATATGGTCATTTATCATTAAGAAATTTTTGTCATTTTAAAATTCATTTCTTTTCTCTACCTTATACATGAATTCTTATTTACTATAATTACATTTCCCTCAATTTTGCATTTTATTTTTGAGTTCTTCAAATTCTGTGTGTTGCCTTCAAAATGTTTTTTATATTGTCCTCCAAAATACCATTGAGCGAGCTTTTCATGATCATATTAGTGATTATTTCTTAGTAGGTGGTTTTTATTTTCTATCTATGCATTTTTTAGAACTTATTAAAGCTAGTAGGGTTTGTCTTATATCATGAGGTCATCTGTAAATAGTGATAAATTTGTCTCTTCCTTTTTAATACTTGTTATTTCTTATTTCTGATTCGTGTTTTAATACATTCATGAGAATTTCTAGGAGCACATTAAAATGATAATCTCTGTTCCTGATATATATATTTTTACAGAATGCTTCTCATGTTTCACTGTAAGTATAATGTTGCCTGTTAGAGTAGTTTAATTCTTTTATCAAGTTAGGAAGATATATTTCTACATTCCTCTCCCCTCCCCCTTTTTAATAGTAAAAACAGGTGCAAAAGCTTCAAAGTAAGATATTTTTAGAGAGAAAGTTAATAAAATTAACTGATATGGTGAGACTTTTTTTGTTTTATTTTTAAGCAAGTTACTAATTCACTTTCCTGTTTTTCTTTAGGTACACACTTATGTCAACACTACAGGTGTGCAAGAAGAACGGAAAAATTGCACAAATGTGCATGTCCCATTGGAGACGAGAATTTCTAATGCTGAAAGCAACACACCAAAAGAAGAACCAAGTAGTATTGAGGACAGGGACCCTCAGGTTTTTCTTGAACCCGAAGGAGTCAGATTTGTCTTAGGACCAACCCCTGTTCAAAAGCAATTAATGGAAAAAGAGAAACTAGAGAAACTTGGAAGAGATCAAGTCAGTGGAAGTGGTGCAAATAACACAGAATGGGACACTGGATATGACAGTGATGAACGAAGAGATGCACCCTCTGTTAACAAACTGGTGTATGAAAATATAAATGGGTTATCTATCCCTAGTGCCTCAGGGGTCAGGAGAGGTCGTCTGACATCCACAAGTACCTCAGATACCCAGAATATCAACAACTCAGCTCAGAGAAGAACTGCATTATTAAACTATGAAAATTTACCATCTTTGCCTCCTGTTTGGGAAGCCCGCAAGCTAAGTAGGGATGAAGATGACAATTTAGGACCAAAGACCCCATCTCTAAATGGCTACCATAATAATCTAGATCCAATGCATAACTATGTAAATACAGAGAATGTAACAGTGCCAGCAAGTGCTCACAAGATAGAATATTCAAGGCGTCGGGACTGTACACCGACAGTCTTTAACTTTGATATTAGGCGCCCAAGTTTAGAACACAGGCAGCTCAATTATATACAGGTTGAGTTGACTTGGAAGGTGGCAGTGACTCTGACAACCTCAGACTCCAAAAACGCCTACCACTCCCCTTCCACAGACCCCTACCAGGCGCACAGAGCTGTATGCTGTGATAGACATCGAGAGAACTGCTGCTATGTCAAATTTGCAGAAAGCACTGCCACGAGATGATGGTACATCTAGGAAAACTAGACATAATAGTACTGATCTGCCCATGTGAGCCTGGAAAGCATTACATTGTTTGCACCTTTGTGAAGTTTTAAAAGAAGATGCAAGTGCTTCATTTTCATTTCTAAACACTAACTCCTTTTATAGACTGATAAATTTTTTTTTTAATATTTCATGTGCTTCTTTAAAGGGAATTAATGTAGAGCAGGTACTCATTAAAGAACACTAATTTCATATATATACTACTCATTACTGTACAGCAGCATTCCCATTTTCACAGTGCCTATTTAAAATGAGAGTTGAAGTGAGTGACATGCTGGTTGATTTTTATCAATATTCTGGACTTAAGCATATCATTCATGTCTAAGTCATGGTTGGCATTTAAAACATTTTATAAAGCCTCTTGGTAGTGTGCATTACTAACAGATAACTCTAGGCTTTGAAAGTAATATTTGTAGATTCACTATTCATGGTATGTGGCGTCCAGCATGTAACATGAGGAATCCTTTATTTCATTAATTGTAGGCTTTTTGACTTGAGCCAAAATATATGTAAAGGAAATAGAATTACCGCACCTTCTTATATACCAGTCAGTCCCTTTGCCTTCAGCGTTACTAGCAAAAGTCCTCTGTCCTTGAATATGGTTTGCTGTTGGTGTGTAGAAAGGGAGGAAAGAGACAAGATTTTCTGGTAATTCATCTCATGAAGTCATTTGAAGGGCATGCCCAGATATCTTAATCAAAAGTACAATAGGCTCAAGAATCAGTCTCAGGTCACTTTATCCAAAAACATTTAAAAATCTGAACCATGATCTCTTGAAAACGTCTCTCCTATGGATTATTAACAATAACATTGTTTTCTGGAGGCATTTGTGCCATTAGTTTGCCATTTACCTTCAGTTTTCTTTTTTTTGTTTTTTTTTTTGTGGGTTTTTTTTTTTGGTATTTGGGATGTCTTATTTTGTTGCTTAATGTCTTTTTCAGTTTAAAATGTTGAGTTTGTATATAGTTTTGAAATTGGATTATGTGTTCATTGTTGTTTAGTTTGCATTATTGTCAAATCGTGGTTTTGAAGGTTCATTTGGAACTTACTGTTATTCTATAACAGGGTTGCCCTTGTCCAGTATTTATTTATATGGTGTTTACTTTCCAAGTTGATAACAGCATTCTCAGTTTTAAGTTTTACTTGTGTCCATAGGTGATCTCTTTAGCCGCTGAGAAAAAAAAAAAATGGAAGTTACTTTTAACATGCAAAGTCCCCTAAAGGTACTGTGTTTTCTCTGTGGGCACCCCCCTCAGCACTTTAGAAGTGATTCCCTCAGTCACACGGCTGCAGTTGTGCTTTGCCCACTGTAGTGCTCCTCAGCTCTGCTGTCCTTTTACTCATAGCTGGATCTTTGATTATGCTTTGATTTCAGTAGAATGTTAAGATTGTTGCCAGCATAGCAGGTACAGTGGAAGTCTTGTAGCAATGAGATTGTGTCATAAGTTAGCATTTAAAATGAATTGAAGCTTATAGAAACTGACAAGAGGTCATATGTCTAACTCTTGGAAAATCAAGAGTGTTCTAGTTTCCCAAACACTCTGTAGAGAAGACAAGAGAGGTAGTTTTGGAAAGAAGGTTAGGTAACCTTGCAAAATATTTTACCATTTTCTCTAAATGTGAGGAAGTTTGAGAATATGATCTGGATCTACCAGATGTAACTAAGGTTAATTTAGCATGAAAAAGTTTATATAGCAATAATTATAAATAATTACAGGACAGTGAATGGATTAGGAAAACAATAGAGTGGGATTATAAAGAAAAAAATTATTAAAGGTGTCTTTATCATTTTAGTGCCATTGGTTTTATATGCATAAGCAAGAATTTCTTTTTTTTCCCTGTGAACTTGGTGCTTACTAAAGTGTTCACTCTTTTCTAAAAGAGAGCAGTGGTAAGGCATGCAGTTTCCATTTTAATATATTGTTGCATTTATGTTTTTTTGAGTAGATTGCTAATCGTGCCAAATTTATGTGATGATTTTTATAATGTGGAATTGTGATGGAATTAGCACACATGGTTTTCTGAAATAAGCAGTCAAGAAAGAATATTAATCCAAATGGAAGGGCTGACCTATATATTCATTTTGGAGGTTGGATACTTTATTTTCTTTTCTTTATCTTATCCTTTTCATTTTTCCTTCCAGATTCTAATTAGCTTTTATAGTAAGTAACTCCAGTATAATCATTGCAGTTTATGCTTTAAATATTGTGTGCTTTTAAAAATGAAAATGGGAAATTTGTCTGCTAAGAATTTGATTTTAGGTACTATGAGTATTAGGAAAATATATACATACAACTGGTGTTAATTTCTAGATGTCTCTAGAAATCACCTGTGTTCCTATTTAATAAAAAGTAATGTAGTAGAACACTACTTGTCCTTTGCAGTAGTCTAGTAATGGGCATTAAGCTCTATTCCTGGAAGAACATACCTATTACTAGGTGGCATTTTAGAAAGAGATATTTTATTGGGATATAATTATGGCCATATGTTTCAGATTTTCTGAGAAGACCTAATTTTAGACATTCTGTTCTGTTGATAGACCATGTGATCCCACTTTTGGTTTTGGAAATATAATCATTGTTCATATGTTTTTTCACAAGTAGTATATCTCTTTTTTCTAAGAGAAACATAACAGCTTTATCCCAGACCAGGGTCGGAAACTGATATGGATATTACCTGTGTTTTTTCTTACTGTGTTTTTTTCCCAGTTTCATCTTCCTTTAAAAATGAAAATATGGTGCCTTCTCTCCCTCCAGGAAGATTGGCAAATAGTTCCTTTTATTTACTGCTGCTGTGGAGTGATGAGATATGCACTTTACTCTTGAAGACTCAGCAAAAAGCTTTTCACTTCCCAGTATATCCAGAATAGATCACATTTGGGACTTATGAAAATTTGCCAAGCAATCTTTGTTTTTATAGATATTGATATTGACCCCACAGTTCAATGTTACAAGTCAAGCTAGTGTTTATTACTCCCTCCCCCACCAAAAAATCTGTGGCACAACATAAAAAAAGTACCTCAATAATGTTCTATTAAAAATGGGACAGGGGCCTTATGTTTTCATAATTTCCCAATAATGTGCCACCATATTTTTGCCTCAAGGTAAAGGTTTTAACAAGCTGAAAAGTACTTCCCACTTCCCCTGTGCTGTTCCTAATCCATAATGCCCAAGTGTTTTGTGCAATGTGTACTATGTATGTATGTGTAAATATATATGTATATATGTATGTATATACATATATATATATATTAAAATAGATATACCATCAGAGACAACATTCAGAGGTAACTGATATATTGGCATCTCATTCATATTTCTGATAGGTGAGGTATATGGTACTAATTACCATTTCCCTGCTGTTTGCCAAATTTGAATAAAGGCATTGGTACGAAATTACAGAACGTACAGAAAATGTTTTTGGCTTGAAAAATTAACAACTGTTTTATGACATACCAATATACTCTGCCCAAACCAGCACTGTATCTTTCTTCCTCTTTATATTCCCATTCCTACTTCCTCATTTTTTGGAGGTGTAACACAATTCTTTTGTAGCATCATTACAATTGCAGTTCTATGACAATTAGACAGTAATAGCATGGACATGAACTGGTATTAATAGTACAGTAGTCACCGGTGTGCCACATTTGCATTAGTAAATGCAAAATATACATTTTATAAAGGACAGATTTTGTGTTATGTTTTTATTTTCATTACATTGTATAATATTGTAAGATTATTGTATGTCCTAATTTGCATTATAAATGTTTTTTTTCCTACATAAAGGCATAAATATAGCAACTTTGTATAAAGGTAGCTTATTAGATTTTTAATTTTTTTCTTTTATAAAAAATTGTCTAACAGTGGGACTACCATTGCCAAATTGTATATGAATTATGAATTTTTCCCCCTCTGGTTAATTTCTTTTATAAACATTCCATATTTCTCTAATAAAAGACATAAGCGATACTGTACTATGCATCAATTGTATTTTAATGCTGTTTCACATCAGCATTTTAAATTTGGTTTTGCATTTTTAACATTGGCAAAATTTACCACTGTTGATTAAAACCTTGTTGTATATGTTAACATCCTTTGCCCTCTGTCCCTCCCCACCATTTGTTCTCTATTTCTCCCTATCAGTGCCAACTTCATACATTTTGTAGCATGGCAATAAAATATAACTTTTACACTGAGGCCAAGTGTGGCTTTTTGGAGGATGTGGAGATGGGAGGATTGCCCTCTAGTTGTTCTTTGCATATGACTTTTTGCCATATGAACCATGTTTCCAGGCATGAGAAGTTATCTCATAATGATATAAACATGCTTTTAAGGACAAGTGTGAATGTGTTTTAAGCTTAATTTTTGTCATAACAAATAAGGACTAATTTTTTATCTTTGGAAAAGTCAGAGTTCTTGAAGTACAATCAAACCTTTGTTAACTGGAGTACTTAAAGAATAAGCTAATAATTGAATTTAGTTCAACAAGGGCTAAGCAACACATTTTAAAAATCGTATTTATTTTAGACTATTAGTATACTGTTCTAGAAATTACATGTAAAATATGGTGATTTAGGATCTTGCGATGCCTAACTATTGTCATTCTGGCATAAATTTCCATGATGAGGTACTCAAGTTGATACTGGAAGCTGAGCTGACTATATACACTGACCCTAAGCATTCATGAAAAACTACTTTGTTAAATAAAATCTGACCGGAGTTCTTATGGTTACTTTCCCCTTATTTCTGAAAGTAGATTGCAATAAAACCCCAATAAAAGTTTGGTTGGATACCTACTTAAAGTTTTACTGTATTTATATTTCACACATTTGAAACTATGATAACTTTTATTTCTTAGTCTCATATCACTTCCTCCATTTCAAAGGGAACATATAATGGGTTAAGGATTATGTCTCATCAAAGTGAAATGAAACTTTAAGTATTTGACAGACTCATTTTATCTGCATGGTCATTCAGACTAGTAGTTCTGGGTCTTCAAACCTGTTTTTAGTCACTGAACAATACTACAAAGTTTATTTTGACACAACTAAAGGTGGAAATCATTTAAACAATGAAGGGGAAAGAAGTCCACAAATGATTGGGTGTTTACTATATGCCAGACACCATGAGACACAATTGATTAAGATGTGGTAGAGACCAAATCTTGGAAAATTTGGGATTTTGTTCCAGAATTTAAAAATTTCTTTGGATTATTTATTTTTTCTTTGAATTCCTTTAAAGACAGTACCTGTTCACATGTTCTTATTGAATGAACGCGAACTAGACTAGGCCCTATGCTAGTAATGAAGATAGCAAGCAGTCTTGCCCTCAAAAAATAATTGTAGTTTAGAATAGCCCTTCTAATGGAAGCAATGCCCTTTCTCTCCCCATCCCCAGAAGACTAATCCCTAAAACATAAATTGTATATGAAGAATTCTGATATCTTTAGAATGGAAATAGCTATATACCTTCGAGAGCTGACAAAATTGTCACTCCAGTTCATAGTACAAGTGGTGTGATTAAGGCACACACAAAGGAAGGGCACTTAATAGCCTGTGAATGGAGGTTTCAGAGAAAAGCCTGGAGTTAATCGCTGAGGTGTTTGATGAGAGCCTTCAAAAATTAGAGGGGAGAGGACATTTTAGGGAGAAGGAATAGCATGTGCAAAGACACGAGTATAGAAATGATGTTCAGTGGTGGCAAGGGGTTTCATGTGATGGGCATGAGATGCAAAGGCAGGGTGGGGAGAGAAAGAAGGGAGAAATGAGAGTGATCAGTAGCTGTCAACTGCTAAGGGTTTTTGTGATGAGAAAATTTGAAGGATTTTAAACATTGGAGAAAGAATTTAGATTACTCTGACACCAACATGGAAGATACATTAGAGGACATTTTAATAAAGAAGGGAGACTGGTGAGGAAGCTCTTAAAGAAATGGAAGCAAAACTGGATAAATGCCTATTCAAAGTGGTGTTTAGGTTAGTTATTGCTGTGCAGTAAACCACCCTAAAATTTTGTGGCTTAAAGCAACATCATTATTTCTCACGTTGCTATAGACCAGCGTGGGCAGGCCTATTGGAACTCACCTCAAATTACAAAACTCGTAAATGGAAAAGTTGAAGTCAACCTACACTGCCTGGCTCCAGAAGCTGAGTTAACCTGTGGGGTATGAGGGTGACACCAAAGGAGGTAAGAAAGGAGGAAGACAAAAACACGTGCAGTGAAGAAAGGCCAAACTGCTGAGCATCCCTCATTAGGGTCTCCTGGCTGTCTCTGGCCTCAGCTCTACCGGTGGCAGGGCTTGCCTCTCAGTCCTCATCCCAAAGCCCCTGGGTATGTTTTCTCCACTCAAAGCCCAGCAAGGAGTGGGTGTAGGTTTTTCCATCACCCATAGTCTCAGGCTTGCCTGCCAGAGAACATATTTCCAGGTATGTGATTTTGCTCACAATAAAAACAGCAATTTTCAGTATCATGCAGGTATCTTCGCTTTTCATTACTGTGACCTTTCATTCTAGTGTGTGATTTGGGATATGCCTGTTGAAGGGTATTTCCTGAAGGAAGAGCATATCTTCCCACAAAGAACACAAAACTCTTGGTAGATTTCAAATAACAATTTGTCCAGTCTGAATATAAAGGATCAGATTATAAATATTTTAGGCTTTTGGGCTATACAAGCTGTCACAACTAGTCAACTCAGCTATTGTATAACTCCATATTGTATTGCACAGTATAAAAATGAATGAGTATGCTTGTGTTCTAGCCTAGCTTTGTGGACACAAAAATATGTTTTATATAATTTTAATGTATCATGAAATAGTCTTAATTTTTTTCAACCGTTTAAAAAGTAAAAATCATTCTTTACTTCCAGCCATACAAAAACAGGTGGCAGGTGGGATTTGTCTCCTATAGTTTGTCAGCCCCTGGTGTAAATTAACCCTTTTAGAGTATATCTGAAAGGTAGAAACCATTAAAAATTGGAAACATCTATCAATGTTAATAATTGCCCAAATTCAAAAGCTTGCTAATAGATCAAAGAGTCAAGGAGAAAAGGGAATCACTAGATGTTAGAAAATGAATAGTTTTTGGGGTTTTTTTTAAGCACAAAAATTTTGCTTTAACTGTCGTAAGGGGTCAACTCAGAGACAGTAGAAAACTGTTTTTGAGGAACTGAAATGTTTGTGAGTGATCTTGATCTTTACCAAGATGTTATATGAGTATATTAGTCATCTCTACTACTTGGGGAGGGGGGAAATAAGTGAAATGAAAAAAACCTGAAAATGAGCGAGCATGACAAAGATAAAGTAAATGTCTCCATCAGAGTTCACAAGTCCTTGTCCTGGACAGTCAACGTCCATTTAAAAACAGCATTTTAAAATTCAATAAAAGGAATGTAAATCTTCCTTCGTAATACTCAATGAATAATATTTAAAATGAAAATACCAATAAAATTATTTAGGGAGGTGATGGTAAATAACCCTCCTCAAGACAAAGCTGAAAACGTTGAGTGCCCCTGGGGAGAGGAAGTGATGAGGTTGGTGAATTATGTTTTTCATTATTAGTATATAACGCTTTAAACTGTGTACGTGTGGTACCTAAAGGCAAATCTTTAACGATTAACAAAAATGTGCAAGCACGAACTACGTTACTATGGCAACTTCCTGGCGCAGCACCTCCGGCTCTTCAGCGGTTCGACTCCCAATCAGCCCAGCCCTACGCATTATTTCAGACCTACCCCTCCCTCGTCTCGGGCAGAGGGCACCCCAGAGGCGGGGCGCGAGCCGAGGCCCCGCCTCTCCGGTGTGAGGGGGCTGCGCTTATGACCCGAGGGGCTCGACTCAAAATGGCACGCCTTCCCTTCCCCCACGGGAGGCGCTACGCCGCTGCGCCGCTCCGGCAGAGGCTCCGCCCCCACAGTAGAGCGTGTGGCGTCACTTCCGGCTTCTCTTCCCTCTGGTCCTGGGCGCGAGCTGTGAGGGAAGTAGCGTTTGTGCCGAACTCCTCGGAACCATGGTGAGCCTGGCCCCGCTCGTCCTGCCCAAGCCCTGCCATGCCCTGTCGTGGTTTCCGCCCCGCCGTCCCCCTCTTCCTCCTCCCAGTGCCGCAGTGGCCCTGTGTGTCTGTTCCCCGGGACCGCCGCACATGGTGCGAACCGCGGGCGTGAGGCCTGCGCCCGGCCCGCTGATGAAGCCGCCCATGCGGGGCAGGGGGAGGGGTGGCGGCCCGGGCCTCCGGCCAGCGGCGTATTCCGACACAGCCTCCCCGCAGACCCAGAACCCCAGGGCGTAGGCTCACCGCTAGCGAAGAAATTTCTAGTGCTCTAGGCGGGTCGGGCGAGACAAAACCCCGCCCTCCCTCTCGGGCGGAGTTTGGAGCGGCCTGGTGGAAGCTACGCCGCCGCGTTCGCTCATCCGCCTTGGCGGTTGTCCCTCGGGCGCCTGTAGCCCCTGCCTGCATGTTCTTGGATTTAAAATCATCTTTAGCCTTGCCATCCTTAACAGTGAATCTCTTAGTGTATAGTTTTTATTTCTGAAGGACTTGCAGATCTAAAAGGCAAGGTAGCTTTATACAGCTTTTAGAAGTTTCTCCGCCCTAAATGCCCACCCCCAGTGATGGAGAGCTTCATTTGTTTGAAAAAGTACATTATCCTGTAAATTAATTTTATGTTAGATGTTACTTGTAAGTCTAATGGAAGGCATCTATGCATATGTGTTCAAGAATATTGGCATTCAAACTGATTCTCGATTTTCCTTTTTAGGCATCCCTTTCCCTTGCACCTGTTAACATCTTCAAGGCTGGAGCTGATGAAGAGAGAGCAGAGACAGCTCGTCTGGTAAGCCTGGTTCTCCCTATTCTTTTAAAAATTCTATTGAACTTTTTCAATTTTAAGACTAAAATTGATTTTAACAATCTCTGATTTTTTTATTCCAGTCTTCTTTTATTGGTGCCATTGCTATTGGAGACTTGGTAAAGAGCACCTTGGGACCCAAGGGCATGGTAAGAAAAACAGGGAATTTTTGTTTTGATATTCTTTTAGAGCCCTTCGTGGAAATATATGTCGTAAATAACATTTTTTGATGCTTTTCAATCTTTGAAACTTAACTCTTAATTGTACAGATAAGATATTGATCTATTCTCCTTACTAAAAATAAAAACAGTACATAATGGCTGAAGTCCTTTTCGGTCACCATCCCCAATCCCACTCCATTCTCCAGTGACAACCACTATTAACATTTGGATGTTAATCTTCCAGATTTCTTTGTTCACTTATGCAGATATATGTGTATCTTGTGTATTACATATTTTTTTATATACTGGTAATATGTAGTTTTTCTGTAGCTTGCTTTGTTAAAATTCTTGTCATTGTAAATGATGAACTGCTTCTGTAAGTCAAATAGTATTCAGCATCCTGATTCTAATTTGTATTTATGATTGTGTTGAGGAACACTTAATTTGTTTTCATTGTTTTGGCTTTTACATTGTCGAAACAACCTTTTCATGTCTCCCTGTTATTTTGTTTTTAGGGGTAGATACCAAGGTTTGTTTGTGGGGTATACACATTGAAAAATTTGAATGGATGTTGTCAAATAGCCGTTCTAGGGTATTTACACATTAATAGTATATGAGAGTACTGATTGACCCATTCAAGATGTATTCATATCTTAACTGGAGCCAAATATATTCCTTTTAGGACAAAATTCTGTTAAGCAGTGGACGAGATGCATCTCTTATGGTAACCAATGATGGTGCAACTATTCTAAAAAACATTGGTGTTGACAATCCAGCAGCTAAAGTTTTAGTTGGTGAGTTAAAGATGATATATTCTGTTAATATTTTGAAACATGTTTTTTAAATAAGTTAATTAAAAAACTTATTGACTAATTATACTTCAGTTGTTCAGTTTTTAATTGATTGTCGTCACTTGAAAATAGAAGCTCCTGGAGTGCCATGTAATTATTGATAGTAAAACTATTGCATTTCAGACCAAAAAGTTCCAAAGAATGTCAAGTGAGGAAATCTAAATGAGTGAGATTTAGATTGATGAGAATGTTTGTAGAATTCAGTAAGCTACAGAGAAGCAATTTAAAAGGCAGAATAAACTATATGAGTCATCATTTTTTTCTAGATATGTCAAGGGTTCAGGATGATGAAGTTGGTGATGGCACTACCTCTGTTACTGTTTTAGCAGCAGAATTATTAAGGGTAAGACTATCTTAGCAACTTTAACCTTATTGTTTTTTGCTTTTGTGGTTTTGAGTATTAGAAGTAATCAAGTCCTTGCTTCCTGCATCTTTGCTCTTGACAAGCATTTTCTGCTCTTTATTAATAGGAAGCAGAATCTTTAATTGCAAAAAAGATACATCCACACACCATCATCGCAGGTTGGAGAGAAGCCACCAAGGCGGCAAGACAGGCTCTATTGAATTCTGCAGTTGATCATGGGTTAGTATACCAAAATACTACTGTTTTAAACATTTAACATTCTTTCCAAAATATACTCAACGCACAAAGTCTGAAGAGCAACCATATACAAACATGATCCTGCTGCCTCATCCTGCCCCAACAGAAAGACCTCATATTACCTTCCAGAAGTAACCACCAAAGTTAAAGTTTAGGTTTCCAGTTTTTGTCTATAGAATCACAATAAACAAATAGTGTCATTGCATAGAGGATTTTTTAGTCCCTTTAGTGTAGTTGAATAACAAGTGCATTTCTGTGTGTTTTTGTATAATATTTTTAATTGACGTATGCATTTGATTATATTACTGCAGTATAATTTACCTGTCTATAGTTGGAGATTAGAATTTTGACAATTTTTAGCTTTATGACAAACTTGTTACCCAAAAAATGAATCAAGGATTACTGGATCCAAAGGTGTGTGCGTATTCTAAGGTGTTTTTATGTACATTATAAGTAATTCTCTAGAAAAAGTTTTATTAATTTACACTTCCACTAGCTATATAACAGTACTTGTTTCCCTATGTTCTAGACAACATTTGGTATTCTTTGTGTGCTTGTGTTTTTTTAGTAGTTTGCCATTTTGCTGCGGAAAATAGTATAATTTGGATTTCTTGCCTTCTGATGAGGTTTAATTTCATGTGCGCTCTGACTGGGGTGGAATTATCTATTGACAGATGAATATGAATAAATTTTGAAAAGTAAAATAGAGATGACATCCTTGAAGAAGCATTTTAAGAATAAAGAAGCAAATTTATACATTTCATTTTAAGAAAGTCATGAGGTTTTGTTTGTTTGTTTGTTTTGGTTGGTGTTTTAGCTCCGATGAAGTCAAATTCCGTCAAGATTTAATGAACATTGCAGGAACAACGTTATCCTCAAAACTTCTTACTCATCACAAAGATCACTTTACTAAGTTAGCTGTAGAAGCTGTTCTCAGACTGAAGGGCTCCGGTAATCTAGAGGCAATTCACGTCATCAAGAAGCTAGGAGGAAGTCTGGCAGATTCCTATTTAGATGAAGGTATGTATATATGTTGAATATAGGGGGAAAAGCTTTGATGGGATGTTGAGGGCTAAATACTGAGTGAATCCTGTTTTTAGTCAGGACTACTGACACTTTACAAAGCTTGTCTGTAAGGACAAAAATTATGTTGCGACCGTTTTTGTCATTTTAATTCCTTTTTTATATCAAGTGTGCTTCATCTTACACCACACTGGCATTTCTTTGATAATATTTAGGTTATTTTACCTTAAAAATATTTACTGTCTTTGGAGAAATTATAGTGTTTTGTTTCATTTTTTTACTAGAGATCAGCTATTTTCAATAGTTTGGATCAAACCATTTAGTTGGCAGATGTTGGATATAGTTCTTGGTGTTCTTAAATAGCGGTGAATCTTAGTAACTACTGTTTCCCTAGTACTCTAGTACATTTTGTTCATGAAGTAGGAATTTTCCAAGTACCTTTACATTGTCTTTACAGAATGGCCTATAGAAAGTGGTGTAGGCATTCTCTTCTATAGAGAAAGGAAAAAAGGAATAAGTCGTACTTTATAGTTTCTGCTTTACCAATGAGAGTCCAGGTTTTGCTGCCCATCATTTGTGTCAAGGGAGTGACAATTCTGAAAATAGTCTCGGTAGAATTTGTGTGCAAGGACTGTATAGAAATTTCTAATAGGGGCTGGTGTTAGGGAAAGATAATTAAAATAAGGATAGGAAAATTTTTGAATGTCTGTTCTGTGCCAGGTGTTCTAATAGGAATTTCACTTAAAATCTCATTCCTTATGATACTGACCCAATGAGTGAGAATTTGGTTCATCTTAATAGAGCAGAAAAGCTAAGATAATAATGGCTTAATAAGATCAAAGGTACCTACTTATCTAAAGCTAGAAGAAAGGCAGATATTGTGTCCGCTAGAATAGTTCTAAAATATCAGCAAGGGCTGATAAATTAATGTCTGTTCCACTGGTTATATTCCTATTTATGGATGAGTAACTAAGGTTGGGTAATTTGTCAGATAGCCTGTATGCAGCAGGGGTATGATTGGGGCCATGTTTGTCTGATTCCATTGTCCATGGATTTTTCATTTTATCACCAGCCTCAGTTTTTCTAAAAGTTCAATAATACCTCTGTGTATCTGAATCTTCACAGCTTGTTTTCTCCTGTGTTGTTTTTAAGCTAATAGAAGTGGACTTAATATCTTTATATTGCAACCTATATGTATACCTGTGTGTGTAGTATACTGTATAGCTGAAAAAAAAGTTTCAAAATACTGTGTTTATTCTTAATTGTTCTGTGCACTTATTTTCTATTTTGTATATATTTTTTAAATGACCTTCTAAATTGATTTTTATGATTACTGTGATAGTGGAATATACTTTAAAGGGTTTAGGAGCTTGGTGAATTGTAAATGCATTCTTTGAAAGTAATTTGATAATGCAGACAACTTTGTAAGATACATTAACTCAGCCTTGAAGTATTTAATAAATACTACCCTTATGTTGTAGGCTTTCTTTTGGATAAAAAAATTGGAGTAAATCAACCAAAACGAATTGAAAATGCTAAAATTCTTATTGCAAATACTGGTATGGATACAGACAAAATAAAGGTATGTTTATATTTTTTGAACTCTTAATTGCTAGCTGTTACTGAGGCTAGGAATCAATTGCACTAAAAAGCTTGGAATATATAAATATAAACAAATCTTTTGGTGTATTTACATAAAAGTGTTTAAATACAGAGTAATGAAAGTGGTGTTATTTTTATGCTTTCCTCCGTCTTAGATATTTGGTTCCCGGGTAAGAGTTGATTCTACAGCAAAGGTCGCCGAAATAGAACATGCAGAAAAGGAAAAAATGAAGGAGAAAGTTGAACGTATTCTCAAGCATGGGATAAATTGCTTTATTAACAGGTCTGTGTGTTCTCATGTCAACAATATTTGTTAACAACAAAAGAAAAAAATTTTTTTCTAAAAAGCCTTACAGAAATACCTTATATTGAATTAGTGACTTATTTAGGAGCTGCTGTTTGTTCCAAATGTGAATATAATTATACAGCAAGGCATTTGCATTACAATGATTTAGTGATATTTTATGTCGTTTACTACACCTTTTTATACTTTACCAAACTGTTAAACAGTAAATTTTCTGACTTGGCAGTTAATAATTTTGCCTATAGTACATGTATATTTGGATGAGAGTTAATTTTATATTAAATGATGGGAGTTTGAAGTAGCAAAAAGCTAAGAGAATAGACATGAAACAAGAATGAAGAGTTGAAATATTAAGAGTTTTAGGGCTTTCGTTTGTATGAAAAAATATGTGTAAACCTTTCCCTTGTAGTCTTTATTTTTAGTACTTAAGGCTTTTATAGATTGTTTTGAATGGTGAAGATAACCACATTTCAGTCAAAGAGTAGGTTGTAGTTGAATTTAAAAGATAATGTTTGATGAAAAATAATTGTTTTAGGCCAGGTGTTTGTGGGCTTTTTAAAAGTAAGTTTCTAAACTATGTGATCTGTGAATCTGATAAGTCACATTTTTCCTAGCAATGCATTATAATAATTATAAAAAATTGGGGGTGACTTTTTTAAACTTAAAGACTTTTAAATAGATGTCTCTTTTGCTCCTATTATAAAAATGTTATCTACTCATTTTTGAAAATAGAAAATTTTAATAAGGAACAAGAATCTGGGGTTTTAACTCTCAGAAATTCCTTTATTATAAAGTTGATTGTGTGCGTTCTAGTTTGTTTTTCACTTAGTTGTGATAATATGCTATAAACTTTTGTAACTCTCTTTTAATCTAACAGTTATGTTTTTATTTGAAATTACAAAATTTTTATAATTGGTAAATGGACATTGAGGTCATCGGCAAGTTTTGTTATTCTCTTTAAAAATTGTTACATGTTTTAAATATCTGATTTGCTTGGTGTAGATTCTCAGGAGTGGAATTATATCAATGTGAACATTGATATGGTTTTTGATGCATTACTACTAAATTGCTTTCCAGTTTATGCTATCAATAGCAATATAAAAAACATGTTTTTAATACTAGTATGGATGCACTAGGATTGTAATTTATAATTTATATAGGTAAAAAATGGTATCTTGTTCTAATTTGCATTTCTTGGATTACTGGTGAGCTAAACATTTTTCTTTTTTTCAGTCTAATGTATTTTATCTTATGAAGTAACTGTGTTCAATGTATTTTATTTGCAGACAATTAATTTATAATTACCCTGAACAGCTCTTTGGTGCTGCTGGTGTTATGGCTATCGAACATGCAGACTTTGCAGGTGTGGAACGGTTGGCTCTTGTCACAGGTATGGGAAAAATGCATTAATTTCTAACAAACATAGTAATCACTCTTGGATTTATTGAGTGTACAGTTGACTCTTGAACATCATGAGGGTTAGGGGCGCTAATCTCCCAGTGTTTAGTTGAAAATTCCTCGACTTTTGACTATCACAGTTATAATAGTAACTTTTATGGAATACTTAACTATATGCCAGCAAGTGGGTCAGATAGTTAAATACTGCTTTTATTAATATTTTTAAATTTCTGAAGGAATGTTTGAAACAAGTGTGAAACAATCCAATGTATGATGAAAGTTAGTACATTCCAACACCCTTTAGTATAGGTATGAGTAATACAATCCCAGTTGTGTAGACTAGAAATTATGTTTACTAATAAGATGTATATACATCAGAATAACAGAGTACAACTTGTTTCCTTCTGTTCTAACAGTTTTTAAAGTAACTTCTAAGTAGCCCTCAAAAAACTAGGTATAAAAACCTTTATCCTCCAACATTCAGGTCCTTGAAAATGAATGAATAGGTTGGAAAGTTGATTTGGGTTCTGGCAATGAGAAGTTAAGAGTGAGGTTTGAGATGTTAAAGTCACTAGAAATACTGAATTTAGTTTGGAACTGCCATTTATAGAAGAAATTTAAGGATACTAATTAATATAGAGTATAGAATTGACCTCATCTCAGAATAACTTAAGCCATTTTTAATAATCAGAAGCATAATCTTCTGACCTAAAAAGAGGTGTTTTCCTTTCATTAATTTGAAATGGATTTATCTGCTATAAATTGATGTTCTTTAAAAACCACTGCATACTGGGTGCTTAAGGCGATAAAAACTTAAGATACTTGTTTTTATGTAATTCCTTCAATACAGTGAAACTAAAGACATGACATAAGAATTGTGAATTATAGCACATTCATAGGGTAAGTTGGTATCATAAAGATGAAATTACCACGTACTCAGAAGAAAATTTACTGTATCAGGCACACTAACTGAAGTTGATCCTGTGGTGGCTCCCATCGTTATTAGCTTACATGTTGTTGAAGTGTGTGAAATTAGTTTTATAAGTGTTAAGTATCTTGTAAGCAGGTGTAAATGAGTGAGTGTAAGAAGTGAAATTTTTCAGAAGCCAAATTAGTCTCATTTTGGAGATGTGATTCCCAGTGTTCTGTCTCACTTCTAGAAAACAAAGCAGTCTCAAGAATTTGCGAGCCTAAAAGAGCTTCAGCTATACAGATTATGAGTATAAATTAGTAGAGTTAGGAAGACCAGAGATCTTTTCATAAATGTGTTGAAAATGTATTGAAAAAGACATATAAAGCCTCAGTTATTCAGATTTATCCATAAGGGGTAGGATAAGGGATTGGTTGTGATAGAAGGAATCTACTTTATTAAAAGTAATGAGCTAGAGAAAAGGATTTTAAAATGGAAACCTAACTTTTGCTAAATTAAGGACCAGGAAAAGAAATGGCTGATTCTCTCAGTTTGTAGTATGGAAGATGGAAAACAGGAATAGAAATAAGACACAAGGAATAAAATGAATTTATCTTTTGATGCATCATTAAGTTTGCTCTGGGAAATTCTCAGTATACGTTTCCCATTATTCTAGGCCTTAGAGGGGCTTTCTGACATTTCAGTTATGGTAATTCACAGATATCAAGTGCTTACTATTTTAAACTGTTCCTAAAGTCCATATATCTGTTGACATAATGCTAGTCATATATTTTCATGTTTCATTTTACGAAATTGGATCATAACAGTACTTGTCTTCTAGACTGGATTTAGAAGAGAATCTCAGTTTAAATTCAGACTTAGAGGTAAATGTTAGTTTCAGTTTAACCTTTGGTGGAGGGTAGTAGTATATAGTGTGCATATAGGTCTGAAGCCAGACTCCTTGGATTTAAATCTCAGTTTCACCATATTCGTTGAAGCTGTATAACTTTGGATAAGAAACTGAACATCTCTTTGCCTCAATTTTGTCACTTCTAAATGAGAAAATAATGGAACCTATCTCATTTGGGTTGTTGTGAAGACTACTCATCCAGTTCATGTGAGGTGCATCCAACAGTGCTTGGCCCATAGTAAGCAATCAACTTAAAAAAATGTCCATTACTGCTTGTTAAAAAACAAAATTTAAATTTGTCATGCATTTAATGTACATTTTTGTTCATAGGTGGTGAAATTGCCTCTACTTTTGATCACCCAGAACTAGTGAAGCTTGGAAGTTGCAAGCTTATTGAGGAAGTCATGATTGGAGAAGACAAGCTTATTCACTTTTCTGGGGTAGCCCTTGGTGAGTATTCATGTAGATCCTAGTTTAGGTTTCTAAATCTTTGCAAGGCTCTGTTGAAGTGAAGGAAACAGTTACTGTTGTTACTAGAAAATGCTGTGTCTTAATTCTTGTGGAGCATGATGTTTGTTAATTTTGATCCCTTTTGTGGTGAGCCTTATAATCTTGCCTCTGTGAAATGAGAATTTTCAACATAGTTGTTTTCTAGGTAACTTAAAACTATTATGACGTGAATTGTTAATGAAGAGAATATGTAACAGTGGAAGACGTTGGCTTTCAAAACCAAATAATATAACCAACACCTACATAAATAATAGAAGGGAAATTTTATCTTTTATAATTAAATGCTCATTGGGACATAATATTTTTTAACATTAGGTGAGGCTTGCACTATTGTTCTTCGTGGTGCTACTCAGCAAATTTTAGATGAAGCAGAAAGATCTTTGCATGATGCTCTTTGTGTTCTTGCCCAAACCGTGAAGGATTCTAGAACAGTTTATGGAGGAGGTAAGCATTTGGAAAATATTAAACATTTTATTTCTTTTCTTAAAGTATGGTATAAATCGTCAAATGTTTTTAATGTTTTTTATAGAAACTTTATATTGCTTTTGCACTTGTTTTAAATGCTCAACATGTCTTAAGGGAAGTCAGTAATTCAGTGTCTTTAGGTATAATGATTTCTATTGGATTTTTAATCTGTAGGCTGTTCTGAGATGCTGATGGCTCATGCTGTGACACAGCTTGCCAATAAAACACCAGGTAAAGAAGCCGTTGCAATGGAGTCTTATGCTAAAGCACTGAGAATGGTAAGTTAATAAAATAAGAGATCTGAACCTAAATTTTGTTGGTATTGATAGGTTTTAAGTGAATATATTTTTCTATCTTGTTAGGAAATGTTTATTTTCTTGCTTTAAGAAAAAGAACTGGTTAGTTCACACCACTTTTCGATTGGAGTTTATCCTCTCTCTATGAGCAGTAATTAAAAGGAAGCAAATTTTATAGTGTTTCCAAATGTATAATTTCTCAAAGCTGTGCTGGTTAGGAGTAAATTATACTAGACTAGATTGTTAACCATTTTCTCTTTTACATCATAGTTGCCAACTATTATAGCCGACAATGCAGGTTATGACAGTGCAGATCTGGTGGCACAGCTCCGAGCTGCCCATAGTGAAGGCATTATAACTGCTGGATTGGGTAAGAAATCAGTTGGAACCTTGTAGTCGTAAAGAGTGACTCTACCTAAAGTTCTTCACGTTTTTGTTTTGTTTTCCCTTGCCTTTGTAACTGTTATATATTCTTGGAATGTGTTTAACTTGATATCCTAGACACTGCCAAACTTTGTTATTTTATAAAGGGTATAATTCTAGTTAGAGGAATTGTAATTAGTGTGTTACATTACGACTATAGAATAACAGTACTCATGTTCTGAAATAAGGGTAAACTTTACTATATTTCTTAAATACAATCTATTAACCCCAATCTCACAGTAAACTTATACTGAGACATTCTTGAGTGTGCAGATCCTCATACATAGATAAAAGTGGCCACAAAGGCAGATTTAATACAGATTGAAAAATTTCCCAACAAATTGTCCCTAGGACATAGGAAAAGTTTTAGAGGATAGACAGTCCTGTCATAGGACAAGAGAAAGCTGATATATAATCGTCTGTCTGGAGGTGAATTAGGATTCTCATAGAAAGAAAAATGACTTCTAAATTCTCAGTTCTTAAGAATCCATGGTAAATAGTGGTAAGAAAATTTTCTGTAATAATTTTATATAGTTAGAGCTAGTGTTCTGAATAAATTTTTCATTTGATATAGTTGCCCTCCATTAATAAAAATAATTAGTAGTCAAACTTTTGATTGTCTAAAAGACTTTTTTCGCGTGGCTTGAGTTGAGTAATTAGGTGTTATAATTTTATTTTTCTTAACAGGATTTATCTTATTATTATAAGTCATTGGAGATTGATACTCTGGTTAAAACTAGTTTATTTAGTAAATACTTTTTCTTCATAGACATGAAGGAAGGTACTGTTGGTGATATGGAAGTACTGGGTATAACAGAAAGTTTCCAAGTGAAACGACAAGTACTTCTGAGTGCAGCTGAAGCAGCAGAGGTGATTTTACGTGTGGACAACATTATCAAAGCAGCACCAAGGTATTGTAGCACTTTGTAAAACATTTCTTAACATACAAACAAAGGTAGCTAGCTGCGTATATTCAGTAAGTATATTCAATAGTAGTAATCAATAGAAAGTATAGCATTTTTGCTTGGGTAAAAGTATTATGTAAGTTATTTAAAATATGTAATCACAACTCTTAGATTTATGCTAGAAAAGCTTAGTGGGAGCAGGGTATGTTGACACAGGTTACGCTCAGGATTGAAAGGGCACAAAAGAGCCAGGCTTGGAAAGGTCAAGAACCAGAGAGCCTGGGGTAGGCAGAGGTGTATAGTAGTAAGAATGACTTTTTTACCGTTAAGTGTTGCCTCCAAGTCATTTTCTGCCTTGGGTGTACTTTTCCATATGAACACTCTTAAGCACATAATGTGCAGAGTTATGTGTTCCTGTACCAGCAGCTTTTGTAAGATGTCAAATTCTTTAAAAACTCACAAAAATGGTTAAATGGCCAGAAAATCTTAACTTCTGAGAATTAGTTAATTTTGATTCTTATAGTAGTTCCCAAACCCATTTGGTAGTTACCAAAATCATTTATTTTATCTGTTAGTGGTGTTCAGGAAATGGGAAGGGATGATGGCTTGGACCAGGAAATAGAAGTAAAGGTGGTGAGAAGGATTGATAAAAGATAAATATTTTGAAGGTAGAGCCAGCAGGATTTGATTATGGGTTGCATAATAAGGTGTGAGAGGGAAAGGAATTGAGGATATTTCAGGTTTTTGTTAGAAATAATTTCTGTTACCTGAGATGGGAAAGGCTTTGGGAAGGAAGAAGGATTTCAGTTTGGGATAATCTGAGATGTCTGTTATAATTGAGTTAGGTAGTTGAGACTGTTTTAGGAGAGAAGTTGGAGCTGTAGTTATAAATTTAGGGGTTGTCTGCCTATATGTGGTATTTCAAGCCATTAGACTGGTCGAGTGTTCAGAGAGTGAATATAGCTAAAGAACGAAGTAGTTTTAGAGACTGAGCACTGGGGAGTTTCAGTTACAAGGGAAAGATTCAGAGCAACCAGCAAATGACACTGGTATGTAAAGTAGGGATAATTATTAAAACTAGGTGATGGTTACATGAAGATTAATGATACACTCTCAGCTTTTATATATATTTGAAATTTTCTCATTAAATTTTAAAGATTGGGGATGTATGGAGTTGACACTGAGGTGCCCGGGGAGGAAAAACCAAGGAAATATGTGTCCAGAAGCCGAATGAAGAAAGGATTTAGGAAGGAGGAGTTATCAGCTGTCAAAATTATGCATATAGGTCAAGTAAGATAAGGACTGAAAATTAACCTTAAAAATTGGATTTAATAATAGGCCATTGATAATCATAAACAGGCAGTTTTAGTGGAGTGGAGGTGGGGCAGGAAAAGAAGAATTGGGGAAAGTGGATTTTGAGAACGGGAATAGAAGTAGAATTTAGTAATTGGAGGGGATGCGGGTTTTTACTGTGAAAATTTTTAAGTGGAGAAATTTCCTAGAGAGGGAATGATTGATGCAGAAGAGGGGAGCTGTTCACTAGTGACGAGAGGGAATGGGGGGAGAAGAGAACAAGAGCAGGAGTTGGTTTTTAGGCAGTGGTACCCGGAGTTCATCTATAGTAACAGGAGGGAAGTAGGAATGCTACTAGGAAATTAAACCTACAATGGACTTAGTTACAGAGGATTTATTTTTGCAGAACTTGCAGTACTCATTTCATTGGCTTGCTTCTATGAGTGGCAGCTATCCTAATACTGTTACTAGGAAGGAACATCAGAAAATAGTGATTTGGTTTGGAGAGAAATAGTATTTAACTCTACTGCGCTGTCGTGGAAAAAGGACTAGGCTGAAAAATCTAGAGATTCCCTGTTCCTGGTACTGGGAGGATATGGGTAATAAAGAGCACTCATATTTCGAAATGGAAAGTTGGTGAGGGAAGAAGTTGACAGCAAGTTTTCTTGGAGGTAGTGCCACCAAAGATGGTTAGGTTAAATGTAGTTAATGTTTTCTATTGTTTTTAAACAGAATGATGGCAAAAGGAAATTGAGTTCCATAATTAAGATTTTCTGACTTGAGGTTAAGGTTACACAGCCACACTCACCTTCAGAAATCTTCACAATAATTCATCACCCTCAGTCACATTTGAAATACACGCTATATAATACCTTACTTGATCTGGTAATTCTGTTTTAGAGGTTTGTGTCTATTAAGTTTGTCAGAAATATATACTGGGGTTTGGACTTCTTTACATACTAGTTAATGACCTCCAGAAGATTTGTTTTTCAGATCACTCAGTGCCCTGTGACAGCTGCTTGATAACTTTTTTTGCATTGACATCTTTTAGCATCCTTAGTCATACTTTATAAGCTGCCGAGGTTAGAAGTATTTATCTCTATATGATCTCAGTGTGCTCTTTGGGTCTCCTTTTAATGCTTTTTCTGCTTCTCTTAACTGTTGTGCTTGCTCTAGAAGCAGTGTTTCTCAAGCCCTAGCTCCTTGAACAGGCATTAAGTAAAAAATTGCACTAGTACACCTACCATGCCCTCTTTCTGAGGGATTCACTATGTGGTTACCTGAGAACAAAAGTTTAACATCTAAGATGCGAGAGGTGCTATTGGCGCACTTCAGTGAGTTATTCAACCTTCATCATCAGCTTGCCTATTGGCATTTGTTCTTTTCTTTTAGAGTAGTGACCCAGAGATTTCTATCTAGAGGCCCCAAAGCCTTGCCATTTTGCAACTGTCTTTGAGCTAATTTAGTAAAATTTCCTAACATAATATTGAAACATGAATTTATCGTTTTCTGGAGAATACATATTTGTTAAGAAGGTTGTTTGGATGAGAAGTTGAGAACTGCTAAATAACTACAGGCTTTCATATTCCACAGATTTTGTAATGTCTCCTTCCTAATAAAATAATTGAAGAATGGTAGCTATGAGGTAGAAACATTTTGTTTTAGAGAATTGGGTTATGATGGTCTTAAATTAGGATTCTAGCTGTTTTGTATTTAATCTAAACCTTTGATTACAATTGTGCTTTCCATTTTCACCATTAACTTTTAAGTGTATGTTGTGTAATCCTTACAGGAAACGTGTGCCTGATCACCACCCCTGTTAAGCATCCCTATATGCTTTTATGCTCTGGACCAGTTCATAACAAAGTTGTATTTGAAAGACTTCGACTTCTTAAAGAAGACTGTGGAATTGAAGTTTGTCTGTGGTTCTTCTTAAGTTTGGACATTTAGCTGACCTTTTATTTTAACATGGGTCTAATTTATTTGGTGTTCCTTTTCCATAAAATTCAGTTGATAGAAAAGCTCATTTCTCATTCTGTTTATCAAAATAAAAATTTGAACAATTCCTTAGTTCTTACTGTCTAAGTGATCTTTGCCCTGTTGTAACTCTACTTAATGGAAATGAATGATTGTACTTTCAGTAGAGCTGTTCCAGTTTAATTAGTGATTAATCTTGTGTATTTATGAAATAATTATCTTGATTAATATAAGTCCAAGTCTAAACATAACATTAATCTTTTGGTTCCCAGTTATACATAACATTTATTTACTAACCATTTATTTTTATTTAGTGAAAGTACCATAGTCTTTAGTACTCATTTAATTCTGTATAGTCTTAAATACTGTCTGTCTTAGGAAAAACTGATGGTGGTTTCTGTTACTTTAAGTTTGAAAGAGTCATTTTATTTTTTTTATTTTTATTTTTTGAAAGAGTTTTTAAATGTTGGTTGTTGCAAGCTTCAAGTATCTCATGCTTTATAGGGTAATGTTCTCTTAAAGAATGTGGTTATGGTTAGACAAGCATTTTTGTTGCTTGTTGCTAGGGTTTTTTTGTTTGTATTTTTGTTTTTGACAGATGGATTCTAGAGAGAATGGAAATGGATATAAGTATGTACTGAGTTTGTTTAATGGAGGATTTAAATTTGGAGGTTATTTATACATCAGTATACAGCAGAACATGCACGAGTTTTTACTGCATATCGCGGAGCTAGCATCATGGAAAGACATTTTATTCCAGAGAGGGACAAAAGGATTTTCAAAGAAACTAATAAACCAGCATTTTTTTGTTTTTTTTTTTTATCTAAAAGTTCATCTCAACATTTTAAGAGTATAGAAGCTATTCAAACTAAAAAAAAAAAATGGTTTTCTTTGTTGCGATACTAGTATTATGCCTTGTAACATTCACAAAGGAGAAACTTTCTGAAATCATTAAAGAGAATTATACTGATTTATTTTTTCATTTAGAAGCAAAATACTTTATTGCACGTGATTATATTTGTTTTTGTCCCATAACTTAAGTGGGCTAGGTGAGCATGTCATGACCAAGAAAACCTGCAGAGGTCTCAGTGGGAGAGGTGAGTTTAAAAATTTATTCTGAGGGACCAGATATCCTGGAGTAGGATTTTAATCTAAGTGTACTTGGACATTTTCTCCAAAGATCTTAAAGGCTACAACAGTTAAAAGTTCATTTAAAAGAAGACACATGGGACCTTATTATATCCAACAATATTCTTTGAATTCATATCCTTTGAAGCCCTGACAGATTGTTGCATTGTCTTAGACTGTTCCAAGTTAAATTTTAAAATCTTTCCAGTTTCAGAAGTGAGAGTCCAATGTAGGCCCCTCTAATTCCTCTAATTTAGAGTGGAGTTTCTGTTAACTCGTATACAGCAAATATGGAAGCAGTGGTCTTTATTTTCAGCAGACTTTTGTGATATAGAAATAGATTTGGAATATACATTAATAGTTACTACAAAAAAATTGTCTAGATGTTCAGGATTTTAAAATCCTAGTAGTCTCCAGTTTTTCTGTTTTTTGAAGGAGAATGTGTGTGCTGATTATTCTTTTAACTCTCCTCAAGGCACGATCCATTCTTTGCCTGCTTAGAGACCATGGGGCTTCCCTTCGATTGCTTCACAATTCCCTGTTTACTGGTTTACTGTGGCTTAACTCAGGAAGCATGGCAGGATATGGGGAGAGGGAATCAATATGTTATTTTTGCTCTTGTAAATGGCTGCATCCCTGTGAGACCTACCACTACATTGTTTTCCTGGGCAGCCCAGGGCCTCTTCTCATATCTCTCAGCTCTTAGTGGGTAACATTTTTGTTTCTTGTTCATTCAGCCACATGGGTGGTGAGAGCTACTTCTGTTGGCTCTTGGCTGTGTGTGTCAGTATCACCTCCTCAGTGTCGGTCCCCTACCCCCTTTAATCCTGTCTGCTAATAGTTCTTTGTTAAGGTTTCTTCACGTAAACCATATTGGATGAATGCATTTTCTTGCCAGGACCCTAATCCCTAACTGATAAAAGTCAACAGGATAGGCTGTACAGAATCTTTTTCTAAAGTCTGCCTTGCTTTGAACCTACTCTATTAGAACATCCGTAGAACTGAAGTATAAAGAGGACTTAACCTTACTGTAGAACATTTCAGATTCTCAGTATGAAGAATAAGGCAAATTTGATTTCAAATTCCTCATTTTTAAATAAGTAGTGCATAACACTTCTTTCAAAGGAGTATTGAAAAGGTGATACAAATGAACTTACACAAGACCCTGAGGATAGTACCTGACCTCCAGTAGTGACTTGATAGAGGAGTAGTAGGCATTGGGGATTTGAAAGATAAATATCACCTTTTTTTTTTGTTTCCCAGAAGTGGATAGTCCAGAAGGGAAAAACAAACTTTTTTTTTTTTAATAATGTTCTTTCTATGGTAGTGAAATTGCAAGGTGTATGTATTTTTTTATTTAATAATGACAAAGCATGTAGCAGATACACACCCGTGTCTTCAGTCTCATGCCTCATACCCCTCACGACACATCGGTTTAGTTCCAAGGAATAGTCTTAAGTATTCAAGTACGACAGTTCCTCAAGTAATGTTTCTTCCAATATCGTTTCATTATAACTGATGAGCTGCCGTGGGAACATCTGTTTATATTAATTGACCTATGGTAAAATTGGTTTCGTTGCATCATTTCATTTAAAGTACAGCCTATTGACATTAAGTGACGACTCACTGCACTTGATTTTGCCAATTCTAGAAAACGGAAAGGACAGTATATTCATTTAGAAATTTAAAAATGAATCCTTGGTAATCATGTCTGTGTGTTTTCTTATTTAGGTAAGCCAGAGAGAAGCATTTGACCACATTGCACTTATATTTCTTATATTCAAAACTATAGATACTGTTGCAGAAAATTTTGTTGAAAGAGAAAAAGCTTTTGTTCTATTGCTATTTGGTTTTTTCCTTCAAAGAATTATACGGATTATAGGGTGAATATAAGTATTGTGCTGTATGGTATAACAATAAAAGAACATGGTACATAAACATTAGCTGTCACCTGTCAGCCACTATTCTATGCACTGTATGCACAGTAATTTCTTTAATCCTTACAGTGCCCTGAGAGATACCATTTTAATGATGAGAAAATTGAGGTGCACAGATGGTAACTGAGCAGTAAATGGCAAAGCCGGGATTTGAACTTTGGTAGTTTGAAAGCCATTCTCTTAACCGTTATACTGCAGTGCTTCCAGATAACTGATAATGTGCTTTTAGTTAAAATTTGAGCCGAGTTGATTTTTAGGGCACAAGCCCACTGTGATGTTGCATTTTAGGATAGAAAAACTTAGTTTATTTCCATAGAATTCATTAGTTAAAGATTTTAGTTGGCATTTGTGTTAATGGAAGCTAAAATTCTATACAAAGTTCTGGCAGAGATATTCCTCTTGATGTATACCACTTTGGGTTTCAGGACTTTTAAAATCATGAGTAAAGTTACATTTGGTACTTCAACATTTCCCCCTTTTAACTTTCTAATTGTGTTAGAATTTCAAGAAAACATCAGGGAAAAGGAAATGTAAACATGCATTTACAGAGTTACTTCATACAATTGATTAAAACTCTATAGTGAAAACATTTTTGGACAGTAATATCAGGGGTGAATTTTTAATCACTTGAGAAATGTATGCTTATTATGTATTGATTATTTCAGAAGAAAATAGTTGACTATGCCAAAATAGTTTATAATATGACATTTGATTCAGACCAGTTAGCTTATTAGAACTCTGTAGAAATAGATCACATGGCTTCACTTTGTTTTATGGCTATAACCATTAATCTTGGGAGGGGTAGGGCAGGGTCAGAAGAGTCAGAGCCATAATAAGGCTGGCTGTAGATACAGGTCAGAAGACAGCTCTGTTAGAAGGTTTCTAGCATCAACTGAGGATGGTTTAGTTTCAATCATTAGGAATAAGAAAATAGACTATAAATCATAACTGTCTCAGAAATCTAGACTCATTACTCGAGTTAAATGTTTGACCAACTGTTAACATTTAATGGTTAAAGAGACCCTTTAGCAGTCTAATCAATGGGTTGCAGATACTCTGCAGACTGGGAGGTGGTGATAAGGAGATTTCCTCTGGCTTAGCGAGAAATATTTGTGGTAGGAAAACACTTGAAAATAGCCTGCTGTGTCATGTAATTTTAGAACCAAACTTTGCTGGGTTAAGATGCAAAAGTACGTTTTAAAAGCTAACTATACTATGTTCCAGTTAAGATGACACTTTTTGTCCTTTGCTGAAAATGTTCAAGAATATGAAGAATTGTGTTAATCACCCACTGACCACTTTCTTTAAAGTCGATGTATTCATGGAAAGAAGAAATGGTCACACATACATACTTCAAAAAAAAAAATAGTGGCTGAAATACCTAGCTTTATACACTTAAATCAAAAAACCCTATCTACAAAAATCAAAACAGACAAAAGCAGAGATACTGAGGCTAAAGAGGCATAAGCTTATATATACCACAACCTGCAATTCAAATTTCCAAATGCTTGTTTCAAGAGATTAAATTTACCACCTACTACCATTAGCCTGGTATGATTTTGAACATGTGGTTTCCCTCATGGAAGGTGATTCAGTTCAGCTCAGGTCCATTAACATGAATAAACAGAAGGGCTCTGCTCCGTGGAAGCAGCCAAGGGTTGCAGCTGGGCTTGGTTTTAAGGAGACCACATTGCCAAAGAGGTTCTGCTTTCTAGGTGACTTCTATTGTCAGCGAGGGTAAACAATTGAGAGCAGACCTTGGGTCAAAACTTTTAGGGAAAATGAGCTAAGTCAGCACAAACCAGTCATGTTTAAAGTGGCAGCTAGGCTCCACTAGGAGACATTCTTCATCAGGGGTCTTCTCAGCATTTGTTAGAAAAAGCTTCATCTTGTGCTTTCGTAACAACAAAGTCTGAGTCTGATTGATTAGGTAGAAGTGTCATGAATTAGTAATGTTTTCATACCATTTATGGTCACTCGTAGTAGAAAATATATCCTGTAAAAGGCTGGAGACAGGCCATCTGAACTTTTAGGTGAGTTCTATAACAAATAAGGCACCTTAATTTGAGGAGCTCACGAGCATCATGACCAGCCACTTTTTACTCGTCAGTATTTTGAAATACTTGGAGAAGCTGATTTTCTGGCAAAGAGTTGTTAAGCTACTTACATCACTCAACTTCCCTTTGGGAGAGATGCTATTTGCCAGAAATTTTTCTTCTTGACGTAATTTAGGAATTTTATCTGACTCCATCAGCCCCCACTGGCAGAGATACCCCAGATGTTCCAGAGCAATCTTTGTCACTTTAGTGGAGAGGTCTCCAGAAGATGCTGGAGTTGGGTTCTTGGCGTCGACCTACCACAGAAGCCTCTCAGGAGTTGGATGGAAAAAGTGGAGGAGGCAGGGCTGGTGCCTGTGTCTCCTGGCTTTCTTCCTTGACCAAAGCATAGCGCCTGGCTTTTCTGGGGTCAGGTTCTGGTGTCTCCTCTGCCCATCTTCCCACACGGCGCACGCCTTTGGCCACTTTGGGTGCATTTCTGCAGGGATTGTGGTCGTAGATAACTACCTTCAGGCTTGACAGGTGGGCCAGGCTGGGGAAGTAGCGGATACTGTTCCGGTCCACATCAATCACCTCCAGGAAGGGCATGTGAAGCAGCACAGTGGGGAAGTCTGTCAGCAGGTTACCCGAGAGCCAGATGGTCCTCAGCTCCTGGAGGCGTCGCAGCTGGCCTGGCAGCAGACGCAGAGCGTTGGAACCAGCATGCAGAGTCTTAAGGAGACTGAGCTCACAGACCACATCTGGCAGCTGAGTGAGGCAGTTGGCCTCACCCACAGGGTCCGGAGATTCTGGAGCAGGCTCAGTTCATTGGGGAGATCACAGAGTTTGTTGTTGCCCAGGTAAAGAATGCAGAGCTGTTTCAAAGTACACACCACCTGAGGCAGAGCCTTGAAGTTGTTGAAATCCAAGGCCAGAATCTGTAGATTCTGCAGTTGCCCCAGTTCCAGAGGCAGGCTGCTGAGGTGGTTGTCACTCAGGTAGAGCTTGACCAGCTCCCGGAAGGAGCACACGTGCACAGGGAAGCGGCGTAACTGGTTCCCACTCAGATCCACCATCTTGTCCAGCGGCATCTCCCGAAGGTCTCCAACCACAAAGTTCTGGCAGCGGTCAGCAGGAATGAAGGCCACGAGGGCCCTGATGATGTTCCCCATGCGGAGACTGGAGGCATGGCGAGCCCCAACCACCAACCAACAGAGCTGGTGCCGACTGCTCTGAGGCTTATCCTCCTCTCCCGTTATAACCTGGAGATGGCGTGACAAAAGGCAGTCACTTCAACAGAGAAAAGTACTTCTGATAGCAACTTGAGTGTTAGGCGACAGGTCCAATAGACAGGCAGGACACAGGAGGCCAGGGCTGACTCACACTCACTTTCATTCCCTAAGCCGCAAAACCCTTCATCTACATTTTTTTTTATTTGTTTGTTTCTAACTGAAAATAGCTTCATTGTTTTTTTAATGATAAAACATTGAGATACTACATAAAGGTGTAAAAGAAGAAAGTGAAAACAACCATAGTCATACTACCCAATGATAAATTACTGTAAACCTTTTAAATAATATCCTCCAACCTTTTTGCTACAAGTAATCAATTTTTTTAACAAATTTGTTTTAAACAAATTTTTTACATTGTTTTAGGTGTCTTATATTTTATCATAACATACGTATACATTTTTAAGTTTGCAAGTATCTACGTAATTACTACAAGCACCTACATAGTCTTCCTTATTTGTTTGAATCATAATTTAAACAGGTCTTTATTGTTGGGTATTTAGGTTGCTTACAGTGTGTCACTATTATAAATACCTTTGTACACAACATGTAAGTAGTAAGTCACTAATTTCTTTAGGAAACATCCTTACAAGTGTTTCTGGGTCAAAGATATGCATCCTTTCAAGACTTTTCATTGATAGTGTCTCCTCCTGATCTTCACCAAGTCTGAACCAGTGTACATACTCTACAGATGTCCATTTTCTTATTCATTTTTATGAGGTAATGGTTTTCCACACTTTAAAATTTTGCCTTCAGCAAAAGACACATATAAAAACAGAAAAAAGAGAGAGGAAAGCCAGTGTCCTAAAGCTTAAGTAAATGATGGTAGGTTCCTGTGGTGCATCTGTGGCAGATGTAGCTGACGGACCATCAGAGGTTTGTGCTTCCTTGCCATAATGTTGGGTTGTAGGCACCAGCGGTCCAAACGGGACATTTCCTGGTACCGGTCTAGGGCAGGGAGTCTAATTCTGGCCAGTGGAATTTGGGCAGAAGTGATGTATGTCACGTCTAGGCCAGGCTCATTTAAAACAAACCACACCTTCCTCCACACTCTTTTCCCATCTGCTAGCTGGATATTAACACCCAGAATGACCTTAGAAGCCACCAAGTATGTGGAAGTCACATGTGGAAGTTGGCGGGCCTTGGTCATCCTGGATCCTCGAGTAAGTGCTAGAACCAGAACACCTCCTGCCTCCCAATATGCACACTCCCTACCACCAGTTGGATTTAGGTGAACGAGAAATAAACTTCGATCATGTTAAGCATCCAGATCTGGTGGCTTATCTATTACATTATATTAATGAATAGAGCAGTTTGTTAAAAATAGGTAAAACTACATATATTGATATGCAAAAATATTCAGAATAAATAAAATAGAGAAAAAGCATGTTTCAGAACAGTTTTTTTACGATCCCATCTGAGAAAAAATATGCATCTAGTCTGTATATGCATAAAAATATGTGTAAGAATATACAGTGATTTCTCTGGGGAATCTGCCTGAAGCTTTGGGGGTTAAGAGGAATGCTGACTTTTCTATTTGCACCCTCCTGTAGCTTGATTTTTTTTTTAAGCTATTGACATAAATTTCTTTAAATTTAAAATCTCGAGTCCAAAGAAACAATACAGCAGCGCTGGACTGCTCTCTGGATAAAGTGTCCACATTTGGAGGGGGGGCTTGGCACACCCTTTAGCGTCCTCCAGTGCCTTTACTGAACAGGGCAATAGAAGAGTATTTCATGTGAACGGCCATCCTACAGAGCTATGTGGTGATGCAGCGGTCACTACCCACCCTCTTTCCACTCAGTCATGACTGAAGCCAGTGTCCTTGGACTTTCTAGATGCTGAATGTCAAGGGCTATTATCTTGGGTCCTCTCCTTGCTTTGCTGATTTGTACTATAATAACCAGCCTCTCAACAGGTACTGTGCTTTGCCTCTATATTTAGCGTGGCCAGTGATGACCACAAATGGTCATGAAGCAGCTGTCCCAATGTCATCCTTAGAAATGATAATGATGATAATGATTGCTACTCATTATTATTTATAACTAAAAAGCTAAATACTAAGTACTGTGCCAGGATCTTTACATATACTATTTCTTCTCGCAATGCCTGCCAGATAAATATTTTTTTAATGTCCTCAGAGAGGTTTAATAATAACATCAAGTATTAAGCACTCATTATGTTCTAGATGCAGGGGATCTGGTGGCTAAGAAGACAAAGAGGGCCCTGATCTCACAAAATGCACAATTCTGTCAGCACGTGTGTGTGGTGGACGCTCTTCCTGGAATTAGGTCACGCGAGTTGGCAAACTTTGCCCTCATACACTGAGCTTCCTCTCAGCATTTTGATGCCAGCTCCCAAGCGTGAGAAGGTGGCTAAGGATAACCAGGGAGTTGAGAAGGCCTTTTACGTGAAAGATGGAGATCCTGGCAGGTTTCCCAAGGGCTCCGCGCTCACATTCCCCCCATGTTCAATGTTCACTGCTCGTCGGGTTGGGATTTTGAGGTTTCAGGAAAAGAGCGCTGACCTCTTCATCTCTGCTCTTCGCCTCCATCATGCCCTCAGTGACCCCCACTCTACTCCTCTCCCGTTTGTCAGCTGCAGCCTTCCTCCTAGAGCCTAGAGCAAAGCACTGTCACTCCCCACCTCTAACCCTGGTCGGGGCTTCTGATTTCTGTGGAATGAAGCCCAGAATCCTTCACGAGCTGACAGGACCTCTAGCATCTGACCGCTGCCCATCTCTCCATCTCTACTCTCCTCTTCCTCCTCCTCTTGCTCCTGCTGGTTCACCGAATGTGCCAACCTTCCTCCCCATCGGGCTCTCCCACGGGCAGCCCCTCCACCTGGAATGTTCTCCCCCCAGCCACCAGCCTCTCTTCACTCTTACCGGTTATTGCCGCCCCACTTTACATGTCGTTTTTTTCCCCGACCTCTCAGACTGGGTGAGCGATTTTATAGTGTGTTTGTTGTCAGTCCTCTCTAAGTGTCTGACTGCCCATCTTCCCCACTGGACTGTCATCTCCGCCCGGCCGGAGGTCTGCCGGGACACTCTCCCATTTGTGTCTGTCCACCTCCACCTCAGTGCCTGGCACCTGGTAGGTCCTCAGCAAGCAGAAATCAATGAGCTGATGCTAATTAGTTATTGAAGTAGGCATGGATTTGCACACATAATTTTTTTAAATACCTAAAGACAGCCCTAAATATAGGAAAGAACAGATTTAACTTATCCCGTCAGTATTGCTACAGATAGTACCTTGAGTAAAAACCTTGAGTACCTTGAGTTTTATATATGTGATTATATTATATGTATATGTATATATATAAAATTTATATTTTAGAAATGTATATGTAGCTTCACATTATAAAAATAAGAATTTCATTGAGAAAAGGGGAGTAGGTTGATAGTTTCGGATAGAGAATAATCAACAATAATGAAGTCACTTTTCTGGGTGGCATTTTAATCATAAAGTTTTCTTTTCCCCTAAATAACAAATACTTCTAAACCCATAGTCATAAAACGTATACATTTGGGAGTAAGTCTAAGGTTAGGCCCAGAGATGGTCTTTTGTTTTTCTATCCCCTCCAGCACCATTAGTAGTTAAAGATCTTCTGACATTTATATTACCTAGTGTCATGGTAAATACAATTGTTCTGGGAAATACCTTTCTTTTCTTTTTTTTTTTACTGAGTCTCAAGGCCTAGACTCCAACTGCTGGTGGCCAGTGCTAAAGTCTTTTCCCTCAGCCCTGAACCGTTCCCTTGAAGCAGAGAGTGTCTGTGTGTGCATGTGTGTATGGTCCCCTGAAAACCTTTTCAGGCCAGGTCTTCGTCTTGGAGCCTCAGCTCAATGCTGTTTCCTGGAAGAGGGTCTCCCTGATGACACTATTTAAGCAAGGCTGCTTCCTTCCACTCCCCAGTTTCTCTCCATGTTAGCTCTTTCCATAATTCATGATTGTCTGATTTATTTCTTCGCTCTCTTACTCCCCTGTTGGACTGTAAACCCCCTGAGGCCAAGGATTATGCGAATCCTGTTCACTGCTGTATTCTTACCACTAATGACACTACCTCAAACAAAGAGGGCATTAATTTATTCAAATAAGTGGTGAACCATGGGCAAAATTCATTTGAATGAATGAATGAATGAATGAATGAATGACTCTATTACTCTCCGTTTGAAAATGTGAACTCAAATTGCTGGTGGCTAATGACTTAATATATATTTGTGAGTAAATAGATTTTTTATCTACCATTGGTCATCGAAGTAAGAGAGTGGTTCTGAGACTCAGCATATACAGATATGTGTGTGTGTGTGTGTGTGTATACATACAGAAGTCAGAAAGAAACTCACATTTTCTGGTGACCTCTAGGATAAACCAATTTTGTACTTTCCTGAGCACAATGCCAGGGTGGAAGCTGAGGGTTTTCCCTGAGATTTCCAGCCTGTTCTGTGGACCCGTTTAAAGCTGAGTGCTGGAGAAGTCTCCCCAAACATTCTGAAGTTAATTAGATTCTCTTTCAATGTTAAACTGCTGGAATCTGTTCAGTAGCAACCGCTGAGCCGAGACAATTATTCTGAGAAGAGGTAGCTTCAAAAGTGAGCAGTGAAATCAAACACGAACCCTGAAGGAGTTCCATCATTCACACGCAGGATAGAGAGCTGGGAAGGAAATGAACTGAAGTGGGGAAAGCAGTCTTTTTATAGCCTATGTGGGAGGGAAAGAAACCAAGTTCAGGAAAAGGCCTCGAGGAGATTCTGCCTCGCAATCTCTAGGAACCAGCAATCAGGGGATATCCTTTCTAAAACTGGGATTCTTGGTGGCCTGGATAATAGACTTTGTCCATGATTACAGTGGAAGGCCATTGCAGTGACCATCTGCTCCCTACTTTACAGGGGGTGGGAACACAAATTAGTACTGCTTGCTTCACGGGATGTTTCATGGCTATGTCAGGTTTAATGCAACGCTGTAAGTAAATAGGTCCTTCCAATTTATCAGTCTTTATTAGTCTTTATCAGTCATTCTTAATGTTCCTGCCCTCCAGGAGACAGTTGGCAATGTCGGGAGAGTCTTCTGGTTGTCACACTGAGAGTGCTGCTGGCATCTAGTAGGTAGGGCCCCGGTGCTGCTATCTTTCTACAATGACTGGACAGACCCCACAACTAATTGTCCAAAAAGTCAATGGTGCCGAGACTGAGAAACACCGGGTTACCCCGAGCCAGCCAGCCCTCTCTCAGGGAAATGCAATGCTGTAATCCCGAAGTGGCTGTGACAACCAGTGTTCTGTCTTCTCGTCTGGAATATGCTTTTTTTCAGCTGTAAGAAAATATTTCGGTCAACCTCACAAAACGGGGCATGATAGTATAGAAATACCTCATATTAAACTATATTTTCAGGAATTTGCTTTGGTATTCTTGATATTCCCAGATTTTCCGGATTAGTGAGTAAAGAATTGATCATGTGAATGCAGCTTTGAGTCTGCACCTGTGTAACTTGAACTGCTTATAAACCTTATAAAGGACTCATGAAGTCTCTTGTAAATTGTCAGGATTTTTTTTTCCCCCCTGGGGATGGGAAGGAGCAGAGGGTGGGTAGATCTTATAATGCATTCTCCACTAGAAACAACGCTATAACTGATGGTTTCTCAGGTTAATCTACACGAGTTGGTGTGACCCACAGGACAACAGAAGTACCGTGACGGTACAGTGACTGCAGTCTGACTGATCGCTGTGTGTGAGATGGTTTCTATGAGAGAACAAACTCTGAGCTGCAGCCAAGCATCAGGCGCAGTAGCTAGAGATGAGTTCAGAGGATAGTAGAAGCTACTAAGCTCTCTGGCCTCTGGGAGCTGGGCACAGTGCTGGCTTGGTGCAACCGAAGTGCTATCGGGAAGGAAGAAAAGAAAGGCTGAGTAGAAACACAGCAGCAGTGTCTGCCCTGGGAACATCTCGTGTGTGCAGGTTGGCAGTTAGGTGGACCTGGAGAAGAATTTCAGTTCTGCCATTTCCTGTCTGTACGGCCTTAGAGAGGTGGCTGAACTTCTTAAAAAGTCTTTCTACATTTGTCAAATGAGGAGAAGAACAATGTCGTGGACAGGATTAAGGGACAGTAAATACCCAGAACATTGTAGAAGCTTAATAAATGTTAACTTTGCCCCCTCCCCCTGCAAACTTCCTCTCTTATCAAGACTTGCTTGGTACCACCTCGCGTCTTCAAGGAGTGTCAATATTTGCCAGCTCCAGCCACATCACTAAAATCGCTGCCAACTTAGAATCTCCTGGAATTGATGGAGCAGCCTCACAACTTTGGGAACTAATGAGCCATCAAAAAGCCTGGTGAGTGATGAGCAGCCACTAAACAAGGACAGATCCTCGTGGCATAAAGGGGTGAGGGAACCTTGGCACAGCCGGAGGTTGTGACATCACCTCTTCTTGACTGTCGCCTCTCATGCCCCCACCCGCTGCTGAACTGACTTTGGAATGAGATAAATTGAAACAAGGGATGGGACTGACACCATGTGCCTCTCTATCTTGTCAGGATTTCTTCGATCCAAGTCCAACAGGCCTCATCCTGGAGAAACAGGGACCCTGGAGTTCATGAAAGACCACCAGCTGCAAGTGTTTGCTCGTAGATGTCTGCGATGCTCCCCTCAGGAAGTGTATTTATGTGAGGGGGTGACCAAAGATGTAATTACGTGAGTAGATTATGTGAGTAGATTGCAGATGTGAGGACATCTGGCTCTGAACGGCCACCAACCCCGCTGGGCTCCCCAGAGGTCAGGATGAGCTGCGATTTTCTGTCGTTGGACAGTTGTCCCCATTACTTTCCGAAGGAGTGGCATTGTTTCCGTATGCCCTGTCTTAGGCGTCTTTCTAATAGTGGGACTCAATTTGAACACTTGGCTGAATCCTGCTCAGGTTGAGTCATATTGATGGGATGGGGTAGTATAGTGGGCAGGTTCTCAGACGTGGACTCTCAATCTATGTTTGAATTTCTCTAATGCACTGTGACCTTGGGCCAGTTTTTTTGTGTTTGTTTTGTTTTTTTTTTTTTAACTTCTCATGCTTGCCTTTTCCTCATCTGGAGACAAGAGGGTTGGAGCAGGTGGTCCCTAGCATTCCCATCAGGCTTGGCAGTAGGGACCTCTCACTGCATGACTTGGGTGTCACTAAACGTGCTGTGTCACAGCTGCAAATGTATGTTAGGGGTGGGGCAAAGGGAGGGCATGCTCGAGAAAAACATCGTTGTTTTTGTTTTAGTTTGAGTTCTGGAACACTAAATTGGCATATACCCTGACCCGGCCTTCCTCTTGTGTATCCACTTTAAGACACCTAGAATGGCCAGCATGACAAATGGAAGGACAATGCATGGGCTTTAGAGTGAGAAAAGTTTGAGTTTGCATATCAGCTCTGCCATTCACCGGGGTAAGTTAAACAACTTCTCTGAGCCTCAGATCACTTACCTGCAAAATGACAGTAACGCCCACCGCCAGAGGTTGTCCTGAGGTCAAAAAGATACTGCGTTTCAAGTATCTGGCACACAGAAGATACTGGGAAAATGATATTATTATCCTTTTGTTTTTATAGTGTTATTATCAGCTAGTAGGCTGGGATGATTCCAGAGAGTCCTCAGGATGCTCAGTGAGTTGAGTCCCAGGCCAATTGTAGGCTATTTCCCTCGATTCCTGGGCCCTACTTGGCTTCCTGGTTTGGTGCTGGGAGGGCCTAATGCTGACTGGGTCAACTCTATAGCCTTCGGGGTCACTACTCCAACTCCTCCTCTACCACAACATGTTAAAACATAACTTAATGCGTCTCCTGTGCAGATATTTGCTTTCTTACAACAAAAATGGCTTTCAATGGACCTTGGACGGTAGGTATTCTTTGAAATGCTGGCAAGATGCTATTTTTTGAGCAGGACAATGTCTTATGTCCTCCTCCCAGGGCAGAAAGCAACATCACATGGGGTCCCCCTAGCTGGGGAATGATAAAACATTTATAAATCCTTTAGTCAAAAGCTTTGGATGGTGGTCCACAAACCCACAGAAAAGGAGCCCTAAGTCAGGCAAATGAGTGGAGGCATCTCGCTGTTCACAGGCCGTGCCTTGGGACAGAGCTGGCTTGCTCCTTTGTCAGAAGCAGAGCCTGGAAAGAATGCCTTTCTCTAAAAATAGGACAGTTAGAGGCATGGCTGCACCAGCAGATAGTCTGCCCAGCGGCTTTGGGACAGGCCAGCTGATAAAGCTTTCTGCTCCGGTTGCCCCAGATTACTCACAGCTGTTTTCCAGACCAAAGGACCCTGGGGAGGCTGGCCTCACGCCACATGTCAAGTGCTTTTCATCACACACTACACGTGAGGCAGGAGTTGGCTTAATCAGCCTCGCAACCTTGCCTGGCCTCCAGAAAGGATTAGGAAGGGCTGGAAACCTGAACCGTAAGCACATTCCCAGACCCAGCAATCTCTGGGTATCACTTTACATGTATGTATTTTTTTTTTTTTTTAAACATCTATCAAAAGTTGGATTTTTCTTTCCATTAAAATTTGAGGGCTAGTATAGCATAGTGGTTAAAGGGATGTGCCCTGGAGCCAAACTTCCTAGATTTAACCCTGGTTTTTCTTAATTAATAAACTCTCTTATTTTTTTTTTAGAGCAGTCTTATGTTCACAGAAAAATTGAGCAGAAAGTATAGCGAGTTCCACTATATCCCTGAGCCTGAGTTTATTTGGTATCAAAGTCTAACACTTAGCCCCTTGTGACACTGCCTCCTAATCTGTTCTCCCTGGCAGCCCGCGCCTTGGGCTTGGGAATTTAGATTTACAGGGTTATACTTCTTCCAAAGCATAAGTGAGAAGCCAGGCCTCTGTGTTCGTATTAGCTACACTTCACACTGGACACATCAAAATGATTATGTTGATGTTCAGGTTAATTGTTTTGTTCTTCTGATGGCTTGGCCAGTCTCTGGTCTTTGCATGTGCTGCTCTGCCCTTCCTCCACCTCATCTGGCCAGCTCCTGGACTTGGCCTTCAGGTCCTGGCTTAGGCATTACTTCCTGCAATGAAGCTTCTCATCAGTTGCCCCCTTTGCTCTCCAGCACCCTCAGCACTGTTGCTCTTATCGTCTTTTATGGTCATTTTATGTCTGGCTTCTCTGAGCCCCATGAGTGCAGCTCACTGCTGTACGCCCAGCCCAAAGGACAGCACCTGGGACCTAATGCAAGCTTAAAAATATTAAAATATTAGAGGAACGAACGACAGAATGATGGAGCATGAGGAGGCTGGTGTTGGTCTGCAACACTGAGGTTGGTGTGTTCTTCTTCCAGGCCCAGTAGTATATGGTTGTCGGCACTGGCACGCACCTCAGGAATTCACCAGGGTGTTTAACTCGGGATCCTCCAGCTTCTGGGGCTCTTCTTCCTGTGGCACCAGCAAGGCATGTGAGAAGGAATGATGGGGGTGGGGTAACACTGAGCAACCTCCTGGGCTCTAAAGCCCTTGCACCCAACGCACTCATGCTGCAAGCAGAGCATGAGCCCCAAATGGGCTTACTTCATTCTGTGGTCCCTTTATTCATCACGGGAGTCCCACAGTTACTTTCTCAGGGTCTCAACTGGGGATAAATGAGTAGGTACATGACGGTTTGCCATACTGTCTGTTAAAATGTCAACGCACTTCCATACCAAGAGTCCTCACCCAGAGCCTCCTCCTCATCGCTCCAGCTTCCCTGGCCCCTCTCCTGGGACCCCTAATCTCCACATAATTCAGGAAATAAAGTGGCAGCTCTGATGCAACAGGAGGCTCCCAGAACACTGTTTTAGCCCGGCGGCTGGCAGAGTATTGCTTTAGTTCGAGTGTTTACATAATTTGAGTATTACCCTGGGTATAGTCCTCCCTGTGTTCTTGGGAAGTGGCACAGGGAAGAGGGGAGAGGTGAAGAGGAGCGGGAGAGGACTCAGGAGGTCTCCTTGCTCCTTTGGCACTTGTATAGAACTAAAAGGATGAAGCGATGAGCGATGAGTTTTTTATTTTTAATTTTTTAAATGCCAGTTTATTTTTTTCCTACTATATATACATAATATTTTTAAACATTTTATTTATTTATTTTTTATTTTCCGCTCCCCTCCCCTCTTCCCCTTCCCTTCTAGTTACCACTAGTCCATTGTCCATGTCCACGAGTCTCTGTTTGTTTGGAGTGACGAGTTTTTTAGATGTGCTGTCCAGCTACCTGCTGCACAGAAAGCTGCTCAGCACCTTTCTTCACAAGCCGTCTAAATGAAGTTTTCTAGAACAACAGCCACCATTTGTTGAGCTCTTATTATGGGCTTGGTACTCAACTAAATGTCCATTTTCTTCTCCTACCATCTCTGTATGAACAATTATTGTATACTCGTTTTGCAGATGAGAAAACAGGTCTGAGAGATTAAGTGGTCCCTGGGTCACAGAGCTGGTAAGTGGCAGAGTTAGGAGTCTGACTCCAGAGGCCACAGCCCACAGGGACTGCATTGGTGGTGGGAATCTTAGTGCTGAGGTAGAAAGACAGAGGCTTGTGGCAGCGGGAGGCACGGCGCACAAAAGTGAAACAGATTCTTGGCGAGGGCCGCCACATAGCAGGGTCCCTCTGGCAGCCAGAGAAAACCTTCCCAGGAATCCTAGGCCCTGTGGATGGCTGCCCTGGGGCTTTCCATGCTCTGAGCCTCTGCGCTAACCTCTGCTGGAAGTGAGTCAGCCACAAGTTCCCAAATGTCCCCTCTTGGGACACCTGCCCTGAGGGCAGTGCACCGCACTGTCCCTGTGATCTGTCCTGAGGGTTCATGTCCACACCCAGTCTCCATAGCAACCCTGGCTTTCTGGGAAGCACACTGGGGCAGGCTGGGACACTACAGAACGTCTGGCATGAGGCTCTGGGTCAGACTCTTCCTGGAGGTCCCAGCAAATACCTGTCGCTTTGACTAAAACATGTGGAAATCACATCTAAGAATAGAAAATTCTTAAAGGAAAAACAATCCTCCAGAATGTTCTCCGATGGCGAATTTATATTATATCGGATTACAGTTAAAAAAAAAAAAGAAGGAAAGAAGAAAAACACAAGATCTGTTAAAATACTAACAGTAGTTTTGATAATGGGCGAATTATTTTTCAGATTTTTCCAAGGGGTTTACTTTCATAATGGAAAACATATATATTTAAATTTCCCCTTTTCTTCTGATATGGCTTATGTCTACCTTGAGGAATTAGAATGGGATAGATGACCAGGAGGAGACAAGCCAACCTCCTCTTTGTGATTTCAAGGAAGTCACCTAACTGCTCTCATCGGTTTCCTTATTTGTAAAACGGGGGAAATAGCAGAACAGTAGGACTTCATAGGGTTAAAATGAGCATTAAATGGCTCATGATAAATGAGCCGTTTTAGTATAAGTCTGGCTCATGATAGATGCTCACGGTAAGTGCTGTTCAGATCACTAGCTGATGGTGTTACTCTCACGATGTCAGTGTTGTTGTGACCACCAGAGGGCACTCCTGACCCAGGGAGGCCCGTTGCCTGGGACTCCAGGATTCCGGTATGGTGCACCTGTCCTCGGTAGCTGGATGTGAGGGGAAAGCACAGAAATGCCCCTTTTTTGTTTGCTGACCTCTAAGTTTGCAGCCATATGCCGAGAGAGAAATCAGCTTTAGAGTTGGGAGTGGCCGACTTTCCCTGGCAGTAGTGGAAGCTGCCCTTACCCCTCCCAAGAACGCACGATTGGTGCAGATCTTTCTCCTGGAGGGGCTGCAGGACAGCGGGGCAGGCCTTCACCCTCAGCGTGAGACGAGTGTGGTGGGGATAGAGAAGGGCATGGTCGGTGAGCCTGAGGTCTCCGCTCACTGGGTGAGGGAGTTGGGGTGGGGAGAGGCCGATGTTCTCTGTTCCACTGGTTACCGGCTCTGGCAGGCCCTGTGGAAAGAGGGTGAGGTCCTGGACTAGCTGAATTCCTAGGCAAGTTCATGCAGCAATGTGGCTTCATTCCTTGTGAGTTGGTGACTCCATGATCTCTCTCCAGCCGTGACTTCTTCTCTAAGCGCTGGACTTGTCCGCATATTCAGTTGTCATATTTGATACGTCCACTTGGATGGGCTTTAACGTACCCAAAATAAAACTGTCCCTCCTGACTGGCAACAACCACCACCACCACCCACTGACTACTACTACAACTAGAACAAAACAGAAAATAAGCCTCTACTCTCAAAACGTCACACAGTTATTTAATGAATACTCCAGTGCCAGACAGTGGACCAGTCTCTGGGGTGCAGTGGTGACAGAGCAGGCATGATCCCTCATCATGGGGCTACACGAATAGAAGCCAAGTGTATATAACAAGGATGTTGATTATACTGCTCTACTGTGCACTGGTGACACACACACACACACACACACACACAAGGGGAGAATATGTCTGCTTCTGGGCACATGTTTGAATAAGGCCATTGTGAGATTATGACACTCCTAGTAAATTAAGATCAGGGTAATGGAGAATGTCAAGATCATGAGATGCTCTTGGTTTGGCAAGATTTGGTCTCAAGAAAAGACGTGTGTGTGTGTGTGGTGTGTGTGTGTGTGTGTGTGTGTGTGTGTTAGGGCTTATGTAGAAGCAGCATAATGGCATTTTCCAACTGTCTGAGGCTGGTCCTGAGTGTGGAGAAGGATGAACTAGTTGGGTATAGACCCAGAGGCTGAAGGAGAACCAGGGGGATCTGGTTACGAGGAGGCAGCTTTCCGCTCAATGTGGAGTGTGATATTTCTTCTTGCAGTGGGTCACCTTGGGAGAGGCAAATGGTCTTTCACTGGAGGTTTCCTGCTGGATGGATCTTGGCAGGGATCGTGTAGAGAGAGAGTTCTATTACACAATTGGACACTGAACGAGGTGACACCAAAGTTTCCTTCCCACCACAAGTTTCTAGGCACTGGCAGATCGGTGACATGGAGACTCAATGCAAATGCATTTACTGTAACCAGCCTGGTACCAGGGTGCTCTCAGCAGCCTCCCAGATATGTTCTTTACTGTCCTGCCAATGAAGAGACTCTATGCCATAATGTTGCATTGATTAAAAAAGAGAGGGCCAGCTGGATTTGAGGGCCCCCAAGATGTGGTGAGTCTGAAGTTCCCTAGTTCTGCTCCGACTGGTATGTTAGACCTATTGAGGCAGCCTTGCCTTCTGTCCCCATCCTGACCTGCCCTCTCAGCCTGACTAATGTCCCCAGGTGCTGAGCACACCTGGGAGGGGCCTGTTGCATCGACTCCTTGATTTCAGATAACACACTCTTTATTGAATTGTTTTCCCTCCGAATAAGACTCTTCGCTGCCAATTTCTTGGATTCTCTCTTTGGTAAACAACCTATTTGGAAGAGATTTTAAATGTTAACGAAAGTTTTAAGAAATAAAATATGCGTGACCGAGCTGTTCTCCATCTCAATCTGGTAACACCCTTGGATTAGAGGTGGGTGTTTGTACCTTCTGTCCAGAATTCAAGGAGGAGGCAGGCCATCCATGCACGGGGGTTATTAAGTGGACCTGGGAGACTACATGACCCTCCCCACATTTTTGCCTTTCCCCTTTCCTCCTACTGCACCCCATGCTTCCTTCTTTTATTTTCCCCTCTGTAATCTTAGACCCAGGGGCATATGACGCCTGCTTCCAACTCCCTCCATGCTTCGGAGCTCCTTTCTCTAAAGTTTCTGGAGTTCGGGTCCCTCCCAGATGCTGGAACTGGTGGCGGCTGGTGATGCCATCCTGGCAGCAGGTCCGGAGGCTTATAGGGCTGTCCGTCAGCCTGTCAGGCCCTGATTCCAGGAGGACCTGTCTGGGGAGTGGATCACTCCTGGAGGCCAGTGTAGGTTTTTTTTCCTTCTTCTTTTGTTTTGCGTGAGATCAGGCCTCCAGAAAGGACGTGCAGATCTGGGGTGACTCACACTGTTTACATAGATGGGGGCCCTGCACATCCTAGGCATGGCCCTGATGACTATCCAGACCTGCCTATGTCCCAAATCTCCAACCCCAGAGGAAATTTCAGGTGCACAGAGAACATTTCTTAGACTCTCGTTTTAGACGGGTTAAACTGGAGGGTCTGATCTGGGGCTTTTCAAGCTCAACATGCTGAAATGCTGTGCCCTGGAGGCAAGTGGGGCTGGGTCATTTGAGAAATCCCCCACTTTTGTCCCCCTTTTTGGCTTTGCTTCTGCAAGTGGAGTTTGCTTACATACTGTTTTATCAACTTGGTCTAAGGCAGGGTATTTAAGAAATTACACCGCTTAGCTCTTTGACCCAGCAAGTCATTTTTATACATTTCGGGAAGTAACATAAAATTTGAGCATAACTTCTGCTCAAAAGTCAGGCCCATCTCATTAACTAATAATAAAGATAGTGAACAATTAGTTGTAACTTTGCATCAGACAGTGTTAATTGCTTTACATAACTATTTCACTTAATTTTTAAAACAACCTGATAAGGAAGGTACTTTATTGTTTGATAAAATTGAGGCTAAGGCCCATCATGTAACTTGCCCTAGGCCACACAGCTTGGACGTGCCCTGGTTCTCAATCACCAAACACTTAATAACATGGTATAATAATGACAGCAAACATTAAGTGCTTACTACACGACAGGCACTGTACTGTGAGTTTTGTACGTATTAACCCACTTATACTCACACTAATAGGTGTTACTATCATCCCCATTTTATCTGTGAGGAAACCAAGTCACGGAAGGTTAAGTCACTTTTCACAAGCAGTGGTAGAGCCAGGGTTGGAATGAGCGATTTGATTCCAAAGTTCCCATTTTTACCCTTTGTTCAGAAACGTCTCTTCTTGAGAAAGGGTGATCAGGCCACATTTGAAGTTTGGTTTTATGAGTCGAATGTAAAGTAAAAAACAAGAGCTCACCCTGCCTTCTGCATCTCTGGTGTGCTGTGGACTAGGCACGACTGTTGATTTGTCTTATATCGACGTTGCCACTGACCAACAGAAGTGCCGCTGTCTACTGAAAAAACATCAGAAAGGTGTGTTCCCGGTTCCCAGCTGGCAGTGTGTCGTGCATGCAGGGTGGCGTGATGCTGTGCGATCTCCATCTGCTCTCATTCCAGTGGGGATGGATTGTGTGTGTCAGCAGTTTCTAGTTCTAGATGTCACCACATACTTTGGACAAATCGGCATCTTAGGAGCTGTGTTTATAGCCAAATTTTACTCTGTGTTTGATGGAGTAAGAACAGAGCGGGGTTTGCAAAAGCTGTGCATGAGGTGGCATCGATCTCACAGATGCTGGTGGGAGAGAGAGAGAGAGAGTCATTTCTGATCAGATGTCGAGCTTCCTACTCTTTGTGCTCCAACTCCTCAGGGCTCCTGCCCCAGGCCGTTCAAGTGTCCCTTGAAGTACGTTCTGAGGAAAGCGAATTTGCACTTGGTATCAGCTACACACAAAGCTGGCGCCCTTCTGAGAGAAAACACGCACAGGAATGTTCTTGCTGCTTGTATTTGGTGTTTCTCCTGACATCCTGTCTTTTATCAACTTCTGGTCCCTTACAGCTTTTGGAAATTTGATTTTCCAAGCAGTGAGCAGGTTTGGTCTCCTCCCTAACTCATTTCTTCCCCACACCAACAGAGTTCACCAACTCCTAGCTCTTTCTTCCTCTGCTTACTGACTCACCCTTTCCTTAGGGGGTGAAACCGGCTTTTAAAAACGACACATTCTTCATCTCCCTGCTCTGTGCAGCTGCCCCCTGCTATTCAGCGCTTCGTGCCACTTGCTCTGGCACTGACCTCAGAGTGACTGATGGGTCTTGAGGTTGATGGCTGGAAATAGCAGACTCTGGGCTGCTTCTGCTCATGGCGAGAGACAACCGGCCTGCCAGGTATTGCGAACAGCAGCTGTGGCTACACGAACCCGAGTGGAGAGGATCGAGTTACTCCAGTGGGAATGACATAGAAACGACATGCTGTTCCTGGGTTGTCTGGGATCTGACATCCTTGCCAGGCCTGCTGCCAACGGGGCCTGGTCAAGCAAGGTCAGGTAGTGTGGAGAGTCCCTGCATCTCAAATGATTTGCGCTGTCGAGCCAGGGAGAGTACTAAAACTGCACAGTTTACCCAGAGAGGCAGGTCAGAAAGAGGAAAGAATCCACGTTTCACGTATCAGAGTTGTCGTGTGGGGCTGGAGAGCTTATAGTAATAAGTAGCGAGATGACCTGAGGCCGTTAGCTTTGCAACTTATTTTTTCCCTCTTTGAACAGTTTAGGGAACGCACAGTGGTTGAGGTCTCCATGGAGCTGGTGATGCTTTAGTAAAAGAGTTAAAAACTCAAGATACCCATCAGGGCCAAGTCGGCTACAAGTGAGTGAAGCAGGCCTAGTGTAGGGTGATAGGGAGTGGTGGAGACTGTGATAAATTGGAGAGGCCTGGCTAGGCAAGAGCTATCAGAGAATCAGATTCAGACTACCAGCCAGCCACCAGTTTTCCACTGCAGACCAGTAGCCGTATATCTAATTTTGTCTCAGAATGCTAAGTAAAGGAACTTATTAGTAAACATTATTCTGCTTAAAGTTAAAAAAAAAAAAAAGGACCAAAAAAACAGATCTGGTAAAATTGCTTTAAGCACTTCTACTGTTGTACTGTCTCTTCATGGCAACTGGTACTTCTAGAATACCCCGGTATAAATCCTTGGGTAATGAACGTATCGCAGTGACCTCATGCGGGGGTTAGGCCCCGCAATCAACACATGATGAGAAAGTTGGTAAAGTGAAATTGCCATTGAAAATCTGTTAGGAAGGTACCACACTGGACACTAATAAGTTGTCTTTCTCAGGAAGTCCTTATGCCTGGATGCTAAAAATCAGTGAAGATTTTTCAGTTGAGCTATAGCTGAAATGATAGGCTTTTGTGTTTAGGAGTCAAGTTGTTTGAAAAATTCCAGTGTAGTGCCTTTAAATACCAGAACCACTCTCAGCACCTCGGAACTGAGGCTGATTGAGTGGGATTTATCTACTTATCTACATCTTCCCTCTCCCACTCACTCTGAGGCGTATGTTCCCTGGGGAGAAGGGTGGGCGTAAGGAGGGTCTTTTCTTTACGTGTGTATACACGTGCTTCTCTTTCCTTTGCCAGGCTCACATAGTTGAATGAATACAGGTCAATTTAATGTGATTCCAGCATTCTGAGGGATGTACCTATACACCTCGCCTGCGCACACTCAGGTATTAATTCTGCCCTTCCTATACCACTCCTCTTTTTGATTCTTTCTGCTGTTTGGGTCTATTTTCTCAATAGTTATGTAACCATCTCTTCCTTCCTCTTCCATGTGCAGAATCTCCAGAAATGTGATCGGAACAGCATTGAGAGGGACTTTAAATCACTTAGTCTAACCACTCATTTATAGCTGAGCAAGATAAAACCCAGAGTGTTCAAGTAACTTAACTGAGACCACCCAGCTAAAGTTGTAGTCCTATTTAATTGGGATTTCAGGTCTCCTAACTTTGGATCTAAATCTAATTTGGTTCATTCATTCTTTCTCTCTTTCTCTCAAGAGTTCATTCATCTGGTATTTTTTTTTGAGATGTGTCAGGCATGGTCCTAAGCACAGGGATACTGGTTGGACAAGACAGTGAACAGAGCTTACATCTCAGTGGAAGGGGTGTGGTTACCCCACTTGCGAGATACCCATGAGAAAGGCATCATCCCATCTGACCTCCCGCAGCTAAATGTGGACCTCTTCCTTGGCAGAGTAGCAGGGGGACATAGCCTCTGAATCAGAGCCAGGAGGGACGAACTTGAAGAGAGGCCAAAGTGTCATTCAGGAACTTGCCTGTGTCCTCACATTTTTTAGTGATGAAAAAAACTGAAATCCAATTTTACTGGGGAAAAAAATATGACCGCTTCTTTGTTGAAAGTGTTTTCTAATCTGGAAAAGTGCTTTCTCCTTGGGAGGTTGTAGGGTCCAATGACCATGGGGATGAATAATGAATTTATCATTAGTCTCATAAATGCTGCATTTCAGAGGGCTCCGTTTCTTGAGGAATAAAGAGAAGAAGAGACAAATTCTCTTCCAAAACCATCTGCAAATGTCCCAAGCAGGGCAGTAAACACCCAACCCCAGCCGTCTTTGAGCGCAGCCTGCTGCAGGAGAGTAAAGACAGACTGTGGGAAAGTCCTGGACCCGGGCAGATCTCAGCCAGCAAGAACAAGTGATGCCGGTCTCCTGGTATAACACCCCCACCTCCGCTGATCCCGGACCTAAATATAGTTTGATGGTGGCCTCCACCGCTCTGGATTCAATCCTGCTTTCTTCTGAGTGGTGAAGGATCCTGAACTATCCCTGGAACACCATCACTATCTCTTCTTTAGCAAGAGATCCTTATGTGTCAGGCTTCACTTGTAGTTTAGGCTCAGCCTGATCAAAGAGAGGCCTATTTTTTTATTGGGCTTTCGCATAGAAAAATGCAACAGAGTTACACACTCAGGGCGCCGAAACGGGGTGGGCGGGTGGGGGGAATCGCCAGTTAAAAGATAACAAGAGGGGATGCATTTGGAGTAAGTTTGTATTTACTGGGGAGGAGCTTGAGTTTTATGAGATTAAGGTCTAGTTTTCTTTTGTCCATTCACACCACCCTATCTTTTAGTTCCCTCAGATGCCATTTCATTTCATATCAGTACATCTATTTACAAGAAATACATGGACTTATAAACTGGTTGTTTAGTAGGGAGCTATTGTGGAAATACTGGTTCACTCTATGAATAAAAATAAAACTGGATCCCTACCTAACATTGTAAAGATAATAGGAAAAAAGGTAGGATAGTATCATGACATAGGAATGGGAAAGGATTTCTTATCCAGTACTTCAAACATATAAAACAAAAAAATTTGATGAACTTGATTTATCAAAATTTAGGACTTCTATTCAACAAATGACACCATGGACACTCTTAACAGACACACAGAAGACTGGAAAAGACTGTTAAATGTCCAAAATCAACAAGGACCTACTATCATTCTAAAATGTAGGGGAACGTCTGAAAATCAATGGAAAAAAAATACAGAAGCCCCATTAAATAAAAGGGCAAAGAATTTGAAAAGGCAATTTTCAAAAGAGTAATTCCAACAGAATTAAGAAGTATATGAAAGATGCTTAATGTCGTTAGTAAATCAGACAAATGTCATACTACAGTAATCAGTGATGCTTAATTGGCAAATAAATGTCAATAACAAATAATTAGGTGCCGCTTTATACTTGTTAGACTGGAAAAATTAGAAACCTAGGTGATAGCAAATACGGAGCAAGGAGAAGGGTAGTGGAGATACAACGTGTTGCCGGAGGATTGCCAGTCGATGCTGTTATTCGGGAGCGCCGTCTGCAACATGTGGTCAGGCTAAATATGTTCAGACCCTCCGACCCAGTGCAGCTCATGCGTCTACACCCCAAAGAAACTCTCCTATGGGGCCATACAGGAACATGTTTGAGGGTGCTTGCTGTGGAGGGGTTGGAGTCAATAGATAAGTAAGCCATCTGAGAGTATGCAGGAATTAGAAGCAATGGATTAGATGTACACATTGTAGTGAGTGGGGGGGGGGGAAAGGAAAAAAAACCCCAGATGAGACCTATAATATAGAAACATTTACATAAGTTAAAAACACACAAAACAGTAATCCACACATTGTAAGAATGTATACAAACAAAGGGTTTACATTAAACAAAATAGGTGGGAGGGGGAACAGGACTGGAGATGAAAGGAAACAAACAAATATAAACCAACCAACCTGCTGAACTTCAGAGGGCATTGTTGTCCCCTAGACTTGCAGAAGAGTAACAGATGGATGAGGGAGCTCTGAGGGGCCCAGTTCCTACCCACGCAGCTTTAGCTGAATGCCTGACACTCAATAGTTGCTTAATGTTTCATGAATGACTATAAAGAAAAGTCCAGGGGTGATATCATCCAGGACCTTACATTCCCTGATGTTCTTCTCTTGGAAGTGCTAGGGGATTCATAAAGTGGGGCCCAGGAGTTTGCTTGGCCCATGGGGAGGAGGTACATGGATCAGACCCACTATAACTATGTTCCACTAACAAATCTATTCTATAAAAAACGAAATGCCAAATTATTTCTCTAGAAGATATGGTTTATTTGTTTGGTCTGAAGTAAGACATAAAAGCTGAAGCTGGATCAGGTGCCTCCGTGGTTTAGCAGTTTAACGGCACATATAGTTCTTATAGATATTTAGTGTAATATATGATTGTCGCTCCTTATGTAAGCTGCAGTCTTATGCTAGCAACAGCATTTCTTCAGCTGCTCTGGGCAATCGCTTGCTCGGATTTATAGTTGAATTCAAGCACTTGAGCTTGTTGGATGAATCGTTATTCAGTTTTCAGTGCAAGGAGGAAATGGGAGGCCACCACAGATATTGATGAAAGACTGAGGAACCTGAATAATTCTCTGGACAAAAGTGCATAAGGGATGGATGGAAGCAGAGATAAATGAATACTCTCTTAGCTCTCCACAAGATGTATGATTCTATTTGTACATAATTTATCACCTTGAATTTAGGAACAAAAATTGATGGTATTTCAAAAGCAGCTAAGTAGGACCTTATTTGAATTTGAGGAATAGATAAAGCCAAAGAGAAGAAAGAGTTGAAACATCCAGAAGAGCATTAAGAGGCTGGGAGAGGGTTAAGGTTCCTACCTTTTTGAAGTGTTATACTGGACTCAGTCCCATAGTCTGGGAGTATCAGTGCCTTCCCAGGTGCTGACACTGTTAACCATCACAGAGAACCATTGACATAGAGCATCTCTTCCAATATTATTTCCTTTTAGTCCTTGGAGAAACGTCAGTTAAAGTAAAGGTCACTCCTGTCATGCAGCTGGGGTGGCAGGCTGGATGCTGCTATGCCTTGTAAAAATATGCTAATTACAACATTGTGCATCAGGAGGAGTTGGGGAGGGACAGGGAGGGTCCTGCCAACGTTTGGCTTTCAGAAAAATGAAGACCCTGGCTGGGACTCAAAGACAGAGCAACGCCCTCCCGCATACATTCATAAAAGACACAGGTAGACTTCAACAGAGGGAACTCCAAGCTGGAGAGATTTAGGCATGGCTCCCTTGGGGCATCCTCCAGAATTCTGGGCAAATTGCTGGCAGGGCCTTGCAGACAGCATAGCACAGTGAGGGAGCACACTGGTTAAGAGTGTGGGCTTTTGAGTCAGATAAACCTGTTTGAATCCAAGCCCTGCCACCTCCTGGCTATGTGGTTTTAATCAAATTATGTTAGTTTCCCAAAGCCTCTGTTTTCTTCATCTTGAAAAATGGAGATAACAGTGTATCAACTCACATGATTCCTGAGGGGATTAGTGAGGTCATCTGTGAACTTTACACGCTGCTGCCTGGAACACTGGGCTCTCAGCAAATGGTAGCTATTCGGGTTATTTTATTTCTTAAGCCATATGTAGTCAAGCTTCATCATATGATGGAAATAGTGAGGGCAATACTCATACGACATAGCCCTCCAGACAAAATTAGAGCCCGCAACAAACAGCCACCCACGAGCTCCTTGGAGGGAGTTAGTCAGTGCCCCATTCCCATCATGTAGTCCCGGATCCCCTTGTCCACCAGCTCCAATATCCCATCTCATCTCAAACAACCTGGCAGACACAGCGACCGGTCCACGTTGTGACATGACTGGGATTTCTGCGTTAAGAATTCGAGTTAAACATTCAAGCCTTGTTATTCTTTGGTTCCACAGCATTCGGTTATGTAAGTTTCACGCCCCTCTTGGCTTCCGTGTTCTCCAAGATTCAAGACCTGAGAGCGGATGCAGAAGGAAATGGCCACGGCTGCTGAGGGCGTGGCAGGAGAGCATCGACTCCCACACCCATGCCACCGTGGGGCTGGAAGTTTGTTGGGTTTGTTGATGTCTTCGGTTGCTCTGTAAGAGGTTCTGCCAACTCCTCATATTTTGAAAAACCAGGGCAAGAAGTATGAAAGTAAGAAACAGAGTTGGTAAGAGAAAATGTTATACTTGAAAGGAGGCACAGATTAGAGTCACTGGAGAAGGAGCAAGACTAGGAAGAAGGGAAGGCACAAGGGTGGGAGAACAAAGAGGGAAGAGAGAAAAATGAAGTCCTGAAAGCAGAAAAGCAAATTGGAGAGAGAGGGAGCTTCCTAATGCTGATGAAGCGTAAGAATTTGGAACGATAAGACATTTCAAAAGGGGGGCGACATGGTTAGAAAGCCCCAAAGAACCATAATTAGGAAGCAGCTTCTGAGGCATGATATGATTCATCTTCCTGTCTTTATAATTAAAGAAGAAAGAAAGAAAGAAACGAAACAAATAGAGAATCCTTCGTCTCCCTATTGGTAAAACTAGGAGACTGGATTATGATCTATAAGGCCCTTTCCAAAGCTAACAATCTAAAATTTATATATATATATATATACACACACATATACATACATACACACACATATATTTAAGATTTCTTATTTGGTTAAGATACATCACTCTGGTCTGTGTAACATCCACAAAAGCACTTTCTGATGGTGATGTGAATGTGCTTGATTTTCTTAGTTCTCGAAAAGTCAGGATCATAATGCCCTTCAACGTTTTAAATAGCTTATAAAGTATGATTAAAAAAAAAAAAAAACGTGGCTAGCCCCCAGGTATGTTCTGGAACTAATGCCGAACTTTGGGGAAAGAAAGGATTTAGACTAGAGATCAGGTCCTAGAACTCTCTGGCATTCCACTGGGCGCGTCCTCTGTCTGCTCGTTGTTAAATTCTATGATATCTGTTTCCTTGGTGTCCAGGGTTTCCATTAAATACAGCGCGTCAGGGAAGACTTGCGAGCCAACCACAATGTCGATTCCACTGGTCTCTGAGGACGTTTCGGTGTCAAGTACCAGAGGCGGCGCAGGGGTCATGGGCTCAGGGCTTAGACTTGCCTCAGAGGCGTGGCTGGCCTCCAGAAACCCGGGGAGGCTCCACCTTTTGGGGAACTCGTCATTCTCATCAGGTTCTGCCTCAGGGGCAAACTTGAAGATATTTCTCTCAGCTTTGGCTAAAACAGTCTGGAGACTGGGGCTTCGTGGAGGTGTCCCCTCTTCCAAGGGGAACAAGATCAACCCCGCAGGGTCGTCCTGCTGTCCAGGGCTGCTTGGCTGAACCCCGGTAAACTCAGAGCTCTGGATGGAGGCGGCTGAGTCATGGTGGTGATCATCTGACGTGGGCCCTGGGGCAGTGATCAGGACCTCGGGGACCTGTGGCAATTTGGTGGGGGAGGCCCTCACGCTGGTCTGTGGGCTCAGGCTCTGTAATGTGCTTGTGCGGCTGGTCTCCCTGATCGTGGACAGTTCTCCCAGGCTGGAGTGCAGCGTGGGGCTCGCCTCTGGGGAGCAGAATTGCTTCCGGGAGGCTGAGGCACGGTGGCGGCTTCTCGAGGGCACGTCCAGCAGATCCCTGGTTGGGCTGAGGTCACTCTGAGGGAAGAACGTGGAGCTGTCACTGGCCTGCCTCCTGTAGCTTCTGCTCCTGGGGCTGGAGGGGTGTTCGTGGGCACTCAGGAACCTCTTGACTCTCCTTATCATGGAATGGCGACGGCCGTGCTTCTCATACTCCCATAGCCAGTCCTCGCCAGGTAAATCGGACCCAGACAGCCTGAAACACACGGCAGCAAAATGTAGGCAGAGCAGCTTCAGGGGCCTAACTTTGGGGGCAGAGTCTCAAAGTTAAGGGCGAGAATGGCATTTTTGCATTAAAGATTATAAAATGGGGTGGAGAGGGTGACTTTGACTTGAAAAAGTCTAGCAGAGGTTCTCACATGTTTTGGTCACAGGATCCCTTTAAACTCTTAAAATTATTGAGTATCCCAAAGAGGTTTGTTTATGCAGGTTATAGCTATTGCTATTTTCTCTATTAGAAATGATAACTGAGGAATATAAAAAACACAAGAATGTACCAACACACATTCCATTAACGGTTAAGTGATGACATCGCCACATAGCATGCAGCCTCTGGAAAATTCATGAAAGAATAAGAATGAGAAAGGCAAATGACATCTTAGTATTACAAAAACGGTTTGTTGTAGCTAACACTGCCGTATGATATATAGGAAGTTGTTAAGAGAGTAAGTCTTAAGATCCTAAATCACAAGGAGAAAACGGTTTCTCTTTCTTTTCTTTTTTAAAAATTATATCTATATGAGAAGATGAATGTCTGTTAAATCATTTCGCAATATATATCAAACCATCATGCTGTATGCCTTAAACATATACAGTAATATATGTCAATTATTTCTCAATAAAACAAGAAGAAGAGAGTTTTGTCCTTAGGACTTGGGTCTTGAGATCTTAGTCTTGGGGACCTGCAGGGGTACCCAGACCACATTTTGAGAATCACTGATCTATGTGCTTGCTTCAGCAGCAAATATACTAAAATTGGAATGATACAGAGAATCACTGATCTGGAGACTTCGACATTAAAAAATGATATAGTATATGTTCTTTCTTCCTTATTGTGGGTGAACTAAGGTCACATTTTCCCAGGACCCATAAAAACCCTCTAAACAATGGATCATAGTTAAATTCAAGACAGTGCAAATAAGAGCTAACATTTACTGACCTCCCATGCATTAATTCACCTAATTATCACAGCAATCATGTGAGTGGTATTGTTTCTTTAAGTTCATTGGGGTGACATTGCTTAGTAACATTATATAGGTTTCAAATGCATAATTCTATAATACATCCTCTGTATATCGCATTGTGTTCTCATCACCCAAAGTCTAATCTCCCTTCATTACCATAAATTGGATCCCCTTTACCCTTTTCAACCTCCCCCTAACTTCCTTCCCTCTGGTAACCACCCTTCTGTCATCTGTGTCTATGAGTTTGTTTTGGTTTGATTGTTCATTTGTTGCTTTCTGTTTTATGTCCCACACATGAGTGAAATCATATGGTTCTTATCCTTGTCTGTCTGACTTATTTCACTTTGCATGATCCATCCATGTTGTCACACGTGGCAGTATTTCATCCTTTCTTATGGCTGATCAGTTCATCGTGTATACGTACGACATCTTCTTTATCCAGATAGTCATCCATTGAAGGACACTTCAGTTGTTTCCATGTCTTGGCTACGTGTATAATGCTGCACTGGACGCAGGGGTGCATATATCCTTATGAATAAATGTTTTCAAATTTTGGGGGTAGATACCCAGAAAATAGGTTGCTGGTCATATGGTAGCTCTATTTTTAATTTTTTTGAGGAACATCAGTGCTGTTTTCCACAGTGGCTGTACCAGTTCACATCCCCACCAGCAGTGTCTGAGGGTTCTCCTTTTCTCACGTCCTCTCTAAAACTTGTTATTTCTTGTCTTATTGATAATAGCCATTCTAACAGGTGTGAGGTGGTATCTCATTGTGGTCTTGATTTGGTATTGTTATTATATTCACACTTTACAGATGAAGACACTGAGGCCCAGAGAGATTAGTTAAGGCTGTGTAGCCTATGAGAGCCAAACCCAGAAGTCTGACTCTAAAGCCTTTGTAATCATCTGATACAAAGTGTGAAGAAGAAACATGAGCCTCGTGGAAAGAGGACGTCCACCGAGGCGGCGAGGCCTCACACTGCGGTTGGGCTTCCCTTGCGAGTAAGTTTGATGGGCTTGCTATGTCGAAGACTGTCCTGTTGAATTTTTAACATTTAAGACGTAAAAACAATCCTACTATTTTTAATCTTCTCCTTCGAGGCAGAAATAAAATGGGTAATTGAGATAACAGGAAGAGCTGCTGGGTTGTAAGACCTGCTCCTCCCTCTGCTGGCTCTGGGAGCCACGGTGATCGGGCTGGCCCGATGCAGTGTTTGTGCTGACATCCATGGCGACAAGATGCTTTAACTATGCCAGGTGCATTTTATGTGACATAAGAAAAAAAGTTAGGGCAACGTAATATTGGTGTAACCCGAAAGGGCAAAGTGAGTGGAAAAGAAAACGTCGTTCCTTGTGCCTATGAATAAAACATAGGTGATTAGAATGATTAACTGGTTAAATGCCCCAGGATGGCATCCGATTACAGCCTCGTGCTGTTATTCTAAAGCCCCAGCATGCCCTTGGCTGCCAGGTAGCCTCTGGCCCACCCTCCGCTGGGCACGGCTCAGATTCTGTTACATCGACTTGAGAAATGCAGACTCATGCTTCAGCAGCCTCGGTGGCCCTGCTCGTTGCATTTCATTAGGTCACATCTGCAGTCACACTTCAGGGCTCTGTGTCATTAGGGAAGACGCCAGAGGTGCAGTGAGTGCAGCTGTCCACCCACATCGCCTCTTTGACGTGCTCCGGGAGTCTGAGGTGGGGCTGCCTGCCTCTCCCGAGGACAGGCCTCTGTTCTCCATTTGGGATCTGGACTTTTCGTTCAAGATTTGTTTTTTCTTAGCTCCTTTGAAACTGCACAGCCTTGTAAGAATGACACAATCTTCTAGGAAAAAATGTTCGTATTATTATTTCTTCGAGACTTCAGGAATTCTAAGGAAAAAACTTTTTCACTATGCGCCGATGTGGTGGATAAGTACATTCAACTGTGACGAGATTAGGGCCCTGCATCACGAACTGGAGGACGACAGATCAGTTTGCAAAGAGCAAACTGCCAAAAGGCCAGTGCTCTTGCTCATGTCCTGACACTGCACAGGGTTGCCAGTGAGACCCCACTGCACTTTCCTGCCTCAGGAGACTGTGGTGTGGATGCGTGAGGTTTATCCACTCACCCAACCAAATTTATTGAGCATGCACCATGAACAAATTCGTTGAAGTAAGTACTGTATAATATAATTTAAAAGGAGGGAGAGAGCATGTATAGACATGCTAAATTCGGGGCAAAGTAAGTTTTTTGACACAAAGTAGGAATCTAACAGGCAAAGAGGGGACAGAGTATTTCAGGTGAAAGAAGTGACTTGAGCAAATAAGGTAACAGGAAAGTAAGGAATAGGATATGCACAGTTTGTGTGAAATACACGGGTAGCTGGGCCGTGTTATGAAGACTCTTATGTGCCATGTAGAGGATTTGGACTTTATCCTAGAGGCAGTGGGCAGCTCTGGGCCATCTTTGAGAAGGACGGCTTAGCTAGAGTTGTGTCATTTGACAGTAGTGTCCAAGCTGGAAAAGCTACATGGAAAGCAACATTGATGAGTGCTGTCACACAGAAATGCTTTGACTGAACAACATGATTAGTCAGAGCTTTCCACACTGTTAGTCTGGAAATGGGTCTTTGGAAGACCACTTTGTGGGCTGTGACCTGAGGGGCAGCTTTATGAATCTCATGCTGAAGTGACAAAGGAAGCCCTCCAGTCTTTATGCTGCCAAGAGCAGTGAGAACCCCCCGCATGATGAACCGAATGAACTTCCTTCTAAATGAAACTTCCCGTGAAGGATTCATTGCCAACACACGATGCCCATCTACTTTCTCGATAGTCATGGCTCCAATATGACAGCAGGAACTGTGGTTTGAGAACGAAATATTTAAAGCTTAGAGCATACAGAACAGAATACAGTTAAGTCCTCATCTAACATCATCGATAGGTTCTGCGACTTTAAAGAAAACGACAGGTAAGGAAACCAGTTTTACTATAGGCTAATGGATATAAACAAGAGATAGGTTCCCACAGCATCTCATAAAGGTTATAATGAGACAACGTCGAATGAAATGACATTATTCAAACCCGCTGCACTTGAAAAGATTATTTCCCTGGAGGGAGGCTTGGAAGTATCTTTTGGGTTCTTGTAGACTTTTGACTTCTTGTTTGATGTTGAAAATGTACTCTTACTATAGGGTTAGTACAGCTCAAAGTCCCAAATATAATACTATTAAAAATGCCCACAAACAATTAGAGGAGAAACATTATATGATAGAATGTCAGCACTTTCATTATATTGCTATATATTAGAGAAGGTCAGCTGAAAAAGCGAAGTCTTATATTCTGGAATTCACTTGAGCTGAGATAGGCAGGTAATTAGAGAGAGGAGGACATCCATGAAAAGTGCCATGCAGTCATCAGTGTCCAGAAGAAGGAGTTTGAGAACTGCCTCCGTGGTAAGAAAAAAGATTGATTTGGGGAGCTGGCTGCCCAGGCCAACACCAACTAGCTGTGCGACCTTAGGAGATCCACTTAACCTCTCCATGACTTAGCATCATACTTGGCAAACTGCTGACAAGTTTACCTTACTCTAACTTCCTCACACGTTGTTTAGGAGTCCAAAAGGAGTAATATATGTGTGGACAAGTCTTGAAGAATAGAAGATATAAAAACGAGTCTTTTGAAACCGGAAAATTTCAGTTCCCCCACCCCCTTAATCGCTGATTTCTTGCACATATTGGACAAAATGCTAGTGCATAACTCAAGGTCAGTCCCTTTTCTCCAAGAATGTCCTGTAAGCATGTTACTATACCCACCACCGAACAACTAACACCTTAGAAAGCATGACTATTACAGCCATTTAAGGTAACACTAGGGTATTGGCTGAATGGAGGGGAAATATAAGGACAGGAGGAAGCTGGATTATTCGAGGGTAGGAAGACAGGACCAATCAGATGGTGGGACTGCCCTGTCCTTGTCTCTTGATACTGTGTTTTGTGCCCTTTGCAGACACTGCCAAACCCTGGAGTATACAATATAAATTATCAATATAGAAATATAGAAAAAAATGAGCATGGGAAAGGCTGTGCCATGCACTGGGCTATTTTTGAAAGGGAGCAATTTTTGAAAGAATGGATGGGGGAGAGAGAATGGGTTATCCTAAACCAGCCAGGCTTGGTGGTTATAGTCATGTCTAGAAAAAGGAAGAGCACACATTGTTTCTACAGGTCAGATCATTGTCTAGATTGATGTTTGTGTTCTTGCTTTAATCTCAAGTGTTAGCAAAACAACCATTCCACATTTCAAAATATCTATAGAACATCTACAAAACCATCACCCCCACAGCCTTCCTTGCCCATGATAAATCTGAGGGCACAAGCAGCAGTAATTTAATTAAGGGCTCTTGAAAAGATGCTTGGGCTGGTGAGGGGTGCAGAACACTTTTGCCTCCTGTTGCCATAACAAAGAAGAGACAGGGACAGGACCGCTAAAGATGGCAGTGTACTTTCAGACTTCCTGGGGTATGTTCAATAGAGAAGGGCCAAAACAGCCCTGATGACGTCAAGGATCAAATGCAGTTTTTTCAAAACAAGCTTTTTGCAAAGTAACTCCCTTCTCTAGTGTGTGTGATGAGGTAAATACAGAGCTTCAAAAGATTGAAGGATAAAACTGAATGAAGCTTGCCTTTCTTTCCCTGTGCCACTTGAAAGTTTTGACAACTTACATTCGAATAATAAGAGGTCATTTTAACAGGATTGAAAGGAGGAATTTAGGAAAATGATATTTAATATGAATTCTACTTCTCACATCAAATTTATTGTTTGCAAATTGCTAGTGTACTCAAAGTCAAGCAACTGCCTTGGAGGGACCTGATAATTTGCCTGAAAATCTATCAGGGCAGAGGCTCCACGTGTTAGGGAGCATTTATTCATGGGCAAGGCAAAGTGTACTCTTCAAACCCATTAGGGGCAAACGCTGTTATTTTTAACCTTCTGCAATGCAGAATCACTGTCACTGCTGCAGTCAAGGATTTAGAAGACAGGCAAGTAACCTTCACGTTGAGCTGGAAGGTCTGGGATCAACCGTTGTGAGAAAATCCAGTGGACAGGAAGGTTGTATCCGCCCAGCCCTCTCTACTCCCTGGCTGGGGACAGTGACAAGCTAGTGGGACATCGCACGAGGTGTGCTTAGCTCAGAAAGCTGCATTAAGAGCTGGTGACTCTCCTGCTGCCTCTCTGTTGCCTCTCTGCTAGACTGGACCAAGCATTATGGCAAATCTGGTTAAAGAAGAGGCTGTCTAGCCTCACATTACCTCCCTGGTCATGCTCACCTGGTCTCCTCTGGGTGACGCGCAAAAAGAAACTGTGGCCCAAAGTAGGGGTTGTAAAATCCCCTTTCCTTTCATATTCTAGAGTTGTTTGTTTTTGTTTGTTTGTTTTTTTTAGAAAAGGAAATTAAGCCATCTACACCTGTCATACCGTTTAGAAGGTAAGAGCACCAATGGTGGCTGCATGTCAGCATATGAAAGAATCTCTGAGTAAGTTCTAAAATTATAAACTTAATGCACATTCATCTCCTCGGGAGGTTCCATCTCTCCTTCCTTTCTGATACATTAAGTGAAAATCGATGTTCCAATAATACATTTTTGTTGAAGTTAGTAATTCAGAATTCAAGATATTTTTGGTTGTTTATGACACAAGCATGAAATAGTATATATCAGACTATAGATTTTCTTGTAAAGCTAAAATATTTGCATATAGTTGGCTAAGAAAGGATTATTAAATAAAACATCCATACTAGTATATTTAACCAGACTTTAATAAAATCTTGCCTTGCTAAAATACATATTTTGGTATATTTGAACTAATATCACTAAGAATACTTCTGACCTACATCTTAAATGCTTTGTGCACATTAAATACATATATGTATAATTGCAAAAATGTAATCGTATTATTGCTCTATACTGTTGGAATTTTTCAATGAAGATAAATAAGTCATTATTTCTAGTTAATTCATTGTAGTTTCACAGTAAGAGATAAATCTTAAGTAAATTCCTCCACTCCTAACCAGAAGGAACTCTTACAAAAATTTGAACATTTCTCCTTTTTACTGAGTGAGTTCTCAATTGGCTTCGTAGACCCATAGCTTAAGATCGAGGACTTTTGGACATATTTGAATCATGGCAGAAAGCCGAATAAAACAGTGCTCTTTAAATGGACTGCAGTCAGCCATTTAGGGTTTATAGGCTGAGCGACATGCTTTTAGATTAGGATGGTTGGAATGAGCACAGTCTCACGTGTGCACCCTCATGACACACTTGAGTGACCATTTCATAATCAGTGACAGCCTCTCTTCTCCAGAACTTTGAATCCTTTAGCTGCTTTGGATGGATATTTTATTAGGGCTTTTCCAATGCCTTTAAGGGATTATTAAGTCTTTACTGTTGGCCGTTTTGATTTTCAAGACAGGATTAAAAGGAGTAATGAGACTTCAAGTCTTTAATTTCCATTTTTTCATCCCTCAGAAACTTAAACAGTTGTGCTAATGGATAATCTTAAGTATTTAAAAAACTATAAAAATTTTGGAGTGACTCACGATGGTATATGTGAAGACAAGTATTCTACCTCAAGCTAGCTGTGGTGGGCTAGGCCTGGACCTTATTATTTTGTTGTTTGTTTTTTTAAAAAGTTTATTCTCAGCAATGCTGGCTTGAATTTAAGCATTCTATATTTGTTTTGGTATAGTGAGGTTTATCAAAGCATTAGGTGTTTACTCTTGCCCAAAGAAGACCCATTTTCATTTAAGGGCTTGGGTGTATTTTCCTGTTTTACATCTTATGGACAACTCTTCTGGCTGCTTGAGGGCATTTTCTTCATCTCGGGTCATAGTGTCTCCATGGTTAAACTAATGAAAAGATGCCTTAATTAAAATAGCAGATCACAAAGTGTTCCATATTATGACAAAAAAAAAAAAAACATACTAAACACACTTAACTGAAATCGTCTCAGGTGTGATAATGGCAAAAAGAGTTCAAATAGGAAAGATGTTTTTTCATTGCTCAGCTAATTCATAGGATGATTTAGTAAGTGGAGAGTACTAACTATACAATAATCGACACTATTTATTAAATGATCAAGACAGATATATTTATGAAAACATTTCTGTTTTGGGTGCTCGGTTCAGATTTTTGACTGGCCTTTTTACCTAAATTAATTTCTAAATTAAATTTATTGAGGGAACATTAGTTAATATCATGCTTAATGGTAAAAGCCACAGAACTCTGTTAAAATGGTAGAATACTCAAAGTATATAAAAGGCCTTTAGGAGGGAGTCTTTTGTAATTGTTCCCCGCCCCCCAACAATAGGTTGAAGAATTCAGAAGGTGGCTGGCTGTCTCGTGCCTGGCTTGCTTTCTGGCACTCGGACATCTTCCTCCTCAGTTTCTTTAATAGTGCAGTGCAGGAAAGACGAGTTTGAAAGGCCCACCACGGCGAGGAGACTGGGGACAAGATCTAAACTCTCATCTCTAGAGTGTCTCCTCACTTGGCATGTCTAGGTAAAGGGCTGGCTGGCCAGGATGGCTTTTGTGAAGAAAAGGCATGTTGTAAGGATTACATACTTAGTGTTTTTTCATTGAAGAAATTAGCGAGTTAACATGCTTATTCCTGCCCCTAAAATCAACATCCTAATTCAGTATTCCCTTAAATGTACTACTGGAGTACTGGTAACTGCTAATCAGAGACCTTGTAATGTATATTTAAAAACAGTTATATATGAATGGAATGTAAAATAGAATAAACTTCAAATAAAATTTGCAACTCATTTCAGACAATTCCCAAATATGTCTAGAGTACAAGGTCAGTTGGCATTTTTTTCGTTAAAAGTAGTCATTCTAAAGTTGATTTTTAAATACAAAAATTAGGAGATGGAGGAGATTCAGCACTCATTTAGTGTTAGAAATTATAAAACATAGTTTTCAAACAGAATCTTTTTGGTCTTGGATTGGACAGAGAAGGATGGCCCTTGTCAAAACTTCCTTTGGATGAAGAAGACACAATGATGACTGGATGTGGTGAGAACACTGGTTCCCACTTCATTAGCTGAGGCACCATCTCCCCCACCACCCCTGACTACATCCATCCTGAACTCCTTCCCTCTAGCATGGGCACTGAAGCCTAACTCCTTGTGACCAGCCCCAGCCCCTGCCATCCTCCATGTTTTCTCTGGGACCTTGCTCTGTCACTCGCCCCACCCCCACCCCGCTCCTGTGTCTTCACTATCTTCTGGTGGGCTCCTTTTGCTCAGCCTGTCTTTTTTCCTTTCTTTTCTAGAGCAAGAAGATTTATTGTTTTGTTTCTTTACTACATCTTACTTCATCTTATAACGAATTTGAGGTGACTTATAAAATATAATGCAATAGCATATAAAATTAAGTTACTATAGGAGAGCTAGAATAAGGAGCAATAAGAAGATGAGACCCGCAGACACAGTACCTAGATATACATGACCCCAAACCCCACAGACTTACTAAAGGTGGGCTACAAATTTGGTTTTCAGCTTTCAGCAGCCAAAATAAAAAGAGACCATCATCGATGATAAAATTCAGTCTGTAAGATAAATAGAGTAAGAGTTGTCCAGAAGAAGCAAAGCTTTCTTTTTTCCCACTAATGTCTGAGATAAAAACTTCCCTGTGGGTCCTCTGATGAAAGAGATGCTAAGTCATACAGTTGACAGTCCCATATGGGGTCTTCATGGATCTGTCCAAACAAGACTGGGGCATAAGGTGAAATTCAGCAGAGATGGTGAAAATAATTCTAAGGAATGGTGGCAGATTGGGGAAGGGCAGCTACCCCTTTCCCATTGAACACGTTTAAGGCGCTCTCATCATAAGATGTTATAGAACAAATAAAAAAAATATGCTATTACCTTCAACTCTGTGACTGGCACTGGATACATCCAGTCTCTCTCCTCCCCCCAATCCAGACTTCTCAAAAAAGTAGTCTGCAGACTGTTAATGAATAAAGGAATTATTGTGAAGTTAAAATTTTGTTTCAGTTTCATTTTTTAGTAAATGAGATTATGGTTATATTTGCCTCACAATGACCCAGTGTCAGGGAGAGTAAGGCTGGGTAGGAGTGTGGGGGAAACGACGTTGGCCTCGACTTCATAAGGGAGGGTGGACGATGGGTCCATGGAGGTTCATTATGGTTTGTTCTCTACTTTTGTATGTGTTTGAACTTTCCATAATAAGATTATTTTTTAAAATAGTTTACACTGGAGTTCTTGATCTCTTCACCTCTTATTAACTCCTCTACTTACTGCAATTTAGCTTCTGCCCAACATTCTCATTTATGTCTCTAATGACCTTAAAATGCAAATTTATGTTGAAACTTCTCACCCTTGGCTTCTAGGACAGGGAACTCTACGAGCTCTCCTGCATCCGTACTGACCATTTCTACTCTGACTTTCGCGGACTCCTTTTCCTCTGATCGGCCTTTAAGTGGTGGTATTCTACCTTTTGTACTCATTCGGCACTCCCACCCACACTTCTGGTTCTAATTCCATCCATGTACTGATAATAGTCAAACACATCCCTTACTGGCCATCTCCATGTGAATTGCCCACAGAAGCCTCAAATTTAAAACATGCAAAAGGGAGCTCATCATCTTTTCCATTGAACAGCCTCCACTCTCTACCCTCTATCATCCTTTGTTCATTACCCATCACCCAGTCATCCTTCGCTCCTCTTTTCTTGAATCTGTCCCTTATGCCATCTCCACTGTCTATATTCCTTTTAATGCCGCCAGTTCAGGCCCTTATCTTCTCCTGTCTAAGTCATACACACACACACACACACACACACACACACACACACACACACACACACACACTACACTAACAGCCTGCTAACTGGTCTCCCTGGCTTTCTAGTCTTATCCCCAGCAATTCATCTTTCAGTCAGCTGCTAGGTTAAGTAAGCATCTAAAAAACAAATGTGCCCATGTCATTTAATAGCTTTGGAAAAAGGCTGAAGCCCTTTACCCAGACTATAAAACCCTCCATAATCAGCCTTAACTCCCTCTCCAGATACATTTCTTGGCTCTTCTTTGCATATCAAATTGTTACTTTACTAGAAGCAGAGAGTAGAAACCAGGAAACGTAGTTGCCAGGGCCTGGGAGGTGGGGAGGGTGGGGATAAGGAGACATTGGTACAAGGATATGAATTTCAGCTATGAGATGAATAAGGTCTGAGGGTCTAGTGTAAAACATGGTGACTATAGGTGATAACACCATATTGTGTCATTGAAATTTTCTAAGAGAGTAGAACCTAAATGTTCTCATCCCTAACTTCCCACCCAAAAGATAAATATATGAGCTGATAGATGTGTTAATTAACTAGATGAAGGGAATCCTTTTACAACATATATGAATATTAAATTACCATGATGTATACTCTAAGTATTTTACAGTTTATATGTCAATAATACTTCAATAAAGTAGAAATTTTGAAAAATTGCTACTCTAAAAATATTATTTATCATTCTGACCCTCCCATCTGTGTGTTAGCTCCTAATTCATTCTTAAGGATGCATATTAGAGCCCTCATCTCTAAGAAGCCTTGTCTGATTCACTGGGCTGGGCAAAATATATCTGCATTTTGCTCCCATGAGACTCTGAGCATTTCTTGTTTACCAAATTATAACTTGTCTCCTCATTATGTCTGTGAGATTAAGGGGTATTTTTTTTCTTTTCTTTTTTTTCTTTTTGTTTTGTTTTGTTTTGTTGTTATTTTGCCTATCTCTAGCATCTGGCATAGAACCTACCACATAGTAGGCCTTGAAAAACATCTTACCTGAACAAATGAATGTGTTTCATATGTGACGATATGAGGGAAAACACAATATTTGAAATTTGTTCTTGAGATTTAAAAAAGGGGGGAAAGCCTACTTTATCCCAGCGATGAATATTTGGTACATGCAGAGAAAATAGGGTAATATTTTGAACACGTTCCTGAATGTAGAGAACAATGGAATTGTCTCCAAGGAGTTTCCTTTTTATGTGGAGATGAATAGTGTACTGAATGTGAAAGGAAAATGAGGCAGAATAATTTCTCGGGTTGCCCTTGAATAGTATTTTGCTGAGTTATTGAAGGGCATTACCTTGATTTTAGAATTTCTGGGTCATGGGAATTGTGATTATGAAACTAAAATGTCGATATAAAAAAGATAAGGGAAATTTAATTTCTGAGTTAACTATACTTGGGACAGACACCTTAAAAAGAATAAGAAAACAGAAAATTTTCTCATCCAGGAAAGGATGTTATACGTCCATCAAACAGAAGACACTTTTCGGAAATTTTGGACCCATACTATGTTGACATCTGGTCTTCACCTTAATGTAAAGAGCTTGGTGGCTCAGTTATCATCAGCAAAACCACTTCTGCTAAAATAATCCTTACTTTTATCTTAGCTTTCCCTGAGCCTCAGTCGAATAGATCACTTGATCTTGACCTTGTATATGGTGAGAGAATGATCCAATGCTTAGGAATTATCTTTTACAATTTTAGAGGACACCTATTGTTTTTGCCAGCTCAGCAAATCATTCACCCTTCTCTTGGTATTAGTACCTTGATTTTTCTTGAGATATCACCTATGGTTGGTTGAGGGTGACCATACTCCATGGTCCAAAGATGGGCACATGAACCAGCCTCAGCTGATCAAAATATTGAGTCTAACTGTTGATAGTGATTGGTTCAGGAATGGGTATGTTAGCCAAGTCCAGCCAATCATAGCAGATCCAGTATGTTACTTTTAAGAATTGGAACAAAGATGTCCTCTTTTCACAAGATTTGCTGAGAAGATAGCTTCTATACCTAGAGCTGCCAACTGCCATCTTGTCATTTTACAATCAGGAGGGGAGAGCCTGCCTGAAACTTGAGCTACGAGGAGAGAAGCAGAACTGAGAGACAGAGAGGGTATTCGTGAGTCCTGATAACATTCTTTGAGCCTCTGGATGCAGACACATCCAAAGCCAGGTTAGTGTCTAGATGTGATCCAAGAAACTCCTTTTTGCTTAAGTTAAAATTTGTTTTTTTTGTCACAGACAACCAGAAACATGTTGTCCAATACTACAGTTGTGGAAAGTATTAACACTAACGGATCAAAGAGGGCATTCCTGTGAACACTAGCTTCAGAAGCTTGTGTCCCTGCAGTGACTTTTCCTGGATTGTGAGGCTCCCTGTGAATGGTCCTCATTCACACAGAAAATCAAGATCAAGTGTTCTTTTGTTTAATGGTTTCTTTGATCATTTGGTTCTAGTGAAGTCCAGTTAAATGTCTTGTGCAAACCTCCCCTAATAGCCTCTGGCCTTTGCTTGTGCTTGTCCCTGTCATGCTAGTAAATAGGCCATCTTAATCAGAAGAGGTGTCTCTGATAACTGGTAACTTTTAGCCGCGTTCTTTTTCTTTTAAATTTTTAAATTATAGTTGATATACCATATTATATTAGTTTCATGTGTATAACATAGCGATTAGACATTTATATATTTATATACCTTACAAAGTGATCACTCCAATAAGTCCAGTGCTCATCTGGTACCATACATAGTTACTACAATACTCTTGACTATATTCCCTATGCTGTACTTTATATCCTGTGACTATTTCTATAACTGGCCATTTTACTTCTTAATCTCTTCACCTAAATCACCCATCCTTCCAACCCTTCCTCCTATCTGGCAACCATCAGTTTGCTCTCTCTATCTATGAGTTAGTTTCTGTTTTGTTTGTTTATTTTGTTTTTTAAAATTCCACATATAAGTGAAATCATATGGTATTTATCTTTCTCTGTCTGACTTATTTCCCTGTTTGACTTATTACCCTCTAGGTCTGTCCATGTTGTGGCGAATGGCAAGATTTCATTCTTCTTTATGGCTGAGTCATAGTCCATTGTATATATGTACTGCATCTTTTTTCATCCATTTGTCAATCAATGGACACTTAAGTTGCTTCCATTCTTCAATACTGTATATCTTGTTTTTCTCTCAAGCCTTTTATTTTTCTGTCCTAAATTTTCAGGGTGAAAGTTTAATATGAAAAATAGCTTAGCTTTGTTTGATTTTTCTGTGCATAAGTTTGACATCCACAAATAAGAAAGCGATACTAGTTGGTAATAATAACGCTCTATAGTTATATCTAGAGTGTTTTATGTTTACGGTCTCATTTAATCCTCGCAATAATTGTTTGGCTTGCATAATTTCTCCGAGGTCTCAGAAATCCTAATTCTATGTTTCTATATTTAGAAGTAGGAGAAATACATACTTAATCTTTGCTAAAGAACATAGACACTTACATAGAAATGTAAGATTATGATAATTAGGATGGATATGTATATCAAGATAAAAATCTTGAGACCAAAAAAATAATTTTAACCATCCTGCAAAAACAACTAAGTGAACATTAGAAATGGAGCACAAGTACCACTTGCAGTCTAAATAGAGTTATCACAATAATTTTCTGACCTCATCAATGGTGCTGGTCTCTTTTCTTTTACAAGTTAAATCTTAAAATACTATGCATTAAACAATTATGGGGGTGGAGGGGAAGGTTAAAGCATATTTAATTATCTAAAAACAAATTCACAGAGAAATATCTGTTAATTTTAAAAATTGAAAGGTTGCCAGAAATTCATGAAACAGCCACGGTAGAATGCATTACAAAATGCTGAGAAGTGCAAACATCAGGGAATCACTATGGAGACTGAGCAATCTGCTGGGGTGGGGATGAGCTGGCCTTGAAGAGGCCCTGGGCAGGAGGGTCCAGGCTCAGCACGCTACCCAGAAGCAGAAGCAAGTGTCGCCTGGAGTAAGCAACCTTCTCTAAGATGTTCTTGAGGACAAAAAGGCAAAGCCCCTGGCTCCTAAACTGTCTTATTTGCCACACTAATGAAATTCTACTTCGTCATCTGTTTTCCTTCTTTCTCTCTCTCTTATTATTATTATTATTATTATTATTATTATTAGTCATTCGTTTTCTTTGGGTCTTGAAAGTGTTTCAGCCTTTAGAGGCTCCTTTGGAGGAAGAAAACCACAAACCACTATTTATGATGATTAAGAGACACATGGCTAAGAATAAAGCCTTTTAGGAACAGGATTGAAGCTAGATATCCTGACAGGGAAAGAGGAGGGCTGAACACTGTGGAGGAGGGGAAAGAGGGGTCACAGGTAGCTACTACGGGGCACTCAAATCTGCTTAGAGTTGGCCTCAGGGAACAAGGAGACACAGTTTCACCAGAAGTTAAAAGAAAAATTCTGCCAAAGATTCCCCTTTTTTTACAATTCTTTTTGAAAGGGGTTCTTCATATTTTTCTAAATTTGTCCACACTCTTCTTTTTAAGTTATTTGGAAACTGTGGCATCTGTCTTCAGCAAATATGCTTAAATTCTCCCACATTCACACATTTCTCCAAAATCAAATACATTATCAGATTTAATAAAATTATTCAAGAACTGTGCATGATTTGCTGCAGGCCCCAGCCCATCTATTTAAAGCTCATAGTACACAGGGACAGATTGTTATGTTAAAACCATGGAACAGAGACTGACTTGTATACTAAACACGATTGGATTGAATTATAATCTTAGGGAAAATGGTTGATAAAATTCATCTCATTCCTTAAGATTCACTTGTCTCCAAGTAGTCGAACACAGTGCCTGCACATGGTACATGCTCAATAAATAAATACTCGTTAAAAATTACACTTAATTATGATAGTCATAAATAAATAATAAATGACTACATAATTAAATAATTCAACTACTCTTCAGGTTGGAAGGCAAAAAGAGGTTAGTTTCACAACCACTGGAAAAGTTTGCTGTGGTATAAAAGCAAGGTAAAATGCAAATGACCCCTAAACAAATAGTCTTGTACACATGTGCGTGAGCATGTGTGCGCGCACACACACACAATATTTAAACCAAAAATTATAGTCTCTTTATAATTTCCTTTGGCATATTAATTATATCTGAAATTTACAAAGGTTACTGTTATATTTAAAACTTGACACTTATGATAAAAGTAACTTCAAGACCAGGGCAATAAAAAGATTAGACTTACTTACTTTCTAAATATTGATGATCTTTTAAAAAATGCACTTACCCCATTTCGACTGTCGACCCTAGAAATGAGGGTATGCAGTAGTCAGCGGCTGCCAGTGTATACGGTGGTCGAGCAGCAGAATCGTCCCAGTAAATGTCTTTCTTCATCTTGGGTAAGTTCATGTGCATTTCATCCACAGCTAAAAGAGAGACCTAAAATCATTGTTACAGTGTTAGAATAGCTCAGGTGTGAATTGTATAAAGAGAATAAATTCCACGGGGCGAATGGAGTTTGAAGTGGGATGGAACACAGCTCGAATGAGCGAATATACAACGTCTGCAGTTCACACTCGCTGCAACCAGGGCTGCTGCAGAGAGCTATACATGTTGTTTATTGCACAAGAGCCCTTGGCAATGGGGTTCAGTAGGGCCGTGAAACTGCCCAGACCAGGCTCATCAAGCCGCATGCCTCAGAGTGGAGCTGCCTCTTACTGGAGGCAGGCGAGGCACCTTTCTTCTTTGCTCAGGGTTATCACATTGTCTAGTGGCTCTCCTGACAGCAACCACATAAAGCCAGTTATTACAGGAAGCTGAAACTTCCCAATATCCTATTCTGTTGATTCCATTCACACGTTTATACTTGATATCATTTCTTTCCGTGTCCTGAGTTTTTGTTCTTTTGTTTGGAAAAGTAGAGCAACAAGCCTATACTGCTTGGGGCTATTATGGTCTCTCCTCTTGACTTTGACAAACTGATGTATGAATAAATTATTAATCTTCTGGAGATCCAATTTTTACAAAGAGCGAGTGGCCCAGGCATTTTGCTTCCTCCCTAGCAGACGGATAATGTGATTGTTGGAGGAGGTGACAGAGAGGTCGTGACCGCCAGTTGACCCACGAGCTGGACCTGGGCAATTGGAGGCTCCTCATCCCCCTCCCCAGTCTCTGGAATGTAAGTTCTGTCCACCTTTCCCACAGTGGGAACCGTTCTTGAGGACACAGGCTTGAGAGAGCAATGTGTTGTTGAGAACATCTGGATGGTGTAAATGGCTAAAGGCCTCTATGCAAACTTTTAAGCTTCTGGCAGGCGGGTGCAGAGATCTACTTGTCTTGTTGCCCAAGACAAGCCTCATTTGTAAGCTCCCTGGCTTGTCAACACTGCCACCTACCAATCTGGAGTGGCCTGCTTCTTTCTTTGGTCTCGCCTTGCCTTCCTTGTATGGGGGACAGTTTGCAAACCAAGAAATTTGTGGTGAAATGTTCAAACCTGTTTAAGAACTGAGTAAGGGCTTGAAACAGACAAGCTGAATGCCTTTCTCAGTCTGTGGTTCTCAGTGTAGAGAATGGTCTGAGGAGAGCCTGGCCCAAAAGAAAACGTTTTTCACACTGGTTCTTCATGAAAAATCTCTCTGGAATGATGAATGCTTCAGGGAAAGGGCCCTCAGGCCCATTTGGTGTGATTCGGGCAGAGGTGGGACCCAGGCCAGCGTGGCCTGTGCTCCCAGCGTGCAGCTGCTGGACATCTACCTCCTGCACAGGACCTACATGAAATGAGTTTGGGAACTCACATCAGATTGTGCCATTGTTAACCTCTCTGGGTGACAGCAGAAAAGAGATTTAAAAAACTAAATTAAAATATTATTCTACACTGAGATAGAAGAGGGTAGGTAATACTGTTACTACTACTACTAAAATGAAATCTGGCTTGAAATTTTACTTAAAATGAGCTAAATTTCACTGAAATTGAAATCTAGGCTCCATGAGGATCCAAAGAGACCAGAAACAACATGCTGAAGAGCCAAACCTCCCTTATTTTTGGCTAAAGCTCTGAAATTCAGGGACCAGCATTCAGTGTCTGCATAGATTTACAACTTCACAAGTGATTATTTATGTTTATAAAGGAAGGAAAATCTCCTCCAACCTGCAAATTTCTGTCAATGCACCAGTTGGTTTCAAAATCATCATCATCTTCTCCAAAAGGGTTGATAAGCTGCTCAGCCACCTGCAGTGGAAAACATAGAATAAGTCAAGCCACGAAGCTTGTCACTTTCATAATATGAAGTCTAGAGGGGAGTGGGTTGTTCTACAGACACAGATATTTATTGGCAAGTGAGACTCTAAAAGACTTACAGTTATTTAGTAAGTTTTCCCACTGGGAAAAGTTTAGGTAGGTTTTTATCATGTATCCTCTAATAGTTGGTCAATAGTAAATGTTCTTACCGTGTTCCTGAATTGAATTAGCTCTTGATGAGAGATTTACATGCCAAATATGACTCACTTGTTATCCTCATTTTGAATAATTTTCTTTGATTTTTATTATCTGGAAGTGTGGGTGTATGTAAGTGTGTGTATGTGTGTGTGTGTGTGTGTGTGTGTGTGTGTGTGTGTGTGGTGGTTTTTTTATTGAGACAAGATGGTAAAAACTTACAAGTGTAGAAAATAAAGGCACCATTGACTAGTTGAGTTTCTAGATTCTGAAACAATTTGGTAGAAAAACCTACCTACTTATTTTTTAGGATTTAAGTCTAATCACTTAGAGCAGTTGTTCTCAACCTTGGCTGAATATAAAAATCTCCTGGGAAGCTTTAAAAAAAATGTGATGCCCAAGCCCTTCCCTCAGAAATTCTGATTTAGTGGGTGTGAGGTTGAGACCAAGCATCAGTATCTGCTGAAGCTCCCAGGAGACTGTAATGCATGGCCCGGTTTGAGAACCACCATCTCCCTTATTCTAAGGGACAGACAGGCCTGGGAGAGGGCTCGAACAGCCAGCCTCACAGCAGTGTGCACGTCGAAGTCCTTTACTGCAAATTGCTAGGGATTATCTACTTTTTATTACCTGGAGTTTTCCTTAAATTACATGGGCCACTAGATGGTTCTGAAAATATTTTTGTTATACCTGGAATTTCACTTTTATGAGATCAGTCTTGCTTATAGTCATAGAGTCTACATTTGACCACCCAAACACCTATGTCTCTGAATTAACTATCTCACAAAAATATGTTTTACTTCCTTGGAGACTCCATTTCTAGAAAATAACTAAATAATATACTGTTCAAAAGGTTAAGATGGGTCTACGGCCATGGTACCCTGTACAAGCCCCATCCCATCTGATCTTGAAAGCTAAGCAGAGTAGGGCCTGGTTAGTACTTGGATGGGAGACCACCTAGGAAGACCAGGTGCTGTAGATGTAAAAAATAAAAAAATAAGGGATTGTAAGCTGACAAGTTCCTTGCAATCTGTAAGGTCAACCAAGGGTTGCCTCGCCAAAAAAAAAAAAAGGTTGAGATGGGTTTTCTGCACTTTGAAAAGTGTTATAAATATTAGAATGGTCAAGATAAAACACCTGTGTAGAAATTAAGATACAATCCACAGTGGGAAACTCACTGCTCTTGGGGTTGCTTATCTCTTAATGGAGCTACGGTTGTCATTTCATTTTTGCCTTTAAAATATTTTGTAAAGGAGAAGAATGTTAATATTTTAGAGAGCATGTCAGAAGCAGAAACTAACTGTTCCTTCGAGACTGGCCGAACACCTCACACATGGACACGAAGCAAAGACTAAAAAGCTCAGCACAACTCAGGGGGGAAGGACAATAAAAAGCCAGAATGATTGAGCATTTGGGCCATTTTGGTGATTTTCTGTTTATAAAAATAGTCAACTTTTTTCTTTAATGGTAAATGAGAGCTCTTAGCCTCTCTTGCTCTTTCTCTGCCTTAAATGGGTGAAATATTTAAGAACCACAAACATTTAAAAAGGAGATGCCTCTACTCTTTGAAGCATAATTTGAAATGCCGACATAATTAATTTTTCCTGGTTAAAATTCAAACCAATGAAATTAATGGCATCTGCAGGGTGTGCTCCATCGTGCGGCAGTTTAGAAGGTCAAACGTTTGGAAATTCTGTTTTATTAAAGTCATCTTTGAAGTGTCATTAGATTTCAATTAACCTAATGTAGCCATTGTCTCTGTTTTTTCCCATCACATACTGTACTTCTCTTTTTGGAAATTCACAAAAGAGGTGGAAGACCTCAGATATTTATTTACACATACATCTAGGGAGGGGTGAGAGGAAAGGAGAGATGGTGGTGGTGGGAACACATAAAATTCCACACTGACGATTGGACAAGTTGTCCTCACTTCTCACCTGGTTTTAATTTCCTGACAAACCAAGTGTTGTTATTAGTCCTGGTGTTTCTGGTTTTGATTTCGATGAATTCTTTTCTGAGGCTCAGTGCTGGTTGTGAAAATGGGCTGCACTTAATGTTGTGGGAAAGCTGGTGGGATTTCAGGGAATCACAGCTAACTGCTTCCAGAGTTGAGCAGAGCCACGATAACAATACAATATTAATGCTTAAGTCTGATACATACAAGACTTCTTATTTACTCTCTTTAATTCTGACTAGTTGCTTATTGTGGTATAAAATATCAATACAGGTATAGTTATTACTTTACTTACATTATCGTACACCTAATGGGAGCATACAAAAACTGAAAAAAAAAATCAATAGCCATGAAAGAGTATTCTTGTAATCTCTTTGCATAAATGAACTGCTCCAGAATGCTGCAATACATACTCACCACATCCCTGACACTTGAATCCATGGTTGAAAAGTAATAACATCTCTGAACTATTACATGTAAAATCTACCTTTGACTCACTCAGGAATGATTTTCTAGACTCAGTGAAGGATCAGAGTGCAGAGTTTAGAACATGACAGAGATTACAGACTGAGACACTGAGACTGTTGGCTACCTTGAGCCATCCTGCATAGAAGAAGAACTGCAGGAGAGTAAAGATTGGAATGTAAAGATCTAAGTCATGCCCTGCGTAGCCTTCAGTGGGATCCAAGAACTGGCGTCCAATGAGGCACGCAAAGAAGAAGGTGTAGACAGCCAGAGTGACAACCTGCAAGAGAGAGAAATCCAAGTGAGAGCCCAGTGCTGGTTTCCCAGGCAAGCACCAAAGCGGGCAAGTGGAAAGAAAAGTCACATGCTCGGTGTCGGATACCTGGGTGTAAACCAGCGGGATCCCAACCCAGTCATAACCGAATAAGAGGCTGCACCAAGAGCGATACCGGTTCATTTCCTAAGCCAGAAACAGATAAAACACAATTTACTAAAATGATGGGTGTGGTAATAAATATTTATTAGGAATCGAATATGAACATGTCTCTTATGATTTTGTCTGAAAAAGATGAGACTAACCTTGTCAGGCTAGTAAATTGGTTCTGAAAGCTACCCCAAAAGGAAAATTCTGAAAATGGCAAGCAATGATCAGCATTCAACGATGTACAAAAAGGAGTACATTTGAATATATACTTAATATGAATACAAAGCAGGACTTTTTGGAAGTATCTCCTACTCTACTAAATCCACAATTTCCAACATGACATTGGTCCAAAGTGGTGATGGGGAGGCAGTGGTTAATATTTTAAATAAATCATTTCTAGCTACTTTAGTAAATTATGTGGAGAGCAGGTTATTTTGTTTCTCTCTTTTGAAAAGATGCTTACTATAGATCTTAGAAAAAAGAAATAAAATCCACTCCACTCCCATGCTTATATTGACAGAAAATCTATATTTCCTTGGAGCAGGAAGAACTGGGATCCATTGATTTTTTTTTTTCCCTCTATCGAAAGTAAGTTATTATCTAAGACTGGGAAGAAGCGTTCACATTCATTTGGGAGCTATTTTTAAATCATTCACTCCTTTTAGTCTAATCCAGGCGGGAGACTGTCATGGCACAAATCTATCTAGCCCTTTCATTAATTTGTTTCTTAGATGAAGTCAGGGTTATTTCACTGAATGAAAACATAGCTTTGTTTGCTGGAGCGTCGTAAAAGCTGCCTTAACCTCGGGTTATTTCAATTTTGGGGAGGTTTATTTCTCCTCCAGATTTTACTCTAGGATCCTGGAGCCAGGGATACAAACATGCTGCACGGGCGCCAGATTTTCAGAGCCCTTGGCAGGCATTGCTAATCAATCAGGGGACACTTTCTTACAGAGGGTATTACAAGCTTAATTCTGTTTAAAACAGAGCTCCCGAAGCCAGTCTCTCTGAGTCAGAGCCCGTGTGCCATCCATGCGCTGTGCGTTGAGCGTTCTGACACCAGCCCAGTCTTTCTGGTTCCTTCGGAACCAGAAGTGAACAAAGAAATTCACTCCAGTCTGACTTGTCACATCCAGTTGCCTCTTGGTCTCTGCATTAGCATCTTTCATCGACAGTTTATGATGTACTTACAGTCATCAATGATTGCAGATCAACACTGTCTCTGATTCTACCTTCGTTCCGGGCTTTAGCTGCCAGATTTCCAAACCAGATGAATGGAACCCAATATTTCAGATGAGGAGATTTGAGGTGGTCGAATAATTTTCTTTCATCTGCTGTCATAAAACCTTTACACAAAATAAAAATAGCTGGGTCATAGAGACCTAGTTTAGCACTAATACATTACCATAAATATTTTGGTGTCTACTGTGTGAGCATGTAATGGAGGAATAGCAAAGAAATACAAAGTTTCCTGTCTCAAGTAGTCTATACACTTGTATTAGAGATGGGGAATGTGTATGCGCAAGCACACACACGCTTGTGGTGCGTGAACTCACAAGCTACACATCAATATATGAGGTAATGCATGTCGGCAGTCCCTAACAGCGATGGCCAGTAGGAGGTAAGGCAACTAGATTAAATGTGGACTAGAACATCAGGGGAAGGTTTCTTCCATAGGTTTTGATTTATTCATCTAAAATTAAGAGCAAGAATACTTCGAATGGTTAGGATTCGTGAATCACGTGACTTTTCTCCCAACCACTCCCTTCGGATTGCTCATTAACCAGGTCCTCTTCAGTGAAGCCTTCCTGGATTCCTTCCTTCTCTCTCCCTGGGATTTCTCTCCTTCAAAGTTCCCGCCATGAGCTCTCTTTTGCCTTATATTAGTGTATTATACATAAACGTGTCCCCGCGAAACCCCCTTGGAAGGGCAAAGAGCATATTATTATCATAGTTCTCAAAACATTTTGCATCTACTTTAAAGATGCTTCTTTAATTCTGTGTCTGTGTGTGTTTATGTGTCTCTGTGTGTGTATGACACAATTTGCTTGAGCTCTCAGTAAACTCTCCAAGCCTCAGTTTTCTCATTTGTGAAAGAGAGACAATAAGGTGTCCTTCACAAGGATGTTGTCGAATTACCTGAGATGATGAACACATGGTAAGAGATGAACGTAATGCTGAGCACATACTTAGTACTCGATAAGCGCTGAGGCATAATATAGGAGCGAAACTTTAGCCATCCACTCCCCCTGCAACCCGCACATTAAGGAAAGAAGAGATTTGAATAATAGGAGGAACAATGTAGAAGGTTTATTTGATAAACAAACATTCATCGAATGCCTCCTATGTACCAGAGTTTGTTCAGACCGGATTCACTCAAAAAGCTTACAGTTTACATTTGACCTTTTATTATTTTTTATTTTTTTAATTAAAATTATTGGGGAGACATTGGTTAATAAAATCAAATTGGTTTCAAGTGTACACATCAATAAAACGTCATATTGCATTGTGTGTTAACCACCCAAAGTTAAATTTCCTTCTGCCTCCAGACCTTTCATTTTTTAAAACAATTTCAAATGGTCCGAAAATCCAAAAGGGCCAGAGGAATATTAATGAGGAAAGTGCAAGACATTTTTCCCAGCCTCACAGTTTCCCTCTCTGAAAGAAATCACTACAACCAGTTTATTGTATATCTTTCCAGAGAAATACCATGAATTGCATATAGGCCTAATTTTTTAAAATGCAAATGGTTTTTATACTACATACATATCCAGAATTGGCTTCTATTTTCAGTTATATCTTGGAGATCTTTTCAGTTAATATGTAGAGAGAAGCATCATTCTTTTTAATGGTTGCACTCTAGTTAATTGTATACAGTATTTTATTTAACTAGTCCTTTCGGTTGTTTTAAAATTTTTGCTATTAAACATAATGCTGTAATGACTATCCTCGTATACTTATTCTTGACTTTTTTATTTCAAGTGGACTTTTAAATGATCATTATGATTTAGTATAAATAATATTTTTTGAATTAAAATTTATTTCTAAAATTAATTTTTAATTAGATTTTAATTTTGAGTTACTTTTGTCTCAGAAAATCGACTTTTGTCCTAATGTAACACTTAATATTCTTTAGCATCTTAATCAGTTTATAAATCTGGTTATCCAGCTTCATTCAAGTAATCCTCTCTCTTTTACCACAGACAGAGTTTTCTTTAAGGGTTTTTGCTATAACAGAAAAGAAGTCTAAGGAGAAGTGAGATATGTCCATTTTGAGAGTCATGGATTCATAAAGCTTTGGAGTTACCTAGAGTTTTGATAGGATTTAGGCCAGTGTGTTTGAGAAGGTCTATGGATCATGGGTTTGGAATCATATGTGACACCTATTATACTTGGAGGGAATTGGGCCCCACCCTCACCTACCAAATTACTCAACAGGGCAGAACTTCTTGACCCAGGTCTCATCTGGGTACTTTTAGAAAATATTAATGTCTTGGCCTTATTCCCAGAGACTCTGATTCAACTAGTCTAGAGTGAGGCCCGGCATCAACATTCCTTTCAGTCTTCCTGGGTGATTTAATGGATTCAGGAAGTTATTTGCATGTTTACCAAGTTCTACAGGAAATTCTGACACAGCAATGTTTGAAAATCACTGCCTACTGAGTGAAGATTCTGTTTATTCATATTTGAAATAAACAGAGTAACAACTACAAAGCCAATATTTACCAAGAGGAAGCTAGTTTTAGATAATAGTCAGGTTGTTCACATCAGCTTAGCAGGGTTCTGCCCATGCCTGGGGAACTAGAGCCTGACAATTCTTTTCTCGTTTCTCAGTGCATCTTGAAGTTGTTGCATGATCCAGATAATGACTTTTTTTTTTTTAAAGGCTTGCAGAACATAATTAATTCTTATTACAAGAAGTTAATAAACTTGACCTGTCTTGGCTTTCTGCTTAAATACTTGTTGCAGCCCATCATCCTTTCCCTGGAAAGCTTGTCTTAAATATTTCATATCAATTATCTAATAGTTATATTCTTGGGATTTATAGTGCAATTTTCAAAAATGACCGCATTTATATACTGGCTGCAAGCTTTGTCATTTGACCACAGAATAACTTTACCTCTGGTTATTTTTTATTCAGGAGCATGGATCAAATTGTGCTGGCAAGTCCTTTCTTAGGCGAAAGCAAATATGCAGAGTGAGGGTTTATTTGTGCAAACGCCAAAGGTAGAGTTGGGTCCTCTGCTCCATGTAGGCCCTCCGATTGGAAGGGAACATGCAGAACAAAGAAAGCTGGTGATTTTTACTTTGCAGCCCAAATTTATTAAAAACTTTGCTAGGTGTTGTGAAAAATGAATGATGAACCAGACATTAAAGTGTCCTCCAAAAGTATACAGGCAGAATGGTTTTTATTATTCCCCACAGGAATCCAAAGTAATGTCATCTTTGGAAATTGAGTTTTTGGTCACTTGAAAGAAAATCTCTAGATTGTTGGTCAAATCGATTCAAGGAGCATTTGTTATGAAATGAAATGTTATCCTCAGGAGCACTTCAAGCTATTTTAACCAGAGATGGATTCTCTTTTTCAGAATGTGGTCATTATCCTCATCTCTCAGACAATGTTAACCACAGGTATTGATTTGCTACAGTTTGGCAGCACCAGCAGTCGGCTGGTCTCACACTACTCTCTCTCCTTCGCATGTCTGTCTTCATGTCACGTTCCCTTAAACCCTATCCATACCCTTGACATTGCTATTTTATCTTGCCATTGCATCTGCCTAGAGTTTCTCTGGCTATACCTTTTCCTTCTGGCCTCCTGGCTGGTTCAACTCTGCTGAGCAATCTCCCTGCGCTTATCCCAAAGAACCTCCTTAATATTTCAAATCAAAGTAAATTACATATATATATATATACACATATATACAAATATATATATATGCATATATACATATGTATATATGCATATATATATTTGTATTTCTTTCAACCTGAATTGTGGTTTGTTGGAGTAGAATCTGCTTCTTAAAGGCAACATTTTATTGCTCACAAGCCAAAGGACCAATTAAGTCCTTGAGTAAACAATATTCCAGTCATCCAGATTTCATCAGCCGTACGTCTATTTTTCCTCCATTGAAGCCGAGGCAGATATCTTTTGCTTTTAAGGCAGAGTGTGCAAATGAGGCTTTATTAGCAGAACTAAAAGCTCTGCATCTCAAAACTTGAAGGCAGAATGGGTTTGTTGCCAGTTCTTTCTGAAGGAGAAAGTTGCGCATTCAGCATCTGAGCCCTTCTCAGAGAGAGGACTTTTTCAGGATATTGCAACAAGCCTGGCTCATTTTCATCTCTGTATTTTTGAAATGGATGGAACAAAGCCACCAGATTCAACTATAGCTGTCCTTGAAATCTAATGGTAAAGGTTTAGAAATTGCAACTGGAAAACCCCAGGGGAAGCAAAATGAGATTGAGAGAGAATTGGAATCACATTGTGAAGGCATCGTGTAGGGCTGAATGTCAGACATTGTTTACAATGAACCAAGGAAGAAAGGTGTGGTTTACAAAGCAATGATTGACTTTTACATAATGTGCTTTTTGATCTTTTCTTTCCATCCATTCCATTCCATTAAAAGTGCTGGTTGCAAGCCATTAAAAATGATTTAAGAACCCAGTACTAAGTTATAATCCATAGTTTGAAAAGCTTGAAATAGGAAATGGTTGAGTAAAATCAGTTTCTGAGTTAGCAATGCCGAACCTCTGAGGCAGGGAAACTGCCCTGTTTTCCTGATGTGAGCAAAACATCTCTAGTCAGCCATACCCCGCCCTGTTTACCAGAAGGTAGTTTACTGCCTTCTACACGTTACACGCAGGAAATGTAATAATACATAGAATCAGTGCTCTTAACTCCTCGCCTGCCCAGAATTTCATTAGGCCTTAGTAAATAGATCTGAGGTAATCAGCAGGTAAAGTTGGAGGAGTTAATGGATGTGCCCTAGTTCAGTGGTTCCTAAACTTTACTGCAGAGTAGAATGGTCCGGGGAGCTTTGAAAACCACTGATGTTCCCTATTCCTATTTGATCCTAATATCTGGGAATGGGAAGCCAGGCATCAGTATTTTAAAAACAACCCTAGTGATTCCAACTTGTAACAAAGTTTGGGAACAACTACGTTTGTATAGAATCACACAGAAAGCTGGCCATTTCAGCATTTTTTTTTTTTTTTGGCGTGAGTCAAACATCCTGCAGCACTTATGAAGAGCGTGTTTAAAATGTGGATTCCTAGGCCCTAAGACACAGAAACTCTGATTCTGTAGGTTGCCTGGGCATCTATATTGAAAGAAGTACCTTGATAATTCAATGAATGTGGTCTACAATTATAGTTTGAGAAACATTGAGTAGGTAGCCTTGATTGAACCGAACTGGGGAACCTTCAAACACTGACCAGCTGAGACTGTCCAGACATGGCATTCAGGCCAGGAGGGCTTGTTTGATGGTGCACTTCCTGTCTTAAGTAATGCAAGTGCACATAGGTGAGTCAAGTTTCACTCACAGGATGACATTCTGTCTGTCCTGAGCTCATCATGTGAGACTACAGGGTAACTGACTCAGCCTGTAAAAGTTCAGCCAACAGAGGAAGAACTGGCACAGCTGTGAATACCACTGTTCCCTTGATCACCTCTCCTGAACACAGAGCAGTGGGTGATTTCAGAGACCAAGCTGCCATGGAGTGCATCAGAAAAACTTGAACAGGAGACCACAGAGCAGAAAGTCGATATACAAAATCCATTTTACTTGAATCGTGATTTGATGGAGTAGGATGGGAGAAGATCACAGATCACATGATCTAAATATGCCAGAAACTCGAATGGACTAGCCTTCCAGCCAGTTATTATAAAGTTAGAATTTTTATCTTGATAGCCACTTGACAATTGGATGCTTGCTTAGTTGTATTAATGTCTGTTAACTACAAACATTGATAAAATTTCTATGGGTTCTCATCGAGCTCTCTCTAGTCATGGAAGAAGCTCAAGGGACTTCGTGTCAAGATTCCAGGGCTTTAAGAAAACTAAAGGGTCCTTTCCTCAAACTTTATTCTCTTCTAACTACTCTTACGGGCTACAAAGCACAGAAGGAAAACATTTTAGAGAACTAGAAATGCAATATAGAGATATGAAATTTAGCTGTAAAGATACTATGTTTGTCTCTGAAAACGATTCATGTAAGAAAAGACTCGTCATAATTTTTACTGACCCTTGAGGACAGGGACTACATTCGTCCTCCCTTCTAGCTGTGCTCCAGTGCTCAGCACAGTGCCTGGCATCCCGTATACATGCAATATATCTTCACTGGGTGAGCAAATGCATGATAAATTTAGCAACAGCTTTAAGAATTTTTTAGAGGAATGTATATAATTGTCTATCTCTGTATCCTGATGAGTAATTTCGAAGAGAAATATTTTCCTCTCCTGACCACTGTGAAACACTAGATAACACTAGATAGAACGTTTATGACAATTCACTGTCATACCATAATGTCACCACCCAATTAAGGCCATCATCTGAATCAGCAGAGATCTGAAATTGTGCACCCGACTTGACTTGGATGAGTGGCATCTTTTAGGGCAGGCGATTGGAATAATTAGACTTTCCAGGACAGGTTTTTAGCTAACGGGCAAAATGACAGAGACTATATTGCTACTCCACTGGTTTGATAAGAGACCAGTTCCAGGAATTTTCAGCATAATAAACATTATTTAGCATTCATTCATTCATTATATTGCTATTTTCATGTGAGCAAAAATAAATCAACTTCTTATTTTTTTAAATTGAGAAATCTAACCTGTAACATCAAAGCATATGTATTTCCTCAGTAGTAAGCATTTTGGTCTTTTAAATTTTATAGAATAATATAACATGACTGTCCAACTTAAAAGCAAAGAAAGTTCGAGGATCACCAGATGAGTGAGCTAGTTCATCAGGCCCCCAGCCAAGTGACTGTCAGATGCTTCAGAAGAAAGGGCATCTCTCTGCCTTCCTACTCGTTTCCTTCTCACAACCCTGAATCTTTGTGGCAGGGAACTCCCTGAAGCAAGGAGAAGAGGCTGGAGAGAAGCCCTGGTTACTTTAGAGCCCATTGTTTCTCAGAGTCTGATCCAGGACCCACCCGCCTCAAAGTCTCCAGAAACATCTTAAATGCACTCGTTCCTGGACCTCACCCCAGATCTACTCAATCAGAATCTCTGGGGCCATATTTTGGGATCTGAACTTTTAGCAACATTGATTTTTAACAATATCTAATGCACACTGGAGTTTCAGAACATGTGCTTTTCCGGGCAGGTGATATTATGTGGCAAAGTCACCTGACAAGAGGTTTTATTGCGCCCTCAGCATTGTGTCCTACGTTTGTCTCCACCCCTTTATGGCCACTGCATTTTACTTCCTGCTCTCTCTGCCCTCAGACAGTGCAGGTGCCCTGGCTCTGGGCTAAGGGGATCTGCCAAACATTTTCCGCCATCCCTGAACCTCCTGTTCTTCAAAAATGCTGGCACAAGCAAAAGACAGTCAGAGTGGTGGAGGCATGTGCCCAATTGGGAGAGCTTGGAAACTGACCCCACGTGCATATTGAGTCAGCACTCTCTGCTGGGGAGAGGAGCAGAAAGTCAGGTGAGTCAGTGCTGCCTGTGGACAGAGAGGGGCCCACTCATGAGACTGGCTGTGGGGCAGCCAGATAGGAAGCACCCCACCTCTGAAGCTTCTCCCCCAACCTCGAGGGCGATGGCTCAGAACCTTTGCCCCGCCACTAACACACAAACCTAATGCTCCTGGGGCACAAGCTGGTCCACTACCCCTTTGCCTGCTATTTCAAGAAAACTCTTAGGAATGAGAGAGAGCAGTAGGGACCTTTTTATTGCGATCATCAGTGATGGCGCCAGAGGGCGCCTGCAAAGGCTTTAGCCCCCTCCTATCTTATATAGTTCCTTCCTCCTTCTGCCCCTCCACACAAACCAACAAAAGAATGGAATTCAGAATACTCGTATATTCGATCAGGTCTAATTCAAATCCCCTAGACAGTAGTCTCCGATCAGACTGGCGCGCCAAGACTCTCTATAATGCTGGAGCCTCCAGCATAGCCAAAACCTTGAATTCACTCTCTTAATCATTGCTACTTTGTTAATGGTGATGAATCACTTGGTGGTTGCTAAAGGCTTTTACCTCAGGGGTGAGGAAAAGGGCTCAAAAAAATAAGCACCCTAGAGAAGACTCAGTACTTGTCAAACTTTGGTGTATAAAGAAGCATGTCATCGGAGCATGTTTAAATGCAGGTTTCCTAGGCCTTACATCCAATGGTTCTGATTCAGTGGGTCTGAGGTTGAGCCCAGGAATATGCATTTCAAATAAACTCAAGTTATTCCAGATGTAAAGGTCTTGTGGATCTTCAGATCACACCCTGAGATGCCCTCATTTAAATGCATTTCAAGGAGGGAATGACTGATTTCCCTTGGAACGGTTGGGGGTTTTGGTGGTTGGGGAGAGAAAGTATTTCAAATGCCTTGGAAAACAAAAGAGGGTGGGCACAAATATGTGACAGGTATTTGCACAAGTTTGACAAGGAGTAAGCTTTGCTATTATGAAAATTGTACCTAAAGGAAATAAAACATGTCATTCGCCTATTCACTTCACCTTGCTACTTGCCCCTCAGACCTGAGCACAACTCAGCCCTCTTGAGCTCAGGTCTGACCAGAGGCCCCAAAGGCCTCTCCAACTCTAGTCATCCTGGCTTCCTCCTTATTTGCTTTTATTATAAAGGTGACGCTAAGAGGCTGAGATTTGCTTTGAGAATTGGGCCTGGAGTCTGGTTCCTGTCAGAATGTACTTTCTTCATTCAAGGATACATCAGGACTAGAGAAATATCACCTTTACTCTCCAAATAAACTTTAGCTCTCACTCATCAATTTGGAATGGGTCAAACCTTTCTTATTTATTTTTAAGTCTTCGAAGTAGTAATTCTTATTGCATTTGATCCTATAGACATTAAGGTCAAAAAAATTAAGTTATCAAGCAACATTTTCAACTTGGTTATCATGAAGCAGTATTCAACTTTTAAATTTGGAGGAGGTATGGCAGTTAATTTTTTTGTTTGTTTGTTTCTACTGGTTTCACATCAGAATACATACACCTGTGCATTTACCAGGCCACTAGTAATGTTCATCTGAATCTTTAACCAACTCACTGCATCCCGTTACTTTCTCATGTACCCCTAACGACATCCCCTACAACCCTCCTTCTTTATTTCCACTTTGACTTTCCCAATTTCTTGGTCATTTAGATCAAGAAATCAGGCATGTCATTCCAAATGAGTCTTCTAAAGTGAGCAAAGAGCATCTCATGGTGTATTACTAGATGATTTCATTAATAATACCAAGAACCCATGTGCCAGGTATCCCTCTAAACAAGTTGCAAATGTTAGTTTATTTAACCCTTCAACAAACTGATGAGGTATACGAATAAGTGGTATTATAAATTACTATAAATTCATTTTATGGATAAGGAAACTGAAGCATAGAAAGGTCAGGTAACTCATACAAGGTCACATAGCCAGTAAGTGGTGGAGTGAGGATTCAAACTCTTACTTGTTTCTTAGTCACTATATGCATTGCCTGTTGAAGAAGGCAAAACCAAACCAAACAAGGGCCAAAATATAACCCCTCCAAAAACAAACAAAAGATACTATTCTTTTAAAAAGTCTATTTTTAAGGACATTTCAGAGAAAGAGACTATATGCAGCAAACTAATTTGAGACAGTATTTAATATAAAGGCAGAACCATATCATGGTCCTTACATCTTCTATATATCCATTAATCCATTTTAACATATGAATAGTCTGATAACAACAACCTAGCACACATACCAACACTTATTCAGCACATGCTGAGAATTATCTTGTTTAATCCTAATCTCATTGAAGGCTAGTTTAACAGCTTCTTTGCTAAATTTAACACACCAAAGAGGATCATCCTTCCAGCATGATTTATACTCAGTATAGTATGTCCAGGAGCCCGGTAGCATAACTGCGTCTACTTTGAGGAATAGGAGAGACAACAGACCCACACTGCCACCCCTCAGGATCTGCCTAGATGAAAATCCACATCCTGGTTCCTAACAGAATCTACTTGTGTTCTTGGGAAAGGATTACCTTAGGATTTTGGAGCCTGAATTTTAATGTGTGCTGTGTGATCCAGAGCAGGTCATAACTTCTCTGAATCTGTTTCCAACTTTTCTCATGTTTTTTTTTTAAGTCCAAATGAAGTCCAAATATTTATGAAAGTGGATAAACTGTAAAGTGCTAGAAATGTAATATCACAGATGATTTTAAATAAATATGGTAATTATTATTATATTTACCTAAAGGCCATGTGACTGTATGCAAACTAATTTGAGGTTGATGGTCTGCTTCTTCTCCTCCAACCCCCAAGTAAACTTCTCGAGGGCAGAAACCATGTCTTGTTCATTTTTGCCTCTTTGGACTGTTTCTGGCACATAGTAGGCAATCAATAAATGTTTGTTGGATGAATAAAAAAAATCAAAAGAACTTTCAAAGGGATTTTGAAGATTCCCATCTAGGTCGAGAGGAGGCCATGGAAGGAAAAGCCAGTCACATTACCTGCTTCAACCACGTGGTCCATCGTCGGAAACCTTTTGTACACAGCCGTGCTCACCGACGGAAGATGAGCAGGGACGTGAGATTGACATAGCGCATCAGCGTCCTTCTGAGCAGGCGCCCGTGCTCGTCGCTTCCGTGAACGCTGCTGGATATGAGGAGCATCAGTCTGTCCGGCCAGGGCAGGTTCACGAACTGGTTCCACCATCGGTTCACCACCAGAGTAACATAAAACCCTGTAGAAGAACCAGAAACTATAAAGCAATTTCTTACAGCAGACACATGGCTGATGCTGATGCTTTTAGCAGAATTTTAGCCTTTTATAGGGATTGGGGTGTAAAAATATGTTGTTATCCATACCTTATGATTTTGCCGTCCAGAAAAAAAAAATGTAATTTGTGCCTGGCAATGCCGTAGCATCCCGTAAGTGGGTATTAGAAGTCAAATATTGACAGCAAAAATGGGGAGTTAGTGAAGAGAAAGCTTCATTGTCCAATAGCAGATTATTACCTCAAACTTGTTTGGTGTTAATTTAGCGAAAGCAGCCCTGAAGGCGAACCTTATGGTTGATTCTGCTTCTATTGCAAGCGGTGGCTTCTCAGGCATGCCTCTCAGCTTGGAAACACTCCCATGCAGAGTCATCGGTGTCATCCTAATGGAGACAGCTGTGTGGCTGCATTCTGCGTGTGACCTATACTTACCAAGCACAAAGGTTACTGGAATTTGTTCAGCATATCTGTCACAGTAAATTGATAATTTTTCAAAGTAACGTTTTTGGGCTCCTGTAAGTAACAATCTGGAGCAAAAATAAAATGCACAGCCCTTTATGATATTATACTTCTGCACCTGCTCTGCAAGTGACATTCAGTGCAAACAATTAAGCACAAATAATCTTAATTTTTTTTAAGGAGCAATTAACTTTTTCTTTTCTACCTAAGATGATGTATCTCAAAAGCTTTTTAATTGCTGACTATTTCAAGTACTAACATTTTTAGTACATAAATGTTATTGGTCATTAGTGAGATTTATTAACCATTTTTTTTAGATACTTTATATTAAACTTTATATGGTTAATGCATTGGATTTGGAGCATGATACCTTATAAAAAAGTTCATTTTTTAATTATTCGTCAGTTGTACTAAAAAAAAGTCTTGATTAAGTGGTTTGCAGTTATTAACTTATTACTAATAACAGCCCTGAATTTGACATCTTGATCTTACTTTCTCCTAAAATGTGCTACTTATCACATTCTTGATTTTCTGTATTGTACTTCAAGGGATACTATAACTTTTTTTTAAAAGCCTGCATTATTTAAAATAGAAAATAATATTTAACAATCAGAAATCAACATTTTTATTATTATATTTGGTGGGCTTATATTAATATGATATAAATATCAAAATTTATATTACAGACCTGACCCAAATCCATTTCATGGTATTGCTAAACCTAAAATCATTAAATGGAATGATTATTAATATTTATGTTGTAGGGAGGGGATTCAGAGTCAGAAGAAATGTCTCAAGGCAGGTTAATAATAATGGCTAAAATCCAGAAAGAGAAGCAATAGAGATGAATTTGCATCAATGAATGAGTACAGCTGTTCCAAAGGAGAAGGAGTCCCTTGGAAAGATCCATGTTGATGTGTTTCAAGGAACTATTTGGGTCGATGGAACTTTGATAAAGGAAGCAGAGGGATAATGACATAACAGTGAGCCACCGATCGGACTTCAGATAAAGAACTGGGAGCTGGTACTGGGTGTAGGGTGCAGAGCGGGCTTGGATTTCCTGCCGCTGCTTGGAGGAGGTGTCAGACATTCTGCAGTCAAAAAAGCTGACAAGAGAGGCCTCAGCTGGCTGCACGGGCCTATCAAGGTCATGCTGATGACAAGTTACAGCCAGAATGGTTTCTGGTACTCAAATAGAAGTGGTCAAAGAGGATTTAATTGTGGAAAGCACAGACCGTAGGATCAGATAAAATCAGCTTTGAATCCCAGGTTTGCCATTTACAGATTTGGATTAAAGTATATTTTAAAATCTCTCTGAGCTTCAGTTTTCTCATTATAAATGGGGATAATAATACCTATGTATCAAAGATGTTATGAGGATTAAAGAATATATTGTATATAAAGCATCATAACTTATGGTGTCATAATTAATAATAGTGATTGTTACTATTAAGTGGCCAAAGGAAAAAATATTTAGCTGATAGACACTTAGAAATTTTACTACCTAGAAGTACTACAGCCAATTATTTTGTCAAATCCATACCAAAAAAAGAGAGATATGATCAAATTAATGAATTCTGGTGCTGTCTTATGATTTTTGCTGAGTATAATTATTTGCTTAAAAAACTTAGGGACATTAGTAGACATGAGAATTAAACTGTGTTTACATTGTGCTAATAATGTATGTTTGACTTTCTTGACAAAGTCAACTTATAGTTCTCGGTGTATCTTTGGTCAAGATGTAAGGACCTGTTTTCACAAGTTTTTACAGTTGGACTTTAAAAAATGAAGACTGACTTGAACTAATGGTCATTGTTATAAATGTAGATACTCTTTGGTCTTTAGAAAAAATATATATATAATTTTGTGGGGTATAAATAAGATATTGGAGCAAAAGTTAAAGCCCGATGGTGCATTTCTGGCTACAGTGCAACTGTTCTAAGGGCTATTCTATTCTAAGCAGCAGTAGCAGCAATAAATTCACATTAGTAAAAATAAACTAATGAGACAATTATCCTGAAATGTCACGTGTTTTCCATCATTTCACTTTCTGAAGGATTAGGCAACACAAACAAATTGTCAAAGTAATATCATATTTATAAGACATATCTGAAAAATTATTAGAGGTTTTAAAGAAAACGTTCTCTTTGAAGATATTGTGCCAAAATGTATATCAAGATATATATTTGTTTGGAACAGTAATTTTGGTATGTAGCAAAATAGCTCTATCTATTTTACTTTTTATAATTTTCAGCCAGCCAAATTGATATTCCCCTTCTTCAACTGGGGTCCTGTTGCCGCAAAGAAGAACGTAGGTGAGAGTGATGATATACAAATTTATTCATCTGTATGCAGAATAAAAATAACAAACTGATGTACATAGAAAAGGTGGAAATACAGCCTCAAAAACCTTTAGCTTTTCTACTTTAAATTTTAATTTCCCCTAGAGAAGAAAGATGTGCAATTAATTTTAATATAAAAACACTCATAAAGCTTCCCTTTTATAATACTGATAAAACTTTATTAAGACTATAACTTTTAGTCATACGAGTATTTCTTGGACATAACATTGCTCAAATTTTCTGTCAATCTGACAGGCATAGGTTGTGATGTTATAAAGAATAAACATCTCCTTTTGTGAATATAACATGCCCCAAACTCAGAAGATATAAAGAAAATAAATCAGTTTTCAGGCCTTTTCTTTAGATGAAGTAAGGTTGGTAAGGTTGGTGGGAATTATCCTGGATAAGTTCTTGTCATTCCAGGCAAAAGGAAAGAAAGTTCCCATATCAGGTGTATATGCCTGATAGACTCCATCCACAAACATGTTAATTATGTAGGTAGTTGCTACAAGCTGTCAGATCACAAATTCAAACTATGAATGACAGAGTTGAGAGAGGCATAAAGAATTATTCATCTGTGGACTTTGCCAATCAAAATGATCACATAGTGAGGATATAAGTATACATCTTCTATTTTATGCCTATAGCAACATTCTTGACGCACGACCAATACCCCACATTGATCAATTGATGTGGGGCTGGAACGGACACCACTTGAACATAATGGTTTAGAGTCTGCAAATGGTTAAGTCTGGAGTAAAACACCCTGTCCCAGAGAGAAGAAGGCAACACAGAGGACCATGCCAAGGAGGAGGTTACATAACACGAAAGTCGGGGGCACCCACAGGGCTCGGATTTTTGAGACTGTATTCTCACGTGATATTTGATGGTCACTGAAGGAGACATGCAAACGAAAGTACCTGTACACCAAACTTATTGCTGTGTAAAAAACAGCAAAAACAATAAATTCCCTGTACAGTAGTTTGTAGATGCTGCCTCTCCACTTGAGAAGTAACCTATGAAATCCAAAAAAAGTCGCATTGGCTACTTTACTGGAGTAAGTAACAGTCATCTTGGATAGTTTTTCTAGAAGAGCAAGAAGACAAAACACAAGTAAGAAGCAACATTTAAGACAGAGCATAAACCTGTATCTCAAAGAAAACCCAAGCCAGCCACCAGTCGGCCATTTCCCCCTTTTTTTTGCCTTTCTCATTTGTACCATTTGAAATTTGGACATCGCCACCATCTTGGTGCTAAATTGTTTAGTAGAAAAAAAGGAGGAACGGCGTCTCTGGAAAGTAATATTAGAAATCGTAAGCTTGTCTTAATTTCTTTTTCTTTTTATTAATTAATTAATTAATTAATTAATTTTATTTATGCTGATATTGGTTAACAAAATCCAATCAGTTTCAGCTGTATACTTTAACGGTAAGGCATATGTATATTTACACTGTGTATTCAGCTTGTCTTAATTTCTAAGTATTATTTTTAGATTATACAGCCATTGCTCCATAAATATTTAAATGAACAAATGAGATATATGAGATAAATTGTAATGTTACCTATTATATATTTTCTTAACCCACAGGAAGATTCAGGATATTGATATGCTATATTCATTGACATTTTCAAAAGCAATGGCCAAACTTATTCTTTGGGCCCTTATTTGCTAAAGTTTGTAAAGACGTATTTATGTCACCCTTAAATTTACTAAGGAGAAGTTATGGCTCTCTTCTTAGAAATCAGGAGATATTGTTGGAAAGAAGCAAGACCCTGTGGGAATTTAATTGATGGGTTATTTTGGTGGGTTTAGTTGGCTGTGGTGTCTCTAACGGAGCTCTGAGTGCGTAGTTAGTGCTCTGTGCACTGCACAAGGTGGACAAAATGTTGGGTCACATGATACTAAGAAAGGTACACTTTCCCAATGAAAAATGTAGCATAAAATGCTTAGGGATGGTTCACTTTCTGTTTGGAGCCAAAAAACAAACCACCGGAAAAAAAAAAAATCACGTCATTATTTAGGACTCTTTCCTTTCCTCTTGGATTTGTTCAAGGATGTGGGTAGGATGAGATTTGGGTCCTGATGCTCAGTTTTCAGCGAGATATCTGGAATTCTATTGCTTTCACCAAGACATTAAACATTCAGGTTTTGAATATGGCCCAAATCTAATCTTTGTTTGAAAACCCTGCTCAACCACTCTCTAACGTGTAACACACACAGATAATATGAGATTTTTTTTGCAACCTTTTAGTTTGCTGAAAAGAATCTATAAGGAGAGTCTTATGGACTACTTAGACTGAAATTATGAAGCTTTTAAGTAGAACTGTTCTAGATACCAGAAACAAATCTCACAGACAATTTCTTATATAAAGTGGTCTATAGTACACAGTTTACTATTTTCTGCCTTTATTCAGAGCTGTGAAAACAATCTAACTCTAATTTGCCTATATTTCCTAGGGAAATAAAACAGTATTTTTTAGTAGTCACAAACTTAAGCTTTCAACATTACTGATTAGAATTAAAAAAAAAAATAAGGCCTTTGGCATAAGTAAGTGGCATTATGAAAGGATGGGACTCGTGTCACAAAACTGGTTTCATTTTTCCGTCTTCACCTTGTCTATTTGTTTAATGTGAGTAAAGCCAAAATTGGGAGAGGCGCAAAATAAAGTAAGCCCATTTCATAATTTGTTCTCATAGTAGTTTTAAGTAACAGTTCTGAAATAACTTTCATGTAACAGTTCAGCCTTCTATTTAAGCTCTGCCAGAAAAACGAAAATCAGAGAGAGGAAAGGTCAGAATTAAAATGCAGAGGTATTCTCTGCATGCACTAACCTATTTATTTGGTATGGAGGCTCCGACGAGAAAGAAAATCTTCGGGCTCCCCCTGAACAGGTGCCTTCGGGTCGGTGTCGAACTCGCGGTTTCACCCTTCGCTCATTCACAGTCAGATTTTCTTTCTGTTCTCTGGCTACTGAGAGGATCCAGACAAGTACAGGGGTTAAATGATTTTCCACTTGTGGAGGCCTGTTTATGCCAGTTTGCCCCACCGATGACAGTTACAGCCAGGAACAAACAGAAGCAGCAGCTGCTGATGTGGCTTTTTTCTAATCTATAATTATAACTCCACCTGCCATCCAGAGTACCCCTTTGAATGAGAAGTCGGAGGTGACGTGAAGGAGGCCGGGCCGTTTAAGTCTGTTGTTTTCATTTTGACTCTGCCCTGGGATCAAGGAAGAAAGAGCCATTTCCCCCCTAAAGAGTTCCAAAGAGTCTCCACCAGCCAAAAAAGGGAATTAGGACAGTCTGTGTGTACTGAAACGCAGAATAAATTCTTGTGAAGCCATAAACTGGGGCGGACGAGTATAAACAGGATTCACACTCATTGGAGAGGTGCTTAGAATGCTCTTCCATTAAAAGCAACGAGCATGTATGCTTGAGAGAGACAGAGTGTTTTTAGAAGACCATAGAGACTTATCATGTGTGATGGCTTAGTATAGAGCAGAATGATGCACATTGATTCATTACCTTTGTGATCTTTCCATGGTCAGCTGGGAAAATATTTTTATTATTCAAAATGTTTCCTCTTAGATTGTGCCTCCATATTTTCCTTCTTGAAAGAAAACAATTATCTCTGAGTTCAAGAGAGCATATTTAAAATAATGAAATCAATAATTTCAGGACCTATTCCTAGGACTTTTCCACCTTCTAAAGAAACGTGTGCACCAAGCATTGCTCTTTAAGCTTAAATAAAATGACTACCAAAAGAAAAAACACCCATATATTTTTGTGGAGAAAGATAGAGAAGAAAATGCTTATTCAGTAGCTGCGAATATACACATTTAAAAGTTTAGTACAGTGTTCTTAAGTTTCACATGCATTATACTGCTTTATCAAACTATAAGTACCTTAGAGCAAAGACAGAGTTGTAGGTGTTGGATTTCTTGCTGCACACCTGTTGAGTTCAGCAAAGAGCCCTGTGCGTAATGAATATTCAATATGTATTTGTTGTTTATCACCTTATCTTCACGATGCTACTTCTGTTAGTCCATTTGGGGGAATTTGTGAATATTTTAGCAGCATGCACATGGTGCCACACATTTTACATTTAGGTTGCCATGAACAGTGGTAGGATAGACCTGCTATTGCTCTTACAGAGCTTTGCAAGACTGACCAATGTTATAAAATTTGACTAAATCTAAACCCAAGTGCTTATGAAAGAGAAACGTTGGAGTTTTTCTTGTTGTTGTTGTTGTTGTTTTGTTTGTTTTAAATTTCACTCTTGCTCTCCTGTTGGACGTACGGTAGCCCTGAAACATGGAATAACTGCATGACCGAGGATCTACCTTCTCTGTGGGGCACTGTTCGCGGGCTTCACTTCGAAACAGAGGTAATTATGTTTCTCTCTCCCATCAGGCTGTTTTGAGGAACGACTAATTAATGATTGAAATAATAGTCTAAATTCAATTTAATCAATAATGATTAAATCAAATAAACAAACTCCAACTGTTGAACTTTGAGTCCGGTGGCTATTTCTAACAGGTAATAAAAGATGTCATTTAGAAATTAGCTCATTTAGAGGGGACAAGCCACTGCAGCCTTTTTCAAATATTTAACAAACATGAAATTGCAAAGTTAGTTGTTTATATGGCTTTTTGAAGAAAACTTTAGAGTTTATTATTTAAAATACACATATCTTCTCCCAGATTCTAAAAGTAACATATGTTTATTAAAAAATAAAAAGTAAAGCAACATATAGAGAACAGAGTGGCACTCTACCATGTCCTCCTAGAGGGATGTTATCATTTGGCATGAAGTTCATTTTTCCAGACTTTTGTAGAAAATATTTTAATTCCGATAATAAATAACAAACAATGTGATAGACCCTTGGGTAATTTCAGGGCACTATTAAATAACTATACCAGTCATATTTTCTTTTGACAGCAAGAGTCAGTTACGTGATCCTGACCACTCTTTCTTTCGGCAATGCTAATAAACACATTTGTCTTTGATTCCCGTAAACCTCTAGTGACAGGACAATTCATAAAACAAACAAACAAATGAACGAACAAACAAACAAACCTGATTATTTCCAAGTGATGTGAATACTGATATTCAATTCATAAATGTCAAGACAAATCACCTTTTGTTCCTAAAGGGAACAGAAACAAACAACACGTTTAGGTAGCTACTAACTACCACTTTCTAAAAAGTTATTTAAAAAGCCCATGTTCATTTTAAATTGATCTACATATTCCATTGACATGAGAAATCTTTTGCCAGATTTATTTTGACTGTTTGGTTGCACATAGTCATGTGTATGCAAAGCTTCGAATTTAAACGTTAATCAAAGACCAGAAATTGTTGTCTTTTGGTGGATTTGATTCTGACTTTTGGACATTATTAAATGGAGAATAAGGAATCAGAAGACATTTTTGAACAGGAAAAGAGCTTGAAAAAAAAAATCCGTGTTGCAGAAAAGTGAGTCTGTGAGAGGGAAAACTGGTGGATTTGAGTAGGCAGGGATTATAGGAAGGGAATCAGTTTGAAGGTTATTATGGTTGTCCTAGTGTGAACTGGTGTGGTGGGTGAGTAGAATGCAGAGGAAGGGTGGCAAGAGGGTGCCCGAGAAGAAAACCACCACTGGAGGACGAAAGAGAAGAGAGGTGGGCGGAGGGAGCGAAGAGGAGGGAAAAAATCTGATATGACTCTTGCTCTGCCCTTTGAGTCCATTCACTCATGAAGAACAAGAACTACAGAACATGATTTCAAATTTGTTCAGGTGACACAGTTCTTTGTCGGGTGTCATGTAATTTTGATTTATATTTAATTCGATCCTGCAAATAGGAACATTTTATCATCAAAAATAGGTGCAAAGTAAAATCTTAATCTGGAGCTCATGTGTTAGATCTCTTGAAAAAAAAAGACAGTAGTCAGTGCTAAAGTTTCAAGAAAATTTCATAGAGTAAGCTTCAATTGAGAATACGCATTTATCAATTTTTTTCCACAGCAAAATACCTTGGTTCAGCTGGTTTGAGAACTACTTGCAGTGATATTTTTTCCCTATAAGTAAATTTTTATTTGCAAATTTCTTGAGAACTCATGCCTTACTTTTTCCTAGTTTTTCCTATTTACTGGTTGCCATGATGGATCAATAGCTACATAACCAACAACTAATCTGGATAACTTGTGTGTCCATCCAGATGTGCGGAGGCTTCTGATATATGCTGGAGATAGAACTCTGCCAAAAATCAAACAGAGCAGGCAGGAAATTTCTTAATTAATTTTTTCTCTTTGAATTCAGGAGAGACATAGTAAACCCCTAGGACTAGAAAGACCATTGAGTTTTATTACAGCTGAAGCTTTAAAATCATAAGAGACTGGATATTTGAGGAGTCATCATTACTCCCTTACACAGAGTAATTGCCAACTCAACAAAACAGAAATGCATTAGTTCAAATTCTGAAGGTTATCTTTTTCCTAATGGAAGGCACTGAAATTTTGTTCTATTTTAGGAATGAAAGCTTAGCATCTAGATAATTATTACTATGGTGTTTAAAGTGTATCCTGTACTTTATAATCAATAATATTTCTTAAATGGATAGTATTGCTCAGCTCAGACACATTCCAGATCACTAAAAAAACTGCAACATAGAACCAATTAAAAATCAGTTTAATTTCACACAATAAGGCATGCAAATCCAAGTATATTCTTTATTCCAAAGAGCTGTGATGTTCTGTTACTTTACCATCATCATGGTAGGAAGTAGCCATTCTGGAAATTACATTACGTATGGGTAAAAGGAAGATACAGACAAACAAGAAAGAATTCTATGCATAAATACTTGGACAAGTCTAAAATGCCTTTTCTTACGGGATGAAATGCATGTGGGAATGAAAAACAATTGTTGGTTTTGTTCTCTAATACGGTGCATTGAGCATTCTGAAGACATCTTTTTAGTTTCATAGCATCTTTTCAGCTCCTTAATAGTGGTTACTGCTGGGAGAGTAGTGTGTTTGGAGTAAGAGAGTGAAGGAGAAACTTCAATTTTTGTTCTATATAATTTTGTATTTTTAAAGTAATATCTATATTTTTCTATTTAATCACATGCAATTAAAAATCTTATTTGATGCCACTTCCAAATTTAGACATTCCAGCCCAGATCTTTCACCCAGCTCCAGACTTACACTTGATATTCTCATTAAACATCTCAAACCCAACATGCCCCAAACCAGTCTCCTATCTTTCCCCTAAAGCGTGCTCCACCTTGCAAACATTCATCTCAGTTGATGAAAATTCCTATCTTTTAAAAGGTCAAAACCTTGGAGTCACCTCAGCTCCTGTTTTCTCTTACACCGCAGTCCAAATCTTTCAGCAAATTCTCTTGGCTCTACCTTCCAAATATACTCGGAATCTGTCACCGCACTCCCCCATGTCATATCCCTGACTCCACTACTCTCAACTCTTCAGAGCCACCATCGTCGTTCTCCCAGCTTACTGGAGCAGTGTCCCAGTAGCTTTCCCTGTATCTCCACGTCAGTCGTTCTGACAAAAAAGGCAGAGTCCTCTTAATCAAGGTAAGTCAGGTGACTCAGGTCACTCCACGGCTCAACACCCGTCAGTGGCTCCTGGTTTCTCTCAGAGTAAAAGCCCATCTCCTTAAATGGTCTGCCAGGTCTTTCATGACTTATTTCCATTTCATCTCTGGTCTCATTCCCTATTATTCTCATCTATCCTGTGGGTCCCTCTGCAGCCACACTCATCTTTCCTTCCTTGAACATACCAGACATTGTCTCATCTTCAAGCCTTAGGGATGGCTAATCTTCCTGCCCGAATGCTCTTCTTCCAGATCTCTGAGGGGCTGTCTCCATCACCCTTTTTGAAGTCTTTGCTCGGGTATCTTCTTAATGAGCTAATCACCCTACTTAAAGTTGCTGCTGGCCCTGCACGTATGGGGAGTGCTCCCTCCTCATAGCACTCCCGATTCCCCCTTACTTGGCTCTACTTTTGCTTTTATTCACTCTGCTTGTCTCCTTTGAATACATCATATAGTTCACACATGTATTGTGTTTATCGTCTATTTTTCTCAACTACAAGTTTCATGAGGGCAGGGAGCTGTTCACTGATGAAAACAAAGTACCTCTAATAGTGCCTAGTTTGATAAATTCTTATTGAATGAATATATTTAAAAAGAGGCTAGAGAGGCTTCCACTTTTTCTCATGATTGTAAATTTCATGAGGACAGATTCCATGGCTATTTTGTTAATTGTTTTATATCCAGTGCCCAGAAAAGCATCTGGCAATGAGCAGACACCCAATAAATATCTGTGGGATGAATAAGTGAACATATTTTTTATTTAGAGGTTTGGCTCATCTTTTTCACACAAATCATTTTTATAGAATAACCAAAAAAAGGACTCAATATTTTCCTGCAGAAGTATAGGTTTTATGGCACTCTGGAAAGCTAAAGACAGCTATTGCTTAGGGGCCCTGAGAACTGACTGCATTCCGTCTGTATTGTGTATGCTACATCTGCATTCTGTGTGATCACCTCTCTTCGGAGTTTCTGTATCCTTAGCTAACTCAGGACTGAGAGTAGGGATGTTAACAGTCTCTTCCGGGCAATCCATCTGTAACACTACCTCTCACCTTTTCATTTTTCTACTGACATCAAGGAGATTCCCTTACATTAAATAGCAACAAAATGTTTCCAAATGGATAGAGGCAGGTATAAGTTGATTTATTTTACTTCCTGTTGACCACTCCATAGTATCATTTTGTTCCTGGCATGGCACTGAGCACTCATTCGGCATTAGATAGATACCCCTTAACATAACGATGCAATGAAAGGATGAATACAGTAAGTGTTCTTTGATGGTTGTCTAGGTGGCAGTGATATTGTTCTTGTGGCTCAGAAGTTGCGTTGGGGTTCCTGACTTTGAATGCCTTTCTGGGATAGGGGATATGAATCTTGAAGAAGATTAAGTTATAAAGGTCTTTCAGTGGAATTTCAATGATGAAACACACTGTTAAAGTGATATCCCAGAGCACATTCTGATGTATTTTAATATTTCTGTGACATAAAAATTGAAGTAAATTGAGGATTAAGCATACCTCCTCTCTTAACTCACCACCTTCTAAGTACCCTGGTAATTTTGAGATGACTCATGTTCTTGCTCAATTTTTCTCACAAATTCATAATTAGATTAAACTAAAAACACAAAATTGAGTTGCAAAAGGCATACTCATAGGATCCAGCTTCTTCTAGACTTCATGCCATCCTATAAAAATAAATCCTACCTTTAGCATCATGAGGTATGCTTGTGTGCCAACAAGGCTACTTTCCCTTAGCATAGCATTATCACTTTATATGAAGATAAAAGAAAAAGGTAAATTTTATACAAGTTTCCTTTCCCTCATGGTACAAAACTAGGGAGTTGGTTTTTCCTCTTGGGTTTCCCTTCTGCAAACTCTTTAAGGAAAATTTTAATTTTTTTTGTATTTATCAATAGACTGCTTAAGAGAACCAGCATTGTTCCTTGCTGACTTTATTAATACCTAACAAAATTAGTATCTAACATATGAATTTACTTTTTGACTCAGCGGTCCCATTTCCAGGAATCCACCCTGAAGTATGCCTCTGATAATACAAAAAATACATACGTACCAAGTTATTAAATGCAGCATTATTTATAATTAAAAATGTTAGAAAGAACCTAAATGTACAAACATAGATAAATGGTTGAATAAACTATGGCAATGCAAAAATGGAGTACTATGTAGATGTGAAAGAACTAAGAACATTCTTTATGAATTCATATGGAGTGATTTCCAGGGTGTATTGGGTGAAAAAAACAAAATGCAGAAGAGTATCTATAGCAAATAAGCACATAAAAAAGATACTCAACATCATTAATCATTAGGAAAATGCAGATCAAAACCACAATGAGAAACCACTTCACACCCACGAGGATGGCTGTAATTAAAAACAAACAAACACTGCAGCTAGGTCCTGCACAAACAAACATGGAAAATAACAAAGGCTGGGGAGAATGTGGAGAACTCGGAACCCTGGTACATTGCGGGTGCAATTTAAAATGGTAAAGCTGCTGTGGAAAACAGTTTGGTCATTCTTCAAAAAATTAAACTTAAAATAACTATATGACCCAGCAATTCTACTGCTAATGTATATATCCCAAATTATTGAAAATATACCAGATTGAAACAAATAGTTGTACATGAATGTTTACAGCAGCACTATTCACAAAAAGCTAAAAGGTAAAAACAGCCCAAATGTCATCAACTGATGAATGAATAAACAAAATGTGGTGCATCCATACAATGGGATTATTATCCGGCCATAAAAAGGAATGGCATACCGATACATGCTACAGTGTGGATGAGCCTCAAAACCATGCTAAGTGAAAGAAGCCAGATACAAGAGGTCACATATGTTGTATGATTCTATTTATATTAAATATCCAGAATAGATAAATTTATACAGAGAAAATAGATTAGTTATTTACAGAGGCTATGGGGAAGAGAAAAGAGAATTAATTTCTCAGTGAGTGTGAGATTCTTTTTGGAGCGATGAAAATATTGTGGAACTAAGTAGAGATAGTGATTGTACTACATATGAATGTACTAAATACCAATGAATTGTACACTTTCAGATGCTTGATTTTATTTTATGTGAGTTCTACTTAATAATAAAAAAGGAGTACCTATATTATACTCCTTTCATGAAGGAGAAAAGGAAGATAACAAAATTTAAATAAATATATATATATTCATTTATGCAAAATAAATACAAGAAGGATTAAACCTAATGTGAATGATTACTCAGGGATTGGCTGGGAGTTGGGTGAAAAGAATGAGAAAGTGGGAACTGGGTGGTAGGGATGGGGTGTGGTGGAGACTGACATTTACCTGATATTCCCTTTTATGTTTTTGTAGGCTATGACTCTTAGAACCATGGTAATATTTCACATAATACCCCAAAATAATTAAAATTAACCAGTGCATCAGGAGCCCAAATTAGAATACAAAGAGTAACAGATGGATATACTATATTATTAATAAATATTGTAACCATACTAAAAGATTTGAAGAAGAACCAACTAACTTTGGAAAACAGCATTTTGATTATATAACATAAGGCTAAAGACAGAACTATATGCAAATATTACACTTTAGTTAGTAAATTTTTTCTTTGGGAGTATGGGTTAGCAATTCTGAAACAACTTTATATGTGGACTAGGACTGAGCAAATAAATAATGAGCTTCTTGGAGCAATGACTGATGCCAGGGAAAATATGAGAAGAATGGAACATCTTATGGCACCAGAAAGTGAGGAAGTCCTAAAAAATGATGGGGTATGTGAAAATGATACAGGAACCAACTTGAAGGAACTCCTAATGAGAGCTGGGACAAATTGAGCTAAAAAAATATACAGGATAATAATGGGTTATAACCCAGAAAACAAAATAAATATCCTTGAGTTTATACTGATACAAATGAATACTTGAATAAATAAATAAATGAAGAGAAGAAGCAGCTCTTCTTTACCATAGAGAGAATGATAGAAATAGAAAATCACCATAAGGCAAAGACAAGAATCAGTAATGGAACCTAAAAGTAGTTCAGGTAAGAATGTTGAGAGATAGGATATTTATGTCGTCTCAAAGTATCTCCTCACATGATAGTTTTAATTATAAAGGGAAAAGCAGTGGCTTTATAGAGATGAAAGCTGACAACATGGTATAACCAAGCGATCAAAGTCAACTTCATCAGTAAAGAGTCAATATTGGCATCAGGACGCTGAAGATGGTGCACTGAGATGGGCATAACCTCACTTCTACGACAGCCTTGCCCCGAATGCATAGCCCTAATCTAATTATGCGGCAACATCAGACAGACATAAATTGAGGGACATTCTACAAAACAGTTTACCCAGACTCCTCAAAAGTGTCAAGATCTTGAAAGACAAAGAAAGTCTGAGGAACCGTTACACATTGGAGGAGATTAAGGACACATGACAACTGGATCTTGGACCAGAAAAAGGACATTAGTGGGACAACTGGTAAAATTTAGATGAGGTCTGCACATTCGTTAATAGTATTATATCAGTGCCGACTTCCTGGTTTTGACCACTGTACTGGGTTTGGGTAAGATGTTAACATTAGGGAGCTAGGTGAAGGGTGTACAGCAACTCTGCAACTTTTGTTGCAACTTTTCTCTAAGTCTAAAATTTTTCAAAATAATAAGTTAAAAACAAAAAAATTCTTCCTCAGTTAATTTTTTTTTGCTTGCTTTCACATTTAATTGAGCCAAGATTCTGAAAATATGTGTAGAGTGACATCATTAATTTCCCTTTTAAAAAATTTTAAGGGATTAAGGATGGAAATTAAGAATGTTAAATTAAGTTGTCGCTGGTCCTTTTCCCTTACTAGGAAAAAGATTTAATCTTAAACAGGAAAGTGGTGGGTCAGGATGTGGGTGCAGGGATCCAGTAGGATGTCATCTGAGAAAATGTTACCATGCCTATGCCTGAATGAGAGAGGAGAGGTAGAAGTTAGTGGAATCTGGGAAAGGGTAGCTTAAAGAATGCTGCATAGCATCTGTGGCCTTCAAGGGCAGGACATGGCCAATCCACAATAACCAAGCAAGGGAGCCAAATTTCCACCCTTGCTTTCCCAGCTCCTGCCGGGAACTCCCACTGGCTGTTCCAACCCAGAAGCCAGAGTCGAGGGAGCCCAGTGATGCAGTGTAAACACACCCACCTCTAGGGGCCCAGAGAAGAGTGAGAAGTTTGAAGAGTGACTTGGGAGGAAAAAAAAAGGTATCTAGCACTGAGATCAGCTAGTCTGTCCCTCTCATTTTGCAGATGAGCGAAAAAAAAAAAAGCTTCGAAAAGGGAACAGATTTATCCAAGTTCACAGTATAAAGGCAGTGTGGTAGAGCTGAAAACCTATAGGTCTGTAAATTGGAAGACTTAGGCTCTAGCCTTGGCTTGGCACTGCACTGGGCTTCAGCTTCATATCTATGAATAAACGCGGTGAAGTAATGCGATAATCTTCAAACTGGGATTCACATACCTACTCCTGCGTATACATGAGCGTTTCTAGGAGGTAAAGGGATGGATAGTTAAGTGAATCATTTTTCCATACTCACAACTCCTTACATACATATTTTCTCCTGAAATTAATCTGCTTTCCCTTTCAAAATTGTACCCCCACTTGACAAAAAAGTTCATCTCACCCATCTCAAATATTACTACAGGGCATTACTCCAGGATGTGAAAATTTGAGTACACCAAACAATGAGACATTTTGAATGCATAGCATTTGAAGCAGATTCCTGTGACAGCAAACCAGAGAGCTCCAATGAAGAAATATTGAAATATTAAAAGACTGCAGCACTTAAGTGTGGCAAATGTGCATCCATGTCTAGTCTTTCTGAGAAAGGTTGCATCTCACATATGACCTTTCAAACATAAATTTGAAAGTGAGTCTTTGTCCACTTGGGAGGAAAGAAGATCCTAATCTGATTCAGAAGATGAGCAGCTTGAGCTTTTCCAGAAACTGGTTGTACCACATTCCAGGCTGACTGGTGCAACCACGTGGGATGAGATGCAATTATCTCTACCTCTGATACACATGGTTTTACCCTTGTATAAAGCTTTTGTGTCTTCACAGAAAAACCAGCTCATGATGAGCCATATGATCCAGGAGCTTCCAAGACTGTCGTCACTTCCTTTAAACACGCTCAAACCCGGACATGGGAATTGCCATACTGGTTCAGCCTTATAATTCATTCCCCCTCTGTTTTGTCTGCTTGGAGAGCAGAAGTGATTGCTTTGATGCCAACTTTAAGGTTAATAATTTCAAAGTTTCTATTAGTTGCCAATTATGGTTCTGCCGTCCTTATATTTCTCTAAATAATCCATCCAGTTCTTGAAAATAGCATTATTGTTTTGTTGAATGACAACGTGCTCACTGTAAAAATTCAAACAATTCAAATGTGTAAAAAAGAAGAAACAAAAACGTGCCAAATTCTGTGAGTACTAACTATTAACATCTGGTGACTGTCTTTCCAGACACATTCTATACCTAGATACACATGCATATTATTTTTCATAAATGAGACCATATTATACATGTTGTATGGTAATCGTTCTTTCTCTGACCAATATGCTGTGAAATACATGCTGCATACCACGTATGGTTTATGTATGTGCTCGATACTCCCTTATTGAAGTCCATTTAGATGGTTTTCCATTTCTCGGTTTCAAACAATGTTGTGACGAACATCCTTGTGCATCTTTCTTTTTTTCATGTTTCTGCAAGGGTCTCTTTCCATTGTATTATTTTTGGATCATAGACACCTTTGAGAATCTAATGAGAGCTATGGATCATTTCCCTTGCAAAACGTACGTATTCGTATACCTCATTTTGACTTTTTCTCTCGGTGGTTCATAAATATGTCTTCTGAATTTTATCTTTGGACTTATTAAGGATCTGTGTGTACCTCAAATTAAGAATACCTACTTTAGGGTTAAATCCAAGATATGAATTTTTAATAGCCTTTAAAATTATTTATATTAATTTATCACTTATTGTGTGAAATATTCACATGCCTCTCTCTCTTTTAATTGGGTCAACTCTCCAGTCTGTGTCCAACTCTGGAGGTTTGGTGAGATAATAAATAAGCAGATTACATAAATTTTCATTGACTGCCAATGGGGCCGAAGGGATTTTGAGCACAAAACGGTGCATTTCACCTTACTTTATAGGCTTTAAGAGAAGTTTCATAAGCAAAAAATTTCATAGGTTAGAAAATGTATCTGAGCATTTCATTCCTTCATTCAACAAATAGATATTGATTAATGGTTATGTGCCAGGCTTGGTGCTAGGAGGAGAGGGATACAAGGTGGATAGGATTTCATCACTTCCTTCAAGGAATGAGAGACAGACATATAAAGAAATCACTGTCAGGCAGAGAGAGAGATTATATGCTGCTATAAACAAAGATGTGAATAGCACGGTACTTGGAACCTTAGGGGTCAGTGTCACGGAGGGGTCTCAGTCAGGAGGGGAAAGGCATCCCTCTCTGAGGTGTATTAGCAAACCTGGCCCATTCTCTACCCCCAGCAATCGAATCTTCTTCCCTTCTCTCTACACAATATTTATTTCACTTCTCAGGGAGACTCAACACAAACTTGAAATTCAACAGTTTCTAGGATGGTTGAAGTCAATCTAGGAAGCCAGATGGTTTCCTAGAAATCCTTAAGTCACATCCAGAAATGTAGCTATGCTGTTTGATGATAACATTCACTTCTGCAGATTTCAGATACAGATGTCGTAGCTATTAAATCACTCCTGTAGTTGAAGCGGGAGAAACCATAGGTCAAGTTTACATATATAGATAAGTAGATTGCTTGCTGCCCAATGCAGTGTGTAATTATTGTAAACACAAAGCAGTAGGCTATCTAAGAAGCTCTTTTTTCTTCTATTTTTTTTGTCATACTCTATATCTTTTGGTTTGGACTTAATATTTCAGTGCTCTTAGAAATAAGTCATTTCATTTATCTCCACCACAGCTCAGGGAGCTTCAGTAGCTTGATTTCCTTTTGAAATGGGTGAACTTACCTATCTGCTTTAATATTTTAATCCTCTATCTATACCCATTCTTCTCATTCCCGCCCCTCCTCTCGCCCCCCGCAGTGACTATATTTTTTCCTCTTTCCTCAATGATCGCCATCTCCTGTTTCTTTAGGCATCTCACAGTTGGATTGCCATTCACTGGTAAATTCTTCTAGGTCTCCATATTTGCAATAATCTTCAACCCCCAGTTACTTGTCTCCCTGAGTCGGGCCTCAGGGTTCCTAAGACATGGCAGAAAACCATTGCTCAGCTATGGTCTCCATTTGTATTGGAGTAAGATGGAGGAAGAAGAATCTATTTTCCCTAGTGTCATATTTCTTAATGACAGCACTCATAAAAATATTTTAGTTATCTTGACTTTCTCTGGGATTTTGATGTATGGTTATTCTCAGGATAAAGATTAAATAAAAAAGTGGGGGTGCGTGCATTTTTCATTCAAAATGAAAGTATATATATTGCATAAAATATGTTTTTAATATATTTATTATTTACAAATATGAAGCATAGGCATCTGAAACCAAGTATTCAAGCCTATTGAGAATAGAGATAAGTGGTACTTAAATAGTACAAAGGAGGATGACGGCAACATCTGTCAGCATCCCTGTCACCCCTCTAGGTTATTGACAGTCTTTTTTCTAAGACTTCATGATACAAAGAAAACCATTAAAAAATCTCTGCAATATTTTTTGCATATTCAATGTTGACAAAAAAGCTTTATATTATGTCTAACATGACTCATTTTGTTTTCAATGCAAAACGTAATTTATTTCCCTTAAATTTTTATATTTCGCTGATATGAAAACACATTGTATTGTTTTTTCAAATATGGTTCACACCTATAGCCAGGGATTTTTTTTTAAGATCTCAATGGTATGTCATGTTATGTTTTTATAATTGCTATAGCTTCTCTGTTTTTTCATATAAAAGGGGACCATAGAGGGTTGTCATAATGTCACAAGGTTGTCAAATAAATTAATACATATAATGACAGCAACAACTGACATTACTTGAATATTTGCCATGTGCCAGGCGCCACTTTAAGTACTTTATATGTATTACCTCATTTACTCCTTCTTATGCTATGTGGTAAGTACAATTAAAGTACTATTATTATCATACTCCACCTTTTTTTTTTTTTTTTTTTTTTTTTTTTTTTTTTTACGAATGAGGAAATTGAGGGCACTGAGCATTTAAGCAGTGTTCCTAGGTTACAAGGTGGCAAATGGCAAAGCTGGAATGAGAGCTCAGGCAGACAGATTCCAGAGCCTGCGCTCTTACCCGTCATGCTAAATTGCCTTTAAGGCAAAACAGTCGCTAAAAAACAAAAAACAAAAAACAAACCAGGCTGTGGATTGGTGGGAATTTCTATGAAAGCTGAAAAGTCTAATGTAGAGCACATGACATAAACGTTTTCATATTACTGATGCTCAGTGTAGTCTGGGTAAGGCATCTCTAATATTTAATGGCTTCTATTTCGGTAAAATTTTCAGGTCCCTTGCTCCTATCTTTTCCTGAATGCTTTTAAACATCTGACTTCAGGTAAAAGTATGTTAATGGTAAGAACATGAACTTAAGGTTCGATTATTTACAAGCTACGTGATCTTGGGCAAGTTACATGTCTCTCTGAACCCATTTTCTTATCTGTAAAGACGCCAGTAATATCTGCTTCAGCTTTCACAACAGGAGGCATAAAATGATTAAACATTTAAACACTAGGAAAGACAATCAGGAGATCAAGACAATGCATACAGAATATGACACATGCTCATCAAGACTGAGAGCATTGCCTTAGCTGCCTCCCTGGCTCAGAGTTTTCCCAAGTCTCGATTAGGATGACAATTAACATCAGAATCTCATGGAATATCACTGTTTGTTGCTTATATACTTATGTTTTAAATTCTCTATATAGAAATTTGTATATTGTTTTCACTCTATAATTTATGTAGTAATTCTTAGTGGATCTTTTGTTATTTTAATCAGATCTGAACATAAAGAAATTTTAAAAGTGTACTATACATATTTCTATTTTGTGATTTTAGTAAAACTTCTGGTGTACAAATGATATGAACAAACAATTCAGGTAATAGAAAATATAATTAGTTAACATGTATATAGGAAATACTAAGCCTCTTGGAAATCAAAGAAATGCAAAACAAAAAGTATATCCTGTTTTGCATATGAAAATATTCTGTGCTGGTGAGGGTCAGATTCATTGTTAATATATACGTATATATTAACATATATATACGTAATATATAAACTGGATAAAAACTTGTTGGAAGACATTTTGTAAAATGTTACAAGAATCTTAAATATGTTCATATATATTAAGATAGTGTCTAGCTTCAAGAAATAACATGAAACACAGAAAAGGCTTTTAGTGTAAAGTATTCATTGTGGCATTATTTATAATAAGAAACTGAAAATAACCTAAATGCCCTACTTGGTAATAGTTAAGTAAACGAGGTGTTTTCCATCTAATAGATGACTGTGCAGTTATTTAAAATTAAGCTTATATATAATTTATAACAACATGGGGAAATACATGTAATATAATTTAAATGAAAAGCAAGATATATATATATAGTATAATCACATAAGTAAAAAAAGTTGTATAAATCCAAATATTTGGAAATAAATGTACAAGAAAGCAAATAATAGTTGCCTATGAGGTGATGGTTACAGATAACTTGTTTTCTTGCTTTTAACTTTTCTATATTTTTCAATTTTTTCCCACAATAACTGTTTGTTATTTTACAGTATTAAAACACAAGGCGAATACCATAAGAATATGGATTTTGTTGCTAGAGTGGGCAGCATTATCTGTTCAGTATGATGTGTGATTAGGCAGAATTCTATCAGGTGTGATCCACATTAAACTGCCCCATAGGATTTCTGTGAGAATGAAATATTCTATTACATGTAACCATGGCCAGTATAGATTATTAACTAGGAAGAAACTGTTATAGAGAATTTAAATTTTACAACCTTATATAAGAGATCGGACGGTGCATTGTGAAAGGATTTTCTTACATTCCCAAAGAGTTCAGTTTCCTTAATGAGCAAACTTTTCTATGCATTCCCTAGCTTGCAACTTCTCAGGAACAGTTCCGTTTTGTGTGACATAAGGAGTTCTTGGTACATCCTGGTTCCTTTATCAGAAGCAGCCCAAGAAAAAAAACAAACTTGAAATCAGTCAGTTGTTTTTTAAGAAGTTTTCACCCCTTATGGTGGTGAGAAGTAGGGTCCTGGTTTACCCGGGACAGTCCTGGTTTAACACCTGTTGTCCTGGCATAATTATTAACAGCGCCCTCTTTTTTTTCCTAAAAATTGGGCTGGTTTGGACAATAAGTGATGTGGTCACCTTAGCAACATCCGATATACAGAGAAGGGAAGAAAGAGTGGTACCATCTGGATGCTGACTTGAGAGGGGGTGTGTGTCGGGGTGAGGAGCTGTTGGCTCCTTACTTCCAGCATGCAGGAGAGGGAACCAGCAGCAGCACTGGAAGAGACTGAAAGCAGCCCAGCTGTAAATAAACACTGGCCCATGGGCTGCATTACTTAGTCTAATTAGTGGTCTATCTATTACTTGATAGTGATGCTGACAACATTGGCTCTACCTGAGGGTAGGACAGAAAATCTAGCTGATTTAAGATACTGAAGACGCACCTGGCACAAGATTCTTTGTCATCCCACTCTGGTGCCTGGCATTTCCACAAGTGGAGTTATAATGAAATGTTATCATAGTAATTCAAATTCTTATCAGGGAAAACAGCACAGTTAAGAAGTTGGAAAGATCTGCAGCCTGACTCTGCTCTTCCCAGCTGAACAACCCTGGGCAAAGGGCTCAACTTCTCTGAGGTACAATCTCTTTAGGAGTTAAAAAAAAAAAAAAAATCTAATTTGCCTATGTCTTGAGGTAGTAGTGTGAACAAAATGGTCACTGTATGTGAAAATGCTCTGTTAATACATCTGAAACTGTTAATAAAACAGCATTCCGCAAATATCAGAGAGTATTAATATTCCGATGTTATTAAAATAAGGTAACACATCAGCAGTGAGCATGTCCTGGGGGAAAAGACACAAACTGGGTAAATTTTCATGGGTGGTAACCAGGAAGAGAGAGAGGACTGGCGGTGTCTGGCTGATCATCTGAACTATCTGGAGAGCTTTTTAGAAAACAGCAACAACAACAAAACAACAACAACAAGTAAACAGACTAGTGGGCTCCCTCCTAAGAGCTTGAGATTCAGTTGATGAGACAGACAGCCCAGAGTGAGTAGCTTGGGAGGTTGAGAGTGGGGAAGCTGCTAAACATGTCGCAAACGGGACCCAAAAGGGCTAGAAAGAGAGCGATGAGGCAAGAAAATAACAGAAATTTGTTGCTTTGACAAGTTTCTTCAGAGCTAGCCTTGCTAAGAAACGAAGAGCTAAAATAAATTTTTTAAATGTTTGGTTACTGCCCCTCCCAACCCACTTCCCCCGATTGTAGAACATAAAATTCACATGGGTGGTGATTTTTGTCGCTTTGCTTCACTGCTGAGCCCAAGCACTTAGAACATATCCTGGCACACAGTACCAGGATATAAAAATTACATAACTAAATGTCATTTGCCTGTGTCAACTGTTTTCCCCACCTATGCCTATAATTTGCAGTCGGCTAGGTTTTGTTACTGCAGTTCTGGAGCTCGAAGGAAAGGTGGTCAGAGCAGGTTTAGGGTGAGCGCCTTGATCTAGGTCACAGAGTGGTGGCTCTCACACTTGGGGTCATGTCCTCTACCTCCACCACCCGCCTTAACTCTTTATTGGCGACTTGTCAGGTTCTGTTGTAATCTCTGATACATACTCTTCTTTTCAAACACCAGGATTGTCCTACCAAGAACAGAATTCTTTTTAAAATTGTGTTTAATTGGTTATGTCTGGAAAAAGTATGAAAACAGGAGTCTGATCTTTCAATTCTCACTGAAATTTGTTGCCATCCCTTGGAATATCCAGCACAATATGATAATAATTTAAATAATGCAGTTTGGTGATTATTTTTGATATTTAATTTTACTGATAGCCTTACACTTTTTTTCTTAACACCTTCAGCACCTGGTCTTCTTCCTAGGTGGTCTCCCATCCAAGTACTAACCAGGCCTGACGCTGCTTAGCTTCCGAGATCAGCCAGGATTGGGCTTATTCAGGGCAGCATGCCCATAGACATGCTTTTTGGATAAGAAGTGATTTGGATTTTATTTTGTGTACCCTCTCTTCTCTACTATTAGTTAACCTCCCACCAGATGTGTACTATATAAATTTCAGGTTGAGATGAATGGACCTAGTCAATTCAATTCTAGAAAGGTTTGTTGAGCACATACTATGAGCAGGTGTCATGTTAGGAGCTAAGAATATGAAGATAAGTAAGATAAAGATTACCTCTTAGTCTTCAGTGAGATACATGACACAGAATATATGTGTTTTATATATATGTATATATAAATATAATTTTATGTATAAAAGTAGATACACACATTCATATAAATAGTCAGCCCAGGACACTTTTGAAAGCAATGAATGGAATACCTAACTTAAAATGTCTTAAATAGTGAGTACATTTATTGCTCATGAATCAAGAATTTTGGGGCAGGGGTTTCCATGGTTACATAATACACAGCCTTGGTGGTATCATGGCTCTGGGCTGCTGCCGTGCACTGTATTCAGCTTGTTTCCTCATATCCCAAGATGACAGGGGAAACAACTGGAGAGACGAATACAAACATAACTGGGGTCTGCAGCAAGGAAGGATTAACGTGTCAGGGGTGGTGGTGGCTGTGTGTGTGTGTGTGAGTACGGGAGTGATCAACTGTCACACCCAGGTTAAAAAAATTAAGAATATTATAGACTAATTTTGTCTGAGAAATACAATGGTTTATTAATATACTAAAGCCTGCAAAAGAATACAGTTGGGAAACATACGCTAGGCTTATTAAATTATGGTTTAGTTTAATATAAAAAATAACACATACTCATTACAAAATGTAAGCAGCAAAGGCAGACCATCGTTTAAGGTCTGATGTGTAAGTTTCTGACATTTCTAGGCGTTTACAAACAAAGGCTTAGGTGAATGCCTGTGTATATTCATTCATTCATTCATTCATTCATTCATCAAAATGCATATATATCCTCAATACCTTGCTTGCTTGTGATCTTAGCCTGGATTCTCTAGATAGGAGAACCAGAGACAAGGATTAAAGTGTGGCCCCTTTTCTGAGAAATGCAAGCCGAAGATGGTGAGTGATGGTGAGGACGCAATGCAAGCAAGGTAAAAAGGTGGAAGGCACTATGATGAGACGTGTTACTGCACTGGCCACCATTTCACAACAGGCGTGACAAAGACATAGCAGGTGCTTGTCAGGGGTGTCCATCTGGCAGGCAGCACTTTCCAGAACAGGCTGCAAGGAGGAACCACCCTCAGTAGTCTACTGCAAGAAAGAAGGAAAGGGAATCTTTGGGCTCAGATTCTTTCTTCTTCTGCCTCTCATTTCCCATTGGCCAAGTTTCACCCCATAGCGAGGTAGCCCCCAAATTTTCAGTCCTTAGCAGCCATTCAGGAAGCCAGTTTCCATGTTCCGCAGTGTGGCATTTCATCCAAATCTAGAGTGACAATTAAATGCTAACAGGGCTCCTGGGGGGCGGGGCGGGGGCGGTGCAGGCACAGAGTTCCAACTTGAACTCCAGCCATCTCAGAGAGCTCAGCAAAGGCAGGGGTCGTGGTCTGAGAAGGTGCACGAAGACTGCATCCAATACACTTGTTTTGCAAAAATGAAAAGTTTAAGAAAAAACAGTAGTATACATTGTTTTGATACTTTTGTCAAAAAAAAAAAAAAAAAAACCAGCCAGTTTTCCCTGTCAGTATTTTGAAATCAAATTCATTCTTTTAAAAGATGCCTAAGATTCCAGGGAATGGATATGCCATAATTTATTTTGCCATTTCCTTACTGATGGACATGCAGGTGGTCCCCAGTTTTCCACGTTACAGAAATTATCCTTAAGCAACGTGTACAAGGCTTTCTGGAGGACAAATTTGATGTGCTAAAAGTAATTCGAAAAGAAAGATCTTATTTAAAATCAGTCACCACACTCATCTGGAACTTCACTGATTTCTTCTTTGTGGCTGCGTTTATTATGCCCCATTGCACTTTGTCCAGGGTCTGGCAGCTGTGAGTTTCTGCCCCTGACTGGGATCTGCTGGCTTTTCGACTGGGGCTCTGCAGCATGGATAAAGCATGCCACTCTCTCAGGAGGCTCCCGACACTGAGAGGAGATTACTTTCTATTTTTGCATATGCCCAAAGCCTTTTCCATTTGAATAACCTTGCCTGAATAAATGTCTTGAATAAAAAAAGAAATGAAATTCTCTGCGTTCTGACTTTGCCCTGCCTGAGTTTCCCAAACCCTATCAGGGAGGCAGATTTACTTGGTCACACGATGGCCTAGGGGTGAGAACTCAAGGAGGACACTGTGCCTTCCCTGAGAGGTGCTCGAAGTGCTTATTGATGAGAAAAACATCTCCGCATGGGAAATTTTACATATCTTTCACATCAAAAATCACCTCAGTTTCAGGCATGTTTTAGGGGAAAACTCTTTTACTTCATATTTTTGTCTGGTTAATGCTTGGACATCTTGACAGTTTTAAAGGTCATGACCCCTTATAAGAAGCAAAAGGGGCTCCATCTGCTTTTCCTGTCTTCTAGGCAGCTGTACCCCTCAGTCTCCAGTAGACTGCACAGCCTCTGAATATCACTCTGATACCCTTCCCCACTTATGCTAAAATGGTTAATTATGGTGTTTCAGAAATTGAAACTCTCTTGACTTTCATAAACCCATCATTTTAAGAGTCAACTAACCAGCCCCTTTGGACAGTAGATTTTGTTATAGAATACAAAATATTTGTTATTCTAGTACTATTTTTTTTCTTTTTCAAAGAAGCTTAATAACATAGATCTGCTGTAAAATAAAAATCAAATTCTGCATGAAAGTATGTAAAATATTGATCAGACCAAATAAGATAGAAAAAATTATTAATGTAACTAAGCCCTTAAAGGTACTTGACTAGCAACGTTGACTGAATGAAAGAATGCTTCTAGAATTAAAAAAAATAAATTGAATCTGACTACTGAATTTAGAATCAGAACAATATATTTTTATTTTACATGAGACTATTTAATATTTTTAATGCAAACATCTTATATCACTTTATTGATTATCATATTAATTCTGGAGTCAATAATTCCATGTGAACAAATGACAACATCTATATTTTAGTTATCCTTATTCTAATGATAGAATATATTTTGTGATTTTTAGGGGTAAAACAATTTCACAAATTATACACTATTCCTTTTAGATTCAGTGACTCTAAACCCAGGAGTCTAAAATCAGGAGTCTTAGAACTTCCCTATTTTTGCAATCTGCACTTGTGACTTTGTGTCTTTAAAATGCTGCTCGTTTCTTTACTAATCAAAGTTGCATGAAAGCACTTTTCACGCTGCGGATCAGCACAGGCTCGTACTATACCAGTTCAAAGCTAGAAACATGACATATTTATTTGCTTGTACAGTCTTTTCAAGGATAACTGTACAATTTCTATGTGATACATTTTCTGAAATGTTGAAAACAGTTCACTAAGCCCTAAACTACCTTTGAGCATCCTTGAGGGTCTGGAGACTCCCAGGTAGGGGGCCATCTCCTGAGGCAGGGTTTGACACTGATTCTTAGATGAAACTCATACTCCGTATAATACCTGTGACTGGTACCTGTATCTTCTCAAAGTGGCCTTAAAAAGGCAATTTAATAATTGTTCAATTTCCAAGTCACTGGCAGAAAACAGGAGAGAGCGAAAAGAGAGAGCCTGTATACTTATTTCCATGATTCCTTCCTTGCTGAGTCCTCACAGGCTGCATCCCCTGTCTGAAGGTAACAGCTCCTGTCTGGCAGCCATCTCCACACAGTTCCCTGTTTCCTGGTTCAAGTAACTGCTCCCTTTCTTAAATAAATTGTACATTTAAAGATGTACATTTGGTTTGTCTCCAATATCGTTCTGGTGAGAACAATGCTGCAGTGAATAACTTTGTATATATGTCGTTTCCCCCCTCAATTTGGGATCAAAGGATTGTTGGAGTTGGACTACTAAAGTGAATAAACTGGAAAGATAGGAAGTGAGGCATCAGAAAATACAATGACAAAATTAAAATCATGAAGTTACTGATAACGCCAAGGTCTAGAGCATGATTATGGGGCAGGTGACTGAGGTATGGTGGAGAATATCAGGTGACTGGAAGAGTTCAAAAAACTCTGACACTATGATGTTGGAAGGATCACCTAAAAAATTTATTGAAATCACCAAAAATCAAGGCTAAACAGAGAGATTATCAGACTGGAGCTAATATCATTGAAAAACACTGAAAAACACTGCAGCCAAGATATGGAAGTAGCGTAAGTGTCCATTGATAGACAAATGGATAAAGATGTGGTGCATATCCAAATTGCCAAAGTATGAGAAAAAAGAATGAGGCTGGAGGCATCACTCTGCCCAACTTCAAATAAGTTTTGACAAAAAAGCCAAAAACATACAATAGAAAAAGGAAAGCCTTTTAATAAGTGGTGCTGGGAAAACTGGAAAGCCACCTGCAAAAGAATGAAACTAGATTGCTGTCTATCACCACGCATCAAAATTAACTCAAAATGGATTAAGGACCTGAATATAAGACCTGAAACAATAAAATGCATAGAAGAAAAACATAGGAACAAAACTCAGGAACCTTGGACTTAAAGAGGATTTTATGAATTTGACCTCAAAAGCAAGGGAAGTAAAAGCAAAAATAAATGAATGGGACTATATCAAACTAAAAAGCTTCTGCTCAGCAAAAACCATCAACAAGGTAAAGAGACAGCCATCTGAATGGGATATATTTGCAAGCAACGCCTCTGATAAGGGCCTAATATCCAAAATATACAAAGAACTTACAACTCAATAACAACAAAAAAACAAATGATCCAATCAAAAATGGGCAGAGGACCTGGACACTTTCCCTAGAGGACATACAAATGGCCAACAAATATTTGAAAAGATGCTCAACATCGCTAGCTATTAGGGAAATGCAAATCAAAACCACAATGAGATACCATACACCTGTGTTAGAAGCTATAATCAACAGGACAAGTAATAAAAATGTTGGAGAGAATGCGAGAAAAGGAATACTTGCATGCTGGTGGGACTGCAAATTGGTACAGCACCATATGGAAAAAGTATGGAGGTTTCCTCAAAAAACTAAGAATTGATCTACCATATGATCCAGCAATCCTCTACTAGGTATTTACCCCAAAGACTTGAAAACCATATCCAAAAAATATTTGCACACCAATGTTGACAGCAGCATTATTCACAGTGGCCAGGACATGGAAGCAACTGAAGTGTCCTACGAGAGATGATTGGCTAAAGAAGCTGTGGTACATATATACAATGAATATTACTCAGCCACAAGAAGAGATGAAATACTGCCATTTGTGACAACATGGATGGACCTTGAAATAATCATACTAAGTGAAATAAGCCAGACAGAAAAGTTAGAAAATCACGTGATATCATTTATATGTGGGATATAAACCTAAAAGCAACAAATGAACAGGACAAACAGAGACATGGTCAATTGACTAGTGGTTACCAGAGGGTAAGGGGAAGCGGGGAAGAGAGAGGGGAGAGGTAGACGGGAGAAAAATTTAAATCATTTCTTCAACTAAAAAAAAAAAGATGTGGTAAATATACACCATAGAATATTACTCAGCCATACAAAAAAGAAATCTTACCATTTGCAATGACATGGATGGATGGATCCAGACGGTATTTATTATGCTAAGTGAAGTAAGACAGATAAAGAAAAATACCATACGATTTCACTTATATGTGAAATCTAAAAAACAAAATAAACAAACAAAACAGAAACAAACTCATAGTTACAGAGAACAAACTGATGGTCGCCAGATAGGAGGGGTTGGGGGATGAGTGAAAAAGGTGAAGGGATTAAGAAATACGAACAGTTACAGGGATGTAAAGTACAGCAAAGGAAACATAGTCAATAATATTGTAATAACTATTATGGTGTTGGCTTGCTATTAGACTTGTGAGGGTGATCACTTTGTAAGGTAGGGAAATGTCTAATCACTATGTCATACACCAGAAACTAATATAATATTGTATGTCAACTGTAATTGAAAAAGAAAAAATATAAAAAATAATAAAAATTAACATGACAGGCAAAAAAAAAAAAAAAAAAAGAGAGAGCATGACCCAAGCGTCAGTAGATACAGCAAAAATGAATATTATTGTATTAACTAATCTGATAATATGAGATTTAAAGCTGGTGAATTTCAGGGGAGGAGCAGGAAAGTCTGAAGTGTGGCAGTGAGAGCACAGAAGTAGCCTGTCCCAGACCTAGGCCCAGGTACATGAGGACTGTGGGAGAAAAACAGCTGCTATGTAAGGTGGTTGCGGGGCAAGAAGTACCCTCGTGGGAGAGCCAGGTTTCTAGAGCCAGGAGGTGAATGAAGTGTTTAGAGAAGCTGAAGGTATAGGAAATATGAGGGATGAATTCCAGAGGCTTCAATGGAAGGATTCCATTGAACAGAACGTTCACAAGCAGCCCTGTGGCTGTAGTTTTGCCAATTATCTCTTTTTTTTGGTCTAAAGTTCATCTTTTACTCATTTTCTTTAAAAATGCTAATGGGAATAATGTTATCTGGAGCTTTGCATATTAAAAACTCTTTGTTGTCTTTATACTTTTTAGTATCAAAAGTCTTTTTGTCTATTTTTATATTTGAGGATCTTGTATATGTTACTCCAATGTCTTCTTGTATTGCATGTTGCTGTGTAGAAATCTAAGGCAGCTTTACTTCTCCTTTATGAGTGACTTGATTTTTGCAAGCTCCCAAAGGGATTATTTCCTTCTCTTTAGTCAGTAGCTATATCAAGTAAAATGTATCTGGCATATAATACATTTTTTAAAAAAGTTTTCTTTTAACTGAGCAAATTTTTTCAATTACTTTTTAAAATATTTGTTTCGTCCTATTATTTTGGATCTTTTTCTTGTGGGCATCAATTATAAGGTGAAAAAAAATCTCCTTCACCTGTTCCCTGTGTCAATTATTTTGTTTCTAATCTTTTTGAGTAGATTTTTCATTTTATTTTGTTTGTTTTTCTCATTTCTTTTCTCTATATTACTATCTTTGAAGTTTCTTTCTCACTTTCTAATTTTGTCTTCATTTCTGTGATGGTTTTTTTTTTTTCCCACTGCCTCTCTTCTGAATACTTCTCTTATTTCACCACTTCTGTTTCACTATATCTTCCATGAATTACTGCATTTCTGCTTTATGGCTTTCTTTTCATACAGGTGATTGCCTCATTCCGTTCCACTCCCCACTCAGGGAAAGATATATTTCAAAAAATGTATCTGTCATAGAAACATTTTACTGGTAAAATGTTCTTCATATGTTAAGTTTTTGTTCCTGTTTTTCCAAAATTTCTGTTATAGTTTCTTTATATTGGTGCTGTGCTACTTTCTGTCTTATATCTCATTGCTGAATGAAGTGTGTTTTTCTGGCCAGCTATTTGCACGAGTTTCCAGCACAGGTGGGAGTAAGGGTGGAAGGAGCTGGTTTTTTCACAAAGCACAGGCTCTCTTTTTCTGCAGCCACATAAACATATTGCTTCCTGCAAATATGGCTTATCTGTGTGATTCTCTGTGCAGTTCTACTTGCACTGTCTTTCTTAATCAAACTGGCTACAGGGTCTTTCTTTGTCGGCATGGCTTGTCCTGGCTTCCACACCCCGACTTGCAAACAAAAGATAAAGTCTCTATAACTCAGAACGTGCTCCTTGCTTTCAGGAATTCTTCTACTTCCTCCCACATAATTTCTGTTCAATCTCAGCTGCTTTTGGCTACATTTATACATGTTTTAGGATCTGAGTAGTATACTTGTGTCTTAATTTGCAAAAGAAAAAAAGGTTTGTGGATTTGGGGGATGTAGGTTGCATTTTTATCCTTGTGGCTCTTAAATGACTTTCAGAGATAGAGAAAATACTAATATAGCTAGTCATGTTCACGGCAGGAGTCCTATTCTTTAGAATAGTGATGTCACATTTTATGAATGAAGAAACTCAAAAATGGTGTGGCTGAAATTCTCTCCTAAATGGTATTCAAAACTAAGGGATTTTTTTTTTTTTAGGTTAATATTTAAAAAGTTCTTTAAAATTATTAACTATTAATAAAAATGTACATCCAGACCTACCAAAACTAGGATGGGCTGATATACTCTTGGCTAGGCCTTGCTAGAAGCCTCATGATCACAATATGCTAGAAATTTCAATACCTCCAGAGGTAGACTAAGTAAAAGTTTGTATTATTCATTTTACTCCTTAAACAACTATGGCCAAAGCATCCTACTTCCAGTTCTTTTGCCTCAAGGTCAGATTCTACAATTATCTGAATCATCAGTGCCTTGAAGCTGGCATTGCTGGCATCAAATTGGGGACAGATGCCCATTCCTTTGCAGCCAAAAGTGTCTGCCTGTCTGGCAAGATTTATTTCATGTGGGAATGATGTCAAAGAATATTTCTGGTACTAAAGATATTTATCTAAAGTGAAAATTTGTTGATTAATTTTGATTATGCCAATGACAATATAGTATGCAACTAAACAATTCTGAGACATCTGTACTCCAAGCAGTATAGAGCTGAATTTTATTCCAAATGTTTGTTACCCGATAGTGCTATCGGCCTGGATTTCAGTAGTTTCATGAAAAAAGAGCCATGTAGATAGAAATTCAGGACAATTTTTGCGATTCATATGGCCACTTTTCAGATTCTAATTAAATTGTATCTTTTTTAGATAGCAATAGTTTTATTTCAGGTCTGTGAAATTAAATTCCTCTTGCAACCAGACTGCACAGACAGGAAAGATACTCAGTAATTCAAACACATCTTGAGGTTTGCACACCAAAAGCAGCTGCAGAAACAAAGTTCGTTCATAATTCATTAAAAATGTCTTTCTGAAATTCAGACTTTACTTCTACCAAAATAGTACAGCAACTCCTCAAAATCCTGTAATCCCATCAAGATCAGAGAAATTGCTATGAGCTCAATTCATATGCCTGGTTTGAGCCTGAGCTCTTCACTTCCTGAAACAAGCTCTTCCTTTCCCCAGAGGTTTCAAGCTCAGTATTCAGATGTTTCATCAGACCAGCAAGAAAGCACAATCTCTTGGGCCCCTGCATGTTGAGTAAGTTGGGCTTCTGAGAACCCTTTTATCTCCAAAGTCCTGACCTCAAAACACCTCTTTAACAAGTTCCCATAACTTAGCCTTTGACTGTATTCAAATAAACCCAAACTGCACACACTGCTTTGTCTTTGTCCAATCTAGTGATGGTTAAGGGCACAGGCATGAAAAATGTTGACAACCACAACAGCTTCCATTCTCACACCAGGAAAAGAATCTTACACAGCTCAGATCACAATCTGGCCTGGTGCAAGGAGCATCAGACTTCTCTTTTGTCTCGAATTAGTATTGGTGCATTCCCTGCCTTTCATCACCATACCCCACCTATAGTAAACATCCATGTTTATACTAAATTTCTAAAATTCCTTGCTGGCAGAATTGCCCTTGAAAAGTTTGTGTGTTCTAGCTAATCAGAGTCAGTTAGGTTGATGCAGGGCAGGGCACATTCCTTGAGTGGTGGGGTGCTTTGGCCTCGCAAGCCTTGCAAGCCTCGCACCGAGAGTGAAATCGTTCTTTGAGCGCAAGAAAGAATTCAAGTGCACGCCAGAGTCAGAGTCAAAAAAGGAAAGTTTATTGGAGAAGGGGTAACGCTCCACAGACAGAGCACGGTTTCCTCTCAGAGGCAGGGAGTGAGGGCCTGAGAGAGACTCAGAGGGACAGAGAGAGAGACAGAGAGAGACAGTGAGAGGGAGAGAAAAAGAAACTAAGAGGACCCTGTGTGTTCAGGGAACTCAGTTTATATATTATTCTTAGTTTCTATGAGTTTCAGTTTAAAGACTTTGTTTACCTATTTTTCTTTGATGGTACGGGCATACCGTGTGAAAGGATAAGAGTAAACAGAGTGAAAAGGTAAGACTGTGTAGCATGAAAGCCCTGCTGGCAATGCCCAGCTTTTGATCCATAGGTTCCCCACGGGTTTAGCCATAGGGAATGAATGATTGTGTTTATTCTGTGTAGGACCCGATTTAAAGATTTTCTTTTCCTGTTTTTCCTTCACAGTATGGGTAAATGGTTTGTTAGTAATCTCAGTGGAAACCTTTGCTCGTAGTCTGGCCGTAGGGCTGATCATCACATTGCAGTCTCTGAATGTAGCTTGATTTAACATTTTAGTTCTCTTTCCTCCTCCCTACATTGAGGTCATCTTCTGAATGCTGCTGCTTTGTAGCATTCCATTCCATACATTTGGCACATGGGTTTACATCTTAAATTTAAAATAAAATAAATATTTTTACATTGTTGCTTAAGTGTGTGTCACAATGATTTTCAAACTTTTTTTTTTTTTTACATCTTCAAGTCCAACATGTAAAAGAGAAGCCAGCTGTACTAAAAGCCAACTGAGAATAAAGGAACATTTCCCCTGCCTATGAGACATCAAATCTCTAGGCCTATTTGAAGCCTATTTTGATGCATAGTAAATTTCTGTGAATAGTCCATAGCTATATGAAGAAATATTCTTATCCTCCTTCTCATATGTATTTATATATACTTAAAAATATAAAATATAGAAACATGTTATTTAGGTCTTCCTTGTTCTTATTTTATTATTTTTGAGCTTACGATCTGCTCTGTGTGAGAGGTAAATTAATTAGTCATGATTTCTCATTGAATTTCTTATAGTTTTTTTCTTAATGAATTTAAATGCTATGTTATTTGTTGTATGGATATTCATAAGTGTGAGATCTTAATTTTGCATTTCATACTTTATAGTTAGAAGTGTTTTTATTTAATTTTTTTCCTGAATTATGATTTTCTTGAGAGAGAGAAAATTTTCATTTGCTTTAGATGCCTTTGTCTATCCTTTCATTTTCACTCTAAATCACTTTGTTTTCATTATCTTATGTATATAGCATAAAGTTGGGGTTTGATTTGATATTCCATTTGAGAAAAATTTTCAATTAATTGCTAAGTTTAATCTTTTCACACTTATCAAAATGCAAGTTATGTTTTATTTTAGTCCACCCATTTTTTTTGTTATGCTTTTAGTTTATAATGCTCATTTAATTTCTTTCACTATATGACCTGTATATCTGTAGAATTAAGACTACATGGCATGTCTTAAACATTTCTCTTTCAACTGTGCCTTCTCCTTTTATTACAAAATAAAAAGTTTGAGGGGAGGCACTGCTGCCAACCAGGTACTTGATTCCTTTGTTTCAAATGAAGAATTGTTGGGGTTTTGCCTCCAAGGTAAGTCACTTAATTGTGTAAAATGTACTTTGTTGATATTTTCTGGGATCTGTAGCCCTCTAATGGCTTTTATGAGTCTTCTTGCTCTTTATTGTACTTCGGAATACACTGTACCTTAGTGTTTCAGGTGTCTCCTTTTTTTAGTGAAAATGGATTTTGCATTTTTGTTTGTTGTTATCCTTGTTACTTGGTAATTTCTGAGAGGAGGAGGAGGAGAGGATGCTATTTTTACTTCACTATTTTAATTCTAGAATTTTTCAGAGTATATTTTAAAAATAACTTTTATGTATACATTATGTTATTCCAACTAGATTATAATTTAGAAAGCCTGCATTCTTTTAATTTCCTTATATTCTTTACTGTTGTTTCTTAACCTTTAGTATAATAATAATTGCTTTCTGTGTTTGTTAAAAATTCTAGTAATTAGACACAATTATTTCAGGTGATTCTGATGCTGCTGGTTCATTCTGAAAGCATGGGAGTGCCAGCAATATTTGCCACATTCCTGTGAGGATCAATGATCTTTCTGAACAATATTGCTGTGACCCATGCCAGTGTATATTCAGCGAAACCTATATACTACTGTGTTGATCACTAATAATTGAACCTGGATAGATATCTGAGCCAAAAGCAACCCGAGTGGTTAGTTTGGGTATGAGGAAGGTCATCATTCTGAAGCGGTATGAAGCTCTCCACAACAGGAAGTCTATATTCTGTTGACTGAAATCAACCCAGTATGTTCCCCTCTAGTTGAAAATATAAATGCTAAGTACGCGCAAAGAGGGTGGTCATTCAAGCTCAACTGGTAACCCAAAGCGGGGTAAACTATCCTTGATGAGGTCTACTATTCATCTTAATTATAGAAATACCAGGACTCACATATTCTGTAATATCTAATAATCTGTATGTCTTTGCAATTATTCCTTTATACATTAATTCCCTTATTTAATGAGTGTTTCTTACATGATAAATGCTGATTTAAATGCTGGGAATATGACAGAAAATAAGACAATGTCCCTGCCTTTATGGTTCTTGCATTCTAAGGGAGGAGACAGTTAACACACGAGTAGATATATAATATAATGTTAAGTAATGATGCATGTTCTGAAGAAAAATAAACCAGGACTCATTATTTCAAGAGAACTTGGTCACACACCCAAGCCTGGCTATCAGGGAGTCTGGGAAATGTAATACCTAGATCAAAAGCCACCTGCCAGGAAAGAAGGAAAAACTGCCACAGTGAATAATAGAGGTAGAAAAGGGGGAGAAATTACACTGTGCTGTACCTAACACATTTATAAATTAACACACAATCCACCCTATAGTTAAATTGACCCTAAGGAAGTATTTCCCTCTTGGTCAGATGAACATATAGATAACTTGCATTTCCTGAGTCACTTTGGGGTCAGACTCTTTTGTCTGCTAAACTTTCCTATTTTGATGTTGCCATTTATCAATATTTATTGTGTATCATTAATGTGCTAAAAGCCACTCAGTTGAACCATTCACGGAGGATATTCCTAGTTAGGTAAAAAAATGTTTCCTATTCTCCAAGGAAACATCCCTGCCTCAGTACCTTCTCTATTGCTACATGTTATCTCATCCAGTCTTATGTGTAAAACAGTACCCTATTCTATTAGGTATACAAGAGTTCTCAGGCAAATACCCATGCCCTAGTAAATCAGTCAATAAAACACAGTAGCTACTTGCAAGGTACAGTTGGTGAACCACAGCATCAGAATCAACTGAGATAACTGTATCTAATTACTAGAATTTTTAACAAACACAGAAAGCAATTATTATTATACTAAAGGTTAAGAAACAACAGTAAAGAATGTAAGGAAATTAAAAAATGCAGGCTTTCTAAATTATAATCTAGTTGGAATAACATAATGTATACATAAAACAGTGATTTTTAAAATATACACTGAAGTAACTTCCAGAATTAAAATAGTGAAGTAAATATAGCATCCTCTACTCCTCCTCCTTTCAGAAATTACCTAAACATTGTCCTTTCAAAATAGTTACTTCACAGGAAGTATATATTTCAAATGTGTTTGAAAACATTTTTTAGATGTCTTGTTTTAAAGTGTCAGAATGATACAATGGAAATATATAGACTAGTATTCCAAAGATCTGTGTTAAAGCAAGACCAGCATATATCAGCTCTGAGACTTTGGATAAATCACTTCATATCTTTCCAGGTCTCAATTTCCTCATCTGTGAAAAGAGGGTGGAGATGAGATGACATCAAGGTGTCCTCCAGCTCCAACATTTTATGACTCTGTAATTACTTTCAGAGTTTTTATAGCATAATTGTAATCATTCCCAATTATACCAAATATCTTCTATTTGAAAGCAGATTTGATTTTTTGGAAGAGATAAAATTTATCAGAGCCAAGTCTATTAATACTATATATGACAAAGGTAGATGATATTGTTTTTAAAGTTTGGAATTATCATTAATGCCTTCTGCACTTTATTTCTTTATGCTCAGCAGCAAGTGGCAGAAAACCCAACACAAACTGACTTAAGCAAAGAGAAAAGTACCAGCTTATGTAACTAAAAGTTCAGGTTTTTCAACTTGTCACAACCTGATCCGGGAAGTCAAATAATGTATCAGGACTCATACTTGGTTTTCTTATCAATCAGATCTGTCTTCTCCCTATTCCGTTCTCAGCCACGTTCTTCATTGGCTGACAATGTAGAACGTGGCTGAGAATGTTGGCCCTGCTTGAGTCATTTGCTCACTATGAACTAATTATAGACACAGGAGGATTCTCAAATTGGGTTTGCCTAGGTGACATGCTCACCCTTGAAGTGGGGGGAATTCAGTCCACTTGAATCATATGAACTGAACATGGTCAAAGTATGCTTCCCTAAATAAGATCATTATGCTGATCCCAAAAAGGTATAATAGATGCTGAACATGAAAGAAAGAGAAAAAGAAGTGGAAGGCAGGGGTAGGGTGGGGGCTGGGAAAGGATACCTAATCTCTTGTTGCAATAGATAAATTCATCCTTTGAAATGTTTCTCCTTTCCTGCTTTTGTTGCAGTACAGACATTCACCATCTCATAGTAGCTCCCTATCCAATTTCTTTACCTCTAGTCATTCCCCACTCAAGTACATTCCAGGCACTGCCACCACATTACTCTTCACAAAGCATAGTTTTGATCATATCACTCTCCAGTTCAAAATCTTTCAAGAACTCTCTTCTGACTACCAGTTTCTACATTCGTCAATCTGGCATTTATGATCTTCCACAATCTGGCTCCCACGTATCTTTCGAGGCTTATTTATCTACCTGCATTGGTTTCATGTGCCAACTAATCTGCATTGCTCATCATCACTGACCACATTGCACGTTTTACTTACAGTGTCTTTGCTCTATTTGTATGTTTTACCCCATCACCATTTCTCTGATCCTAAATCTGATTTCAGATAATGAGCCAGATACTGCTAGTTGTCTCCAATATTTGTTCTTCCCTTCTTCTTTAGTACTAGAACCACTGATTTTTAACTGAGCACATGGCCACTTAATAGAGACTACATGTTTCAACATCACTTACAGTCAAGTTCTGACCAATAAGGTATAAGTGTAGTGATGTATGTAACTTCTGCAAGTGTTCTTAAGTAGAGGGTGTGTTCTTTTCTGCCTATTTCCTTTCTGTTGTCTGGTATAAGGATGTCATGGCTGGAGCTTGAGCAGCCATCAATGGACCATAAGATAAAAGCTGCATGTTCAGGTTGGTGAAGACACATGATAGAAGGAGCCTGTGTCCATGTTGATCAGAGGGCCACCATATCAACCCTGTAGGGCATCCTACATTTACACAAGAGGAATCAATTTTATTTTGTTTAAGCTACAGTTATTTTTTTAAATCACTACAGAAACCAATCTCTCCACAAAAATATATTATTTTCCATTCAAAACTAAGCAAAGTGGGGGGAATTATTTTAAGGATACAAGGATTTCTCATAGAATCTTGTATGAGATTGGGCAAGAATGAAGGAAGCCTCACGAATAGACTGGTACCTAGGACTGAAACACTGTGGGGAAGCCAGGAAGTCCTCTCGTTAAGTCTTATCTCTCTTTCTCCTCCTCCTACTGCAGATTATTTATGTACCTGGTATAGAGAAGCAGTGAATAGATAGATATGCGTTTAATGGATGGCAACTTGTTTGTCTGTGAAATAAACCGAATCTAAAGCTCATTCTCAGAACATTTCCTTATATACGTATAGCTTGTTAAAGTGACTCTTTTGAAGGAAACCATACTTTTTATAGTCCAAGCTCCTCTGTCAACCATTTCTCCCAATCCTCAGATCTTTACAGTTGTTTATCCAACTTGAGAAAAAGGGCCTGGAATGCAGAGTGGTCCATGGCTGACCTAATGAAAGACAATTCAGAGACAGCTCTGCTTTGCTACAGGAGTCGCAAGACACATTGTTATAGGAATGTGAGCAATGAACACTGGCCTACAAGAAACTATTTTGCTAGACGTGGAAATGATAGATTGTTCTTGGTACTTCTTCCCGCCTTTTCTTTCTTTCTTCTTCTTCTTCTTTTTTTTTTTTGCAGTGTTATTATTTAACATTGTCTGAGTTTCTGCTTTTATCCAGTTTTTGCCCTTGAGAGTGTCTTATGTCCTTGTCAGCTTATTATATGTTTGATGTTTTATATATTTTATCACGATGAGTTATTTTTGGTGGGAGAATCAGCCAGTATTTAGTCTGCCATAATGCTGGATATGAGGTCCAGTATGCTTTTAAAAGCATTTTAACTTCATTTGTTTATAACATATTACCCTGTATTTTGAAGAACAGAGCCTTAATGCTGGTGGTCCAAGCCCCCATCTGTAAAGATGAAGAATAACTACCTTTGTACCTATATCAAATTATTTTTTTTAAAGGACTCATGAGGTAATTTACATTTAAAACTGGTACCATGTAAATATACAGCATTTTCTGAACGTTGGAAACAAAAGAGGCAAACAAGCAATGAAAGTTATAATTAAGGGTAACAACTTAGAATGATTTGTTCAATAATTTGTTCAACCTTAGATATTTGCACTTATCTCCCTTGTTTTCTGGCCCCAGGAATGGATGGGAAAGTATTAAGTTTTTAAAAATATATATTTTATATGTTGTATTTGATATTAGTTGTATGCTGTAATTTATTTTTTAATGAAAAAGAAAGAAGGCAAACCTGAGCATACTACAAAATCTATCACCATATTTTTAAAGTGGTGAAGTATCTATCCCTTTAATACAGGGTTCGGCAATCTAACTTAGGATGCTCACAACAGTTCATATAATTTACAGGTGAGATTCTGAGTATCTAATACTCTGTAATGTACTTTGGTTTTTGCTGCAAAGACACTGAAGTATTATTATAGGTAACTACCCATATCGCTCTTTGCATTCTCAGACTATGTTATTAAGTTAAGTGAGAGAAAACACCTCAAAGTACATTACAAAGAGCCTCATTAATGGTAGGTGATTTGTAAATAAACCAACATAGGGCTTAGGCATATGGCTATTGCTTACTATTTCCTATACATGCATGATGTCTTAGGTCCTATGTAGAATATATCATTGGGCCTGTCCTGTAAACATTTATATATCAAGAGAGTACATCTCCATGTATGTCGCTCACTCATTCTGCATTTATTGAGCCAACCATCCTACATGTCAGGTCTTGTGCCTATTCTCAAGAAGCTTGTAGTAATTAGGAAAACAGACAAAACTACAATTACCATTCTATGTGGTAAGTGCTAGAAAGAGATATGGTGGTATGGGAACACAGTTAGGGGTACCTAGCCTATACTGGGGTGGATAGGGCTAGGTGGCAAGCAACAGGGAAGAGATGACAATGGAACTGATGCTTGGGCTGAATAGGAAGGATAAGCAGGAATTACTTGAGTAAGGAAGAGGTGGAAGGTCAGGACATAACAAGAAAAAGCAGCAGCATATGCAAAGATAGGATGTATGCCAGAGTGTGGCAAGACTGAGGAACCGAGTAGTTTGTGGTATGTTGAGTTCATCAACTGATTTAGTTGTTATTGTTATATTTGTCCCCCTCACTATGTTTGAGTCTTTGTGGTAGAAATTGTGTATAATGGTTTCTCTGTCCCTATATCAAACAGTAGGCACACAGATGGAGCACAATAAATGTCTGATGACATGACATGAACAGCATTGTATAAAAAGAACAGTTCAGAGTCCATTAATAAGGAAGGTCATATTTAGTGGCAGTGGTATGGATGGGATAGACTTAAGAATTATTTGGGAATTAGAATGGATAGGACTTGATAAATTGAAGATATGGTATAAAAGATGGTCTAAAGATGGTGTAAATAATGACTTTCTAGGTTTCTGCTTGGATTATAGGTAGATGATAATAGTAATGATGTTATTAATAATAAAAGCTAATATTCATTAGGAACTCTGTGTTGTGTAGTATGCTAAGTGTTTAATATTAATCTCCCACCGACTCAGTGAGGTAGGTGCTATTACTATCCCTATCTACTGATAAGAAAATTGGGGCTATTAGAGATCAATTTGCCCAAGGTCACACAGCTAGTGGGTGGCGAATTGAAATCCAGGAATTCTGATTCCTATAGCCATACATATATGTGGCCCACAGGTAGTAGCTTTTTTGCCAGACAAGGAAATGATAGATTGCTCTTGGTACTTTACCCCCTGTAATTACTTTTTTTTTCATTGTTACTCTTTCTTTCCTCTTCTCAAAGAGATGTGATCAATACACGAAATGACGGTCCTGTTCTATATGTGTATCACATAAATGATATGTATCCCTTTTACTAAACATAGAGACCCATACGGTGATTACTTCTTTTTGACCAAATTTTGGGAGTTTTGTTCTGTATTTTCAGTCTTCTTTACCTGGAGAACCTAAAATGGGGTGGAAGTTTGATAAGAACTTACACAAAAGATGAGAAAAGGCAGGTACGGAAATGATATTCTCGAATGCCCTAGCAGCTGCTGGAATAATGGGTTCCCCATCCTTCGGAGATCGGGCTCTATCCGACCCCCAGTCTTCCCACTCCCCTCCAACCCTCCCCCGCCCCCCCAACACACGTGGTAAGGTATACACCCACGCTAAGTCTCAGGTTGGTTCTAGCAGTCCTCAACTCACATCGAAGGTTCATTTTCCGACTCCTGGCAGCCCAGCACACTCAAAGTTAACCGGAGACCGCCTCTCGAGCCCAGGGAAACACGGCTCCACGCCGGCTCGCACTCGTTCCCAGGGAAACCGCTCGCAGCTGCACCTGCGGCCCGCGCCTAGCCCCAGCGAAGAGCCGCGCCTGGCGCCAGGGGGCGCGGGAGCGCGTCGGCCCCTCGGGCCCTACGCCGGCCCCGCCCCTGCCCCGCCGCTAACCCCGCCTTCCCACGGCGGGGCGGGCCGGGCCTCTCTTCGCTCCAGGCTCAGCTCACGGCGCAGGCGCAGTTTCCGCTCCCTCGGCGGCTCCCAGCGCAGTGCACCCGCCGCGGCGGAGTGGAGCGGCGTCAGCCGACCGTCCTCCTCCGCCTCTTGCTGCGTCGGGGCGCGCTCTGTGCGGCTCTGCGAGCGCCCTTAGCGCGGGCAGCGGCCGCTGTGGGTTCGTCAGGTGAGTGCAGCCGCGAGGGAGAGGGCCCGGGGCTCGGAGCACCGCCCCCCTCGGCGCCCGCCTCCCGCGAGCGGGCCCGGAGAGACTGCCGTGGCAGGTGCAGCTGCGGGCACCGCGGAGGGCGCGGCGCGCGGAGATCCTTTCCTGCTGCCCGGCCGGGCGAGCGCGCTCCCCCGCCTCGGCACGCGGGCCCCAGGACCCAGGCAGGTGCGGGGCTCTGGGCATCTGGGCACTCCCCGGGGCCGCGGCGTCGGCGGCTCCGCGCCCGCCACCCGGAGCACGGGCGCGTTACTCATTAACTGCGCGGTCCGAGCGCCCGGGGCGGGGAGCCCGAACCCCGGTTACCTGTCGGCGGGGCGCGCGCGACTTGGAGCTGAGGGCCCGGGGTCGCGGAGGGGGTTCCAAAGAGTTCCGGAGTAAGTCTGGAGCAGGGCTCAGCGCGGGGGCTGAGCGGGGTGAAGCATCGGCGTGGACCAGGGGTCTCAGTAAACGATGCGGGAGGCACCATCCTGAGGCGTAGAGGTCACTCTCGGGGAGGTTTCAGCGAAACCTGGTGGGCAAGAGAGTAAGCTCTCGGAGCCGCGCCGTGGGAGGCAGCCCAGTTCAGCCTGACTTTTGTTTCGGGGAGTTGAGACAAGCTGCACAGACGTTATCGTAATTAACACTGCTCTTCGAGCGATGACAACTCGCTCCGACCGCCCGGGGACAAGCGAGCCTAATGGATTCTGGAAGTGATGATGCTAGGTGGGATCTGCAGCACGTGAATAGTTGCCAGTTGTGGGATTTAAAAAAAAAATCTGTTATGGCTAGAGGGTAAGGTCTTGTAAATTAAGAGCTGAGTGCTAAGAGGTAGACAATTTAGTGAGGAGGAAATGTAACATATTACCAGGCTACCTGTTTCACACTTGTGTTTTCCTATCCAGCTCCTTCCTTTCAGTGTGGGGAAAGAACCGTGTAATCTTTTGCCACGGAATGATTATATAATTGGAGAGGCCAATAAGAGGATTAAAGCAAAACTGTTTTATTGTAAATCTGTTGAAAGACCCAGTTTCCGTTTATTATCTTCATTTTTATTTTATTTTTTTTTTGTTCATGCAGTTAAAAAAAAACGTGAATGACAAATCAAGGAGAAGTAGAATAGATACATTGACCAATCATAGTGAACATTTGACACTGTTAAATATTCCACCAGTTTTATGGGGCCTTGTTCTGTTAACATTTGTTATTTATTTACTAGCATTGTGCATTTATAGGAAAACTTAGCAGTTTTACTCCATAGTGTATTTCTTAATGTTAGAAGAAAAACCTAATTTTTTCTTTTTCCACTTCCTTAAGGCATACCTTTGCGAGTCAAAGTAAATACATTAACTATAACTTTTCTTTGTGTTTGGGAATCAAATCTTCCGTGGTATTGAATATGTCTAACCTTTCTCCAGGATGGATATTTGATGTTCACCTGTTTGTGGGGTTTGTAATTAGTAAGGTTTCTAATTACATCCGGAGGTACTTTCTGAATTAGTGTGGTTTTGCATAGTCTTCCATTAATATTTTCCTCTAGTTTTCACTAAATCCTTAAATCCCCCAACATACACATAGACACTCCACAAAATCATTTTTAAAATTATTCTTTTCTCCCATCCTGAGCAGAACTCATTGAACTAATTAGTAAGCTGACCAAATAAAAAAATATTAAATCTCGAAACATTTTTTTTTGGTTTTAGCTCCATTACTTATTGTGCAGATTACCATGAGTAAATTATTTACTCTCCCTGAACGTATTTTCTCTGTTTGTGAATAAATAATGGTATTAGGTGGAACCATGTGAATTTGTCAGTAGTCATCTGTTTTTTTATATGGTTCAACCGAATATGAACTTTATAATAATGAGATGAAAAGTAAATGAGATATGAGGGGTTAGGGGAAAGGAACAAATATAACCTTGATGGCGTGCCAGGCATTGTGCTGTTACTTTAGCTACCTTGACTCCTTAGTCCTTGGGACATTCCTGGGTCCTACGGGTGTTATCGCATTTTACAAGTGAAGAAATTGAGGCTCAGAGGTGAAATAACTTGCTTGTGGTTACTTATTTGTCCTTGGTCATATAGCTGACTAATGGCAGAGCCAGGATTAGAAACTGAATGTGGCTGCCCCAAATGGACCTCATAATGTGCTTGCTTCTTCCATATCCGGTCTGCACTTTTTGAAAGGTGTTATTTGTATTTCTGGTTTAAAAAATATCCAAGTTTTCTGATGATGGTAATACCACTGCTACTACTACTGTTGAGTCTAGAGCTTACCATGTATTAGATTTTGGTCTAAACTCTGTATGAGTTTACTCTCACAGTGATTTAGATGTTTGGTAATCCCTAATTTCATCCCCTTATATAGTTGGGAAGATTGAAGAACTGGGAGAGGTAGCTTGCCCAGATCACACAGCTAATTAAGTGACAGGACTAGATTAGAAGTCTGGCTGTTTGTCTTTAATGCCTATGCTCTTAACTACTACACTCTACCATTTCCTCATGTGTAGGTTGTAATGTTAAAGAATTGTTTTTAATTTAACATTTATTAGATACTTAATATTAGTGTAATAAATAATTCTTCATATGTCACCAGAGCTTTTTAAATCAAATATTCACTGAGCATCTACTCTGCAAGTCACAGGAGGGGTTAAAGTATTCATAAGGAGTCTTGAATGTAGGCCATATAATAATTCCCATATATTTTATAGGTTTTCCAAATTTAGAAGGCAGTTCTCATATGTGTGTGTGTGCGTGTGTATAGTTATTGTAATTTTAACGAGTGCCAAATAAGATAAAATGTTAGAATAGTTGGACAGTGTTGAGGAAGGAAGGGTGAGTAGTGGGGTAGAGGTATTTGTGTGTTGAGGCAATGACAAAAGCTTTGAGGATATTATGAGGGAACACACTTTATCAAACTAAACCATTGTCTTATAGTTTCAGTTAAGATGCACTTCAAAAAAGGGTAGTAAATTGGTTAGTGAATTAATTACTTAAATGTACTTGACATTCTGACAGTAAAATATCTGAGCTTTTAAAAACTCCTTTTTAACTAGTTTCTCTCCCTTTTTTTTTTTGTACTGATATCCTTAGCTTTGCCAGGTAATAGTACCCAGTATATGCTTCTATTTTGGTATTTATTAATTTTAATATTTATATTGTGTTTGTCATGTTCATTGACAAGGAGGTCTCTTCCTCTAGTGTATGCAAGCTTTGAAGGCAGGGATTAAGTCATCTTACCCCATTTTATTGCATTTATTGCATTAACATTGGGCTTGGAACTCAATAGGTGCCGTGTTGTGTTTGCTGATGGATGGTCAGTAGAAGAATGTTAGGACGTATTGAAATTGATCTAGCAGTAGAAATGGAAATGAGGAGACTAAAGGGAAAGAAGAGAGGAATACTTTGTGCAGACAGCGTTAACTTGTTATCTCTATTTTTCTCTTCTGCTTTCCCTTTCAACTTATAACTAAATGAGGCAGTTCAGAAGTTTTAATTTATACAGTCATGGTTAGGAGAAAAGTGAAAATATAATCGATTTATCTCAGGATATCAACAACACAAAACTGAGTGGCTATAGCCATAAACTGAGAAGTCTTAGATCAGAGGAAAAAGAATGAAAATTGTTGAAACAGTTCAAATTAATGAGGGTTGTCGCTTGTAATTAAGAACAGGGTTATAAATGTAAACATAATAAAAGTTGATGAAATTCAACATATAAGTATATGAATTGACAGTCTCAGATAAAGAAACTCTGTAGAGGAATGTAAGAGTGACCTAAGAAGCATAAAGGAACACTGGTAGATGATAGCTTAGAACCAATTAAATAAATGAATTGTAATTTAATCTATCTAGAGAAGAGTAATAATATTGAATATTTGTTTTGGAACACCTGGTTGACTGATAGGTATAAAATACAAAAGAATAACCAAGGTAAGTTTGAAAAACAACAAATAAATGTATATTAACTTCCTGTTGGGAAGAGAATTATATTTGAACTCTGAAATTAAGTGACTTGCCAAGTTCACACAGCTAGTCAATGACAGAATCTGAACCAGAAGGAATGTTTTCTGAAACTTGTTTGATAACATGCTCAGGTCCCCCCAAACTTTAAAAAAGTTTCTTTAGTCTTGATACTCTCTAAAGGTATTGTTTTCTCTCTTTTTTCCAATAAAATGGCTTGTTATCACTATCTCCACTCTTTACTGCTTTGACATTCATTCCCTCCAAAGACTTATTGTTTATTTATCCAGTTAACATATACTTCAGTGCCTATTGAATGTTTAGTTGACATATATTTTTGACATGTGCAAAACAAGGAGGCTTTCACTATTAAGAAGAAACTTGCAAAACTATTTAATGTTACAGAGATTTGTAATTACATAAAATATTTGTAACACAGTAAGTTCTGAGCATTTTCTAAAAACCCTGAATTTAAGAATTTGTAATAATTAACATCTCTACATGTGTCAGGTTTTACATTTAAGTCCTGTGGAATTAGTAAATGGGAATTAAGTTATGGACTATATTAATAAGAGTGGGAAGATTGTGTAGCTTAATTGAGTATCTGATTAATTTTTCCTTTGGGTTATTAATTAAATTCACACTTAGAAACAGAATGCTTCTTCAAATATATGTGATTTTTTTTGTTACAACTCAAATATTAGTTTAGAAAACCAACTTTAAAATTATAATGAAAGTTAAGGAGAAAATGATTTTTTTAAATATGCACTTCTTTGTTTTATTTTTTCCTCTTTTATTTGTAGTATTGAATAAATCTCAAAGCTTTTTAATTATGGAGAATTAAAACAAAATAAGTATAATGAACCTTAAAGTTTCCATCATCTTGTCCTAGTAACCATAATAATGTTCAGTCCTGCCTCGTCTACATTTCCCTCCTGTACTATTTTGAGCAAATTCCAGGCATTATAGAATTTAATCTATAAATATTTCAGTATGTGTTTCTAAAAGAAAAGGGCAGTTAGGTACAATACTGTTATACACTTTAAAAATTCACACTAATAATTAGTATCAAGTTATTCACACTTTTTTGAATACATAAGAATAAGGCCACTCCAGTAAAATCAAGTTTGTTTGTTTTTCTATGCTTTTCCCCCACGTCCTATAAAGGGATGAAAGAATTTTTTAAATCTCAACCTAGCAACAAAATAGAGGAGGAAATGATAGCAAAGAGAATATAGGGAAGAATAGAAAAAACAAAACAATAACAAATGCTCATTTCAATGGCAGTGCATTAGAGAAACTTTAGTTTTCTCTTCCTGAAAGTTAAGACGGATTCAGAGATTAATCAGTATTCTTTTGTTAAGATTGTTTGTTTCTTATGGTTGTTTGCATGAGACCCATCTTGGAGATCCTCTGCCTTGCTCTAATCTTTATCTGAGTCCTATGCCTCCTCCCCAATTGGTTTTACCTTTTTAAGTGATAGATTTAAGTGATTCTTAGTGGTTTGAATTCTAGCTCTGTTATTTTTTAATTGAGCTTGACGAAGTTAATCTCCTTGAGCCTCAGTTTCTGTATCTGTAAAATAGAGTTAAGACCATTTCAGAGGGTCACTGTGAGGAGTAGCTAGAATAATGCATTTGTGTGTATATCACACATACAGAATATAATTTTTAATGTTTATGTGAGTAATATAGTTTGTATATGTATGTGAATAAATACAAATGAAGCGATTGAACGCTTTTCATATATATTATATATATATATATATATATGCCTCCATCTACTCTATGGGCATCAGATCAGACCTTCAGAATCTCTTAACTAGCCTGTTGCAGTAACGTCTTAACGAATTGCCTCTAGTTTCTTCTCTCAAGTCCTCATTGCCTTCGGAGTCATTTTTCTAATGACATCACAGTACACATGCACTTTCTAAAATGTGGATCTGATAATCTCTTCAGGATGAATTCCGGGCAACACTTTCCATATTAATGAAGCTTTTAATTATCTGTCATATGTGTACCTTCCCAGCCTGATTTTCCGTCTCTTTTTGTGTTTGTTCGTTTCTTTAGTGCCAAACCTCATTCCTTGACTGTCCCATCTTGTTTCCTTGCTTGTCTATTGGACTCCTCTGTAGCATTTAAAATCTAACTTACATTTACTTCTCCTTGAAATGTTCTCTTCTCCCTTCTTTCCTCCCCACAACCCTCAGGGTTATCACTTAAGGCTTATTTTAGGCTACACACTGTCTCTTTAGTCCATTTTCAAACCTGTATTCTTAGAATTTAGCACCAGGATTTGCCCTGAGGAGTTGAAGCTGGCAATTCTTCCATTCTAACTAGAATAAATATAATTGATAAAATTTATTAAATACACTATTTTATACTAATAATGTGTGTTTAAATGTACTTATAAATATAAATATTTTTTAATTGTTGAAGGTTTTTAAAGAACTGATGGAATTGGTAACACCAATTCGTTATGCACATCGTTGAAGTAGCAATCTAATTTTTTATGACAGAAGACGTTTCTTCCATAATTTATGCTAAATTAAGAAGTCACTGGAGAATTTAAAAAAAAAAACAGAACCTTCCTCCCTTCCCTCCATTCCCCAACAGTCTGTCAATAAATTGAAAGAGAAATTAATACACTAAATAATCCTTAAACTGTTTTTTTAAAATTTATTTTAATTAGTTTCAAGTACATTGGTTAGACATTGGTTAGACATCTATATAGTTTGTAAAACGATCCCCCCAATTCCTCCCTCCCTCCCTGACACTCCACCTAGACAACGTATTAATACTGCCTGCATTGCCCAAGCTGTGCTTCCATCCCCGTGACCATCCATCAGCTGCTAGTTTGTACTTCTTTAAACCTTCACCCCATTCTCCCAGCCCCCCAGAACTCCCTCTTCTCTGTCCTTCACCAAATTGTCTACTATATTTGTGAGTCTGTTTTTGATTAGTTATTTTTATTCCTTAGCTTCTGCATATAAGTGAAATCATATAGTGTTTATCTTTCTCTGTCTGACTTAAATACCTTCTATCCATCAAAGTAATATCTTTTTCCATCTCCTTCCTTTTCACATGTAGGGGTCCTGTTTTCATTATGCTTTCAGCCACTCTACCTTTTGGTTGGAGCACTTAATTCTTTTCCATTTAAGGTACTTATTGATAGGAATGTAGTTGTTACCATTCTTTATTCCTGTTTTTGATACATGTTTTCTTCTTAAAGAAGTCCCTCCAACATTTCCTGTAATACTGGCTTGGTGGTGATAAATTCCTTTAGCTTATTTTTGTCTGGGAAGCTCTTTTCTGTCCTTCAACTCTAAATGATAGCTTTGCTGGATAAATTATTCTTGGTTGTAGATCCTGGGTCTTCATCCGTCAATATTTTTTGCCAAGCCCTTCTGTCCTGCATAGTTCTCTTTGAGAAATCAGCTGCCAGTCTTATGGGTGTTCCCTTATAAGTAATTATCTGTTTTTCTCTTGCTGCTTTTAAATCTTTGTATTTAACTTTGGCATTTTAATTATATGTCTTGGTGTGGGCCTCTTTGGATCCCTGATTTTTGGAATTCTCTGAGCTTCCTGGGTTTTATGTCATTTCCTTCACCAGGTTAGGGAAGTTTTCCATCATTATTTTCTTCAAACAGCTGCTCAACATCTTGTTTTCTTCAGTACGCTGATCAGACAGATATTTGGACCCTTAATAGTGTCCATATATCCTCCTTAAATTATTTTTATAGCTTGGCATCTTTTTTCTTACCATTCTGATTGTATGTCCTTGGCTTTCCTGTCCTCTAGATAGGGCATTTGATCCTTTTCTTTATTCACTTCATTTATTCCTTGTTTATTCCATTTAATATACTTCTCATCTCAGATAATTTGTTCTTCATTTAGACTGGTTCTTTTATAATTTCCATTGCCATTTTATGTTTTTTATCTCTTTGTTGAAGTTCTCTACACTTCCCAAAAGTTCATGGAGCATCTTTATAACCAGTGTTTTGAACTCTGTATCTGTTAGATTAGTTGACTCCATTCTATCTGGATCTCTGTTCTGTTCTCATATGTTTTCTGCTTCTTTGTCTTCTCATTTTTGGCTGTCTTCCCATGTCTGTTTCTATGTACTAAGCAAGCTCTAAGTCTCTCTGTTTATTAGTGTGGATTTGTGAAATAGTTGTCCAGTGGCACAGTCCTGAGATGGGTTCAGCTGCAGGCCAAATTTAGCCCACGCCTCTACTCCTCAGAGGTTGCCTGTTAAGATTCAGCAAGCAATCCACAGATGCTGTGCTCATAGTTGCCTCAAAAGGCCACATGAGAAACGAGGCCAGCTGCCTCCACCAGTGAGAATCTCAGCAAGGAGCACCTGATTTGCTGAGGTTACACCTGGATGTTGCTTGGGTAGGGCTGTGAGTTGAGGGAGGTTGGGTTTCAGGGAATCCTCTGGGCTGAGCCACCTCTGGTATCCAGTTTGATAACGTCAAGGTTATGGCAGCTCTGTGTCCTGTGCATTGGTAGCGGGGAGGGCTCAACAGGGAACAGTGGATACAGCGAGCACTTCTGTACCCAGCCAGTCTCGCTTAGACCCTCACTCCGCAATGTCTCCCTATAAGTCCCTGGTGCCCCCTGTGCGCAGATGAATACGCACTGGTGCTCAGAGTGAACAGGCCCATCACCATGAAAATCCGCTCGTGAACGCAGCCCCTCTAAGAGGCATCTGCCACTGGCACAGCCTCTGTCTCAGCCGCTGGAGACCAGGCAGCCCCGCGTCCTCGGCCTGTCCTACCTTCTGCCGTTGCAGAGTGACTTCTTGGATTTCTCCGTAGTTGTGTGGCTTGTTCATCAAGATCCCAGGCGATTTTTCTTTGCTGGTGCGCCCTGTTTCCATCACAGTTTTGGTTTGGTCGCCAGAGGGTGAACAGAGCCTCTGTCATCCACGCCGTTTGTTTTTTTCCTCTCCTTAAACTTTTTTTTAACCTGCCTTGAAATATTTAATTTCTATTATAATAAAAGTAAAACATTTCATATGCACAGTATAACATACTGATGTTTGCTTTGTTGAGGAAGAATATTCAGAACAATAAACTTTTCATTTTTTAGAGCATATTTATACCAACAAGACAACCACTGTTTTTTGCTCTCCTTGATGATGATGATTGTGCTGTAACAGTGACAGAAGTATTTGGCAAGTATTAGAAAATACCTTAGAGACATTATAATTAGTAATAATGAATTTTAATTGGCAAATGTATGTATTGTCTCACTTAATTCTCATGGCAACCTTATGAGATAGGGACAGTTTTTAACTGTTTTTCAGATGAGGAATTTAGACTTAAGGCTGTAAGGTCACGTTATTAATGACTGGTCCAGATTGGACTTGAGCCTGATTCTAGAGTACAGGCTGTTTGGTGAGGTTGCAAATACTGATTAATTTTTCCCATTGGGAAGTCAAACCCTTGCCTTCCCTCTAACAAATAAGTATATCAGACAAGTACACTCACCACTTCACAATTAAGGCCATTGGATCCAATTCCATCACGAAATAAATAAATGTATTTGGGCTCAGAGAAGTTTAATGACCTACCCAAATTTGCATATATAATTTAGATCTTGGCCAAAACTAGAACCTTCTCTTTCTTCATCAGGTACTGGTATTTCTACTGTGTTAACCTCCTATGCTGGGAATTATTTATTTTCCAAAGTGTAGTGCTTTGAGGAATTTTAGTAAATACAGAATTAAAATTAATTTTCAGATGTTGATAAGGAAAAAGATAAATATTACAGCTTAATTTTTTTTTTTTGGTAGCGAAATCCTGTGTTTTCCAATTATCAAGAAGTCAAATAAGGTGAATGTGCTTTTTGTGGTAGAATAGCTTTTGTTTGTTCCTTTGAACTACTGGTAACACTACGTTTAGTTTCTTGATTTTATTTATTTTTATCCGTTTAACCCATGTCCTTCAGATGTTTAATTGAAAATATTGTACCAGTAATTCATCTTAATTTCTTGAGTTGTCCTGGGGATGCCTTTTGTTATCAATTATAAAATTTATTTTAATTAGAAAAAATAATTTTATAAAAATTATTAGAATTTTTAGGCATTAAATGAATTAATATTTAAAATTCTTAGCAAAAGTATGTGACACGTAGTTAACTTCCAGTGAATATTGGTTACTGTTTTTGTTGTGATAATACTGACTTCTAGAAAGAAGAAACAATATGAAATGTATATTGAGGATCAAAAATAAAAATTATTTTGAGCAGCTTTTCCTTATGATTGGAAATGAGCTTTATTACTTAGAACTGAATAATAATAAAGCTAGCCAAGCTGTGTTGGTATTCATTACTGAGGATTTAACACAGTCAACTTTTTCACATATCAGTAGTGCTCCTTGACAAGTTTAGTTTATGAATTGAAGTAATCGCTAATTGAAATTAATTTTTTTGTATTACTTATTACTTTATGCAGAGTACTATTGCTTAAAAATACCAGTTTATGTTACTCATACAAGAATTTTGACTATAAAGTCTTAAAGTTTCCATGTATTTTAAAGAGCAAAAGATTTTCAGACCAGCCTGATTATTAGTTTATTACCAACTAAGTTACATTTTATGGAAATTGCACATGCTTGAAAAGGGACTACATTTAATCTTAAAATCATTTCTTTTTCTGAAGTGACTTGAATTTTAGCAATGTATAATTATATCCCTCAGAATGAAAACATTGTAGCAGAGGCACTGCTCAGAGGCGCTGTCCCAAGTACCGTATGCATTCTCTCTTAATTCTCATCCTGTGTGGTAAAAAACTGAGGCACAGATTTCTAGATTAGAGAATATAGGCTCAGATTAGCCCAGTAATTGGTCAGGAGCAGGAATCAAACCTGTCTCTCTTTCAGGCACTTATGTACAAAGTCTGTATTCCAGTTTATGGGATATATATATTTTTTTCTATAAATGCTTCGCTTTCACACCTTCGCCATGCCAGGAAACCTTTGTTGTTCTCATTGTTCCCTACTTGTACTTTGGGTGTTTCCTTCACCTTTAGTTTTTCTGGAAGTCCTTTGCCTCTGACTTATTTGCCCCTCTTAGTACCTTTATATTTTCTGTGGCATTTGTCATACTGTACCATCACTTCTATTTGTCAGTCTCTTCTATGACACTGATACTATTTGGGAGCAGAGACGATTTTTCATCACCTTTCCCCAGAGCCCCTCATGTTGTTAGCCCTCAGTAAACACTTGTTGAAAGAGTATATGGAATGTTATGTTTATATATAGGAAAAATAGGGTGGATGTTACAAGGATGATGGATTTTAATTCAAAATGAGGAGGAACATTCTCCCTCTAATGGTCCAACAATGGAATGGCAAGCAATTCTAGTGGTTATAGTGTGTTGTGGTGGTGAAGAGCTTGGACTGTGGAGTTCAACAGACATAGGTTTTAATCCTGGCTATCCTGAGATGCAGTTTCCTCAACTATAAATATGCTAGAACTATACCTGATATTTAGTAAGTGGTCAATAAGTATTAGCTGCTGTAATGGGAGAAACGGCCCCATGATCCTGTGATTGGAACTGATAGGTGGATGGCTCAGTTCCCCATTCACTCCCTCTCCCCCTGGATTATTTGGAAACAGATCCAAGTAGTCTTATTTCATCCGTCAATACTTAAGTGGGTATCTCTAGTAGGTAAGGATATTTTTGTAACATAATCATAATGTCATTATTATCCCTAAAAATTGTCAGTAATTTATGATAATATCAGTAATATCCAGTGTTCAGGTTCTTTGATTTATCTCATAATATTTGTTTTAACATTTGGTTTATTTAGATAATTCAAAAAAGGCCCACACATTGTGCTTAGTTGTATCACTTGTCACTTTTTAAATTTAAAATTCCCTCTACTTCTTTTTTTCCAGGTTATTTATTGAAAAAACCAGTGGATTGTCCAGTAGAGTCATCCGGCCTAGATTTTGCTGTTTTCACCCCTATGATCGTATTGAACATGTTTCTTTCTCTTCTGTGTTTCCTATAAACTGCTGAAGACCTAGACACTTGATTGGATTAGGGTCCTTTTTTTTTTTTTTCTTAGGAGGCAGTAGTGCTTCATGGATGGTGGGAGTATTCATTTTCTGTTTTACCACATAATCCTCATAATGTCAGATTTTCTCCCTTTTTGTCATTCGGGTACTGTCCCTCTGATCCATTAATTATAAAGTTCCCCAGATAGATTTTCACCATAGGGTTTTAATAGCTTTTGGTAATTATTGTGTAGATCCATTATTTCATTATGATCCAAAGTTATATTTATTAAGTAAATTCTTTTCAAAAGAAGAGCTTTTTCTCATAAACTGGTTCCATGACATATAGAAAAAATCAAGATAAATATTTGATTCTTTATTTTACTGGTTTTCAAAATAACAGATTCGTTCCAAAGCACTGATCAAAAGGAACCAGTGGGATTTTGTTATTTTTAGTATCATCGTGAACTCATGGATTTAAAAATATTTTGTTTCAGTTCTTTATAGATATTATCCTTTTTGATGTTCAGATTGTCCCATCTTTGGCTAGTGGCAGTCCTTTTGATACCACTCCAGTATCTTTGATAGCTTTCTTGCTTCCTTGTTTCCTTGTATAACAAGATGTTCCAGGGTCTTTTTGTACTTATTGTCCCGGGCCTGGAATCAGCCATTTCTCCAAGGAGCTCTTGTTCTTTTTGTAGGAAATGGTATTACTCTGGGCATAAGGGATACTCATTGCTCCTGAGTTGGTTACTGTTGTTGCACCTTTTCAGTGGGTAAGGTTAGGAATTTTTTTTTTTAATAGAAAAATTTTTTTCTGATATTTCTGTTTAAAATTTAGAACTTCAGAGTTTTAACTTTATCGATTTTATGTTTCCTCATGCTGTCTCCTCATGCTGAAAATCTTAGTTCTACATGAAATTAACATAATTTATTTGCTTAATCTTATATGTAATCATTTTCAGAATAGCAATATTAGCATTACTACTAATAGGATTATAGAAAATATGATGTTTTTTTCATTTTCTTTCTCAGAATATATTCTGTTATAGATATATAGTTTTATTACTATGTTTTAAAATCATTTGCTGGAGCTTTTTTATGCAGTTAAGCTATAATCTCAATATACAGCTAGGTTCATTTGTTTTATTTTTAGGGATTCTCTTTTAAAACAATTTCGTTTTATTATTTACATGGTTCCAAGTTCAAATTCAAATCTACAAGTCAAGGTCCATTTGGAAAAGTATAGCATTCATGTCTGCCCCCTTTTCCTGTCCTCTCTCTCTTCCTGTAGAAAGTGATTTTTGTTAGTTTCTAAAAATATAAATACATAAACATATAACTACATATATAAATTATTGTACATATAAAAATTTGTATTTCCTCCTTTCTACATAAAAGGTACCTTAGTATACAGTTATTTATCTTGGTTTTTAACTTGTCAGTATATTTTCCAGATCACTGCATAGCAGTATGTAGATAATATTCATTTTTTTACAGCTGCATAGTGCTTTATTATGAGATGTAATTAGTTTGTTCAAGTAGTCTTGCTATTGTAAGACCGTAATCAGTCTTTTGCTAATATTGCTAGCCATATGCATATATCTTTTCTTTTTTATTTTACCATTTTATCTTTGGGATAAAGCCCTAAAAGTGGGCATGCTGGGTCATAGTTTTAATGAATATGTCATTACCAGATATTAAATTTTTCTCCATAGGATTTGTACCATTCTGCTTTTCCTAAAATGCAAATGCTTTAACATTCTTTGATTCATTGACTTTCTAACATGTAGAAAGATGAATTTGAAGTCTATAAGATAGAAGAAAGTATCATAAATAGTTACTGATAGCATGTCAAAGTTTAATAAAAACCCTATTTGCTGCCTTAAAGTGAATCGATTAATAAACTATATTCAAGTGAAAATGAATTATTCAGGGTTGGATGTTTCCTTGGTGTATTATAAATAAAGAATGGGAAATATTCTCGGATGAAAAATAATAAATTATAATTGATTAATACTTTAAATTTTTTGTTACTGTGATCTTTCATTTGGTGTAGTGAATATTTTGGGTGAAAAACAAGGACTAGTTTCATTTGGAAGACTGAAAGTACTGTTTGCTACAATAAAGAAAACATTGATTGGATTTGGAATTTGGCATTTATAGATTCAGTAGTTACAGTTTTGATTGTCCATATATATTCTTGAAGGTCTGTGATATGTAATCTGAAATTTTGAGAGGATATGTAAATATTTAGTTCAATCTCTTCCTTTTCGACTTATGGCAACTTTTGTTCTTCTCTACTTGTCTTATATTAAACACTTTTTATTAAGTGTATGAGAGAATAAAATTTTTCAGTTTAATGAATGATTTTATACTTAATGAGATTTAGTGCTACATTGGTGCTTGTGTTTGGAAATTTTGGGAAATGCTGGGAAGGTATTAACTCATGATTATCCAAGTAGTATTGTAGGAAGGAAAAAATTCAAAAGAGAGATTGGGTTCAGGTATAGAAGACCTTGATTTTCAAGCTTATGTTTGGACTTTATTCTGTGGACAGTGGGAAATCAGTAAGGGATTTATAAGATTTCTTTTTTAGATTCTTTAAGTGAAAAACTTAAATGATACACTTGTTTTCATGTAAACTCTGATGTAACTGAGTAGTTATGTGAAATGTTTTTTGTTTATGGAGAAACTGAAGCATCCGTGTTATTCTTAATGGCTGACTATAATAACAAATGCTTATTGGGGCCATACTGTGTGCCAGATACATAGCACACTGCTAAATATTTTATGTGAATTGCTTCCTTAATCCTCACAGCAACTTGGAGAAGAGAGGGAATATTGTTATCTCCTTTCTCATTTCGTGAGAGAAGAAATTTAAGGCTTAGAGAAATATAATACATTATCCTGGATTGGATCCTGGGCCTATAAAGAACATTATTGGGACAATCAGTGAAATTTGTTTGAGACTTGGCGATTAGATATTAATATTGATCAACATTAACTTCCTGATTTTGATGCTGGTTTTATAGTTAGAAGAATGTCCATGTACTTAGGATATATACACTGAGCTAGTAAAGGGTAATGCGCATCATGTCTGAAACCTATTAAATAGTTCCAGAATGTTAACAGTTTCGTAATCTGGGTGAAAGAGTGCTGCAACTCTCGTGTAAATTTGAAATTATTTCAAAATAAAAAGGAAAGAAAAAATATTCATCTAAAATCACATAGCCAGTATGAGGGAGAATAGAACAGATGGTGGAACTTAGGTCTGTCTCATTCTGAATATATGTATTATACAGCCTCTTCTACTCAGTCTAAGTAATGTCACATATGATAACAAAGTTAAAAATATCAAGCAAATTTTTATTCCTTCCTCATTGTTACTTATTAATTGACTTAACAGTATTAGCTATCACTGTCAAGTCTGTTCCAAATCCAATTGTTTGCCTTTTGTAGAATTTATACTCTGAGGTCACTTAAATGTTAAATGATTATAGTTTTTTTCCTTTGCTGTCTCTTTAATTGTAAGTTTATATTTTATGATGGACCATTAAACACATTTTGTAATTACACATCTTAATTTTAAGTGGCACTATCTCTGAATAATTACCTGCGTTTTATTTTCACATAGGTTATCTTATGATGAGGCTTTTGCTATGGCTAATGACCCCTTGGAAGGCTTCCATGAAGTAAACCTTGCTTCACCTACTTCTCCAGACCTTCTTGGCGTGTATGAATCGGGAGCTCAAGAGCAGACTACCTCACCAGGTGTCATCTACCGGCCACACCCTTCAGCCTTATGCTCTGCCCCTATCCAGGCTAACGCCTTAGACGTCTCTGACCTTCCTACACAACCTGTGTATTCATCCCCCAGGCATTTAAATTGTACAGAAATATCTAGTATCAGGTAGGAGATCCTCAAGATCCTTGTTTTTGAGTATTGTATTAAACAATTGGACAAGTGCTTGATTACATTAAGTTTTAATGTTTTAGAAAATTTGAGTAATATAAGCTTGTCCATAAAGAGCAATACATGTTAATGTTCGACAGCAGGGGTCAGCAGACTTTTTATGTAAAGGGCCAGATAGTAAATATTTTAGGCTTTGCATGCTATATAGTCGAACAGTGCAACTGTTCAGCTTTGCTGTTAAAATGCAAAAGCAGCCACAGACAGTACATAAATGAATAAGCGCCAACAAGACTTTATATATGCATACTGAGTTCTGAATTTCATATAATTTTCTTGTGCCACAAAATATTATTTTAATTTTTCTCAGCCATTTGAAAATGTTAAAAGTAAACCTTGGCATGTGGGCCTTATACAACAGATGGAAAACAGGATTTAGCCAGTGTTTAGTTTGCCAACCCCTGTTCTAGAGTAGCTCTATCCAGTAGAGTTTTGTGATGATGAAAATGTTCTATTTCTGTGCTAATATGATAGCCATTACCCACATGTGGCTCTTAAGGACTTAAAATATGTTAGCTTTGACTGAGGACATGCTATTAAATCTAGTGGCTACCAAATTGGAAGACCTGTGTGGTTACGACCTGAGTTCTAGACCTGTGTGTTTATGCCAATTACATTCGAGCACATACTGATCTTTTCTGAACTCTCTTTTACAGCATCCATGTTACAGACCCAGCACTTTGTTCTACCTCTGGAGTAACAGCTGGGTTAACTAAATAACTACGAGAAAGGACAACTGTAGTGCTGAGAGGGAGTTTTTGCAGGGTGCGACTATAACAGAGGCTTGTGATGGCAGTGATGATATTTTCGGGTTGAGTACTGATAGTCTGTCCCGTTTACGAAGCCCATCTGTTTTGGAAGTCAGAGAAAAGGGCTATGAAAGATTAAAAGAAGAACTTGCGAAAGCTCAAAGGGTAAGCAAAAAAATATTTTATTCTTTCATATATTATATTCTAAATTAACATTTATATCTGGAATGGGATAACTCAAATGAAACCATTATAGTTCCACACTTAACTTCACATGTGCACAGCCTCTGCTCCGTTGATCAGCATTTAGGAATCTGTAAAATTGACAGAGTAGTAAAGAAGCTCATCTAAGAGTACTAACTAGAAAAATGAGATTCTGAAACTCTCTTTGTGTCCCCTACATTGCCTGCTCCCAGTCTTGCATTATCTGTAATGCACAGTTGGTGGGTTATGTTTCGTGTATGAGTTTTTCCCTTCTTATATGTGGTTGACTTTATGGTCTTTTACTTGAAGTCATTCAGTCTAAGTCATTTTGTTTTAGGAATTGTTTTAGTAATATTACTTTTGTCATGCAGCTGGGTTTGAATATTTTCTGTGTCTACCTCAGAGAATTTTTTTTCTTGGTAACTTGTTCTGTTTCCCACTTAGTCGTCTTTAAAATTTCTGCTTTTCTTAAATGTGTGGGCATATCATTCTTTTTCCGAGACGAATTAAATTTCAGAGGGAAATTTATAGCATTAAATATTCATAATTAGAAAAAGGAAAAGTCTCCAGTTGACGATCTAAGCTCTCAATTTTAAGTATGTAGCGAAAAATAGCAAAATAAAACCAGAGCAAGCAGAAGGAAGGAAATAATAAAGAACAGTAATCAATGAAATTGATAACAGAAAAACTAGAGAAAATGAATGAAACAAAGTGCTGGTTCTTTAAAAAGGTCAATAAAATTGACAAACCTCTCACAAAGCTGACAAGAAAAAATGACAGAAACCATAGATTATACTCAGTAGCAGGAATGAAACAGGATATCAGCATAGATCCTGCAAACATCAGAAGTGCAATAAAAGAATAATATGAACAACTCTATGTAAATTGACAATTAGGTAAATGGACCAACTCACATTTAGATATTTCAGAAGATAGGACAAACGTAATTTCTGGCATATTATGACATTTAGCAAACATTATTTCCACTCTCTACTAGACTTGTCTCTCAAGAACATAACATTGATTTTTGTATCCCCAGTGCCTAGCATAAAATGGTACAATGCCTGGCATATATATTTCTTTATAAATGCTTTAATGAATGGCTATGGTTAAAAAGCCATGCAGATACGTTAAAACATTTTTGGTTAAATATATTTTATCAGAAAGAAAATTCAATAGCCTTTTTAATCTTTTCCCAAAGACAAGGTGTGTGCTGAGTTGTAATGTGTTTGGCTTTTGCCATATGACTCAGACTCTGTTGTCTTAATACACAGTATTAAGTGAAATTGCAGTTTATATAGAGGTAAAATATTAAGCATATATATCTATCTTTGAGAATACATTGTGATTACTTATTGATCAGAACAGATTGCTAATTTCTTAACTCAAGTTGGTAATTTCTCTTGAAATCTTTAATTTGCTGTGTTTAGAGGTACTGTTGAGGTAATTGAAATAGTGACATGTGAGCACATATGGCGAATTTTATCATGAAGAGTACAAGATAGTATTACTACTTAGAGCTCAAGGCTTAAAAAGGACTCTTGAATATGAAAATACTTCCTTAATTTTGGCAATTTGTGAATCAAAATTAAGTCAACAGCCATTCTCTTTATTCCGATTATTCTTTTAAGAGATAATTACCATTTTTCTGTCCTTTTACGTTTAACCTATTTTTGTCTTTTCTAAATTTAAAGTGGGTTTCTTGTAGGCAGCATATAGTTCGGTCTTGCTTTTTTATCCTTTCTAGTAATCTCTGCCTTTTAATTAATGTTTTTAGGCCATTTATATGATACTGATACAGTTTGGTTTAAATCTACCATCTTAATATTTGTTTTCTTTTTGTCTCATCTGTTCTTTTTCCCTTTTTTTATGCCTCCTTTTGGATTAATTCCATATTCTGTATGATTTCATCTTGTCTTCTTTGGTTTATTAGCTATATATGTTGTGCTAATTTAGTGATTTGTTTTAGGGGTTATAGTATACGTCTTTAAATTAATCACTGTCTACCATCCAATAGTATTATACTACCTCAATATAGTGGAAGTACCTTACAAAAGTGTACTTCTGTTTTTCACTCCCTGCCTTTGTTCTGTGATTGTCATACATTTTACTTCTTCATAATTTTTAAACTCCACAATGCATTGTTATTATTTTTGCATTAAACAGTTGATTATCTTTCAAAGGGATTAAAATAAGAATTTTTGTAATTACTCATGTAGCTACCATTCCAGTGCTCTTCATTCTTCATATAGATCCAGCTTTCCATCTGATGTCATTTTCCTTCTACTTGAAGGACATCCTTTAACAATTTTGTTGTGTTTGCTGGTGATAAATTATTTTTAGCTGTTGTTTATATGAAGAGGTCTTTTTTTTACCTTTGTTTTTGAAAGAATTTTAGGTTAATAGATTTTTCTCTTAGCACTTTTAAAGATGTTGCTCCAGTACCTTCTAGCTTGCATTGTTTCTCACAAGAAGTCAGCTGTTATCCTTACCTTTGTTCTTTTGCATGTTCTGTGAGATTCCTCTTTATCATTGTCTGTAAGCAATTTGATTATGGTGTTCCATGGTGTAGTGTTTCCAAATGTGTGAGACCTACTGGTATAAAGAGTTACTTTCATCTTTAATTATTCGTTCTTAAAAGAGAATGCTTTAACTTGGAAAATAAAATCCACTGGAATAGCTTATAGCCAGAGAATGTCACTCAGAACCCCATAATGGTACCAAAACCATGTTCATCATGGCCCTGTTAACTGCGACCAGGGATATTTATAAACATTTACTATATTCTTTATAAACAAATGTTACTTGAGTAACCATAGTACTCACAACATTATATGAGGCCCTGTAGAGGGCAAAAATAAATTAGATTTGACCCTGTCCTTAAGGTGTTTACTAGTTGGGGACAAAAGACATATATACATGGTAATGTTTCACTTATTCTGAGTTGTATGTTTTTTTCCCCATTTTAACAACTCTGAAATCAGTTTGAGTTTTAAAATCACTCTCAGCTAGGCAATAATCACGACAGTTGTCCTTGCCTACTTGTGCTTGAACTTGGTCATAGCTGTTCTTGTTAATTCAATTGAATTATGTGAGTTGGGTGCTGTATTTGTTGGTCTTAATTGCTAGGTTCAGTATATTCAAAATGATCTCACTATGATGTGACTTTGATACCAAAAAAATGGTATAAAAAAGCAAAAATGACATAGGATAAAAATCTGTGTTTTCATAAGTTTAAGAGAGTTCTTCCTATAAGTAAAATGAAAATTCTATGTGAAAAAGAAGCATAGACTCATAGATTCTTAGATTCATAGACAGCATTTTTTCTTTTTTTGATGTATAAAGTGTTTATGTTAAAAATTTTCTTTAATTGGATGAAATGCATTTGATCAAGAGTCCTGATATTCTGTTTTAAATATCTTTCAAATTCCTTTTCTCTGATACTACCACTCTAAATCTGTATCTCTGGCTTAAAATATTGTAGTAATCAACTGTTTCTCTTATCTCCAGTCTTTTTTTAACCTAGCCACACTGTCCAAGTTATCATTTGAATTGCAAATCTGATTGTCACTATTCTGCTTAAAGTCTTTCAGTGTCTTGAGATAATTTTTCTTTTTCTTTAAAATGAGTCCCAATTTCTTAGTCATGCTTTTCAGGATTGGCCGTAAACCTAACTTTCTGGCATTATCTTCTTGTAGCATTCATTCTTCCTCAACTTTAGCTACTATAAAACATGTTTTATTCCTTCTTTTATATACTGGCAAACTCCTGCTTTTTCTAGTATGTACATATCACTACTATCACCCCTATCAGATCTCCTTGTGAATCCATTTAAAGATTTTCTACCTCAGTAGGCTCTGATTTTATGAAAATCATGGACTAGGTCTCATTTTTTTTTCTGTCTCCAGCACCTAGATGAATGCCTGATGCTAACAGGAAAATTAGCATCCAATCAACACAAAATTAATGTTCGTTGAAGCAATGAATTTTGAAATTATATTACAATAATGAAAAATACAAATCAAAATCTAAAAATATTCATGTGAAATACAAATTTGACTTCATATAAATAGATTAAGTTGGACTTTGAAGCATAAAGAGAAAGTAGTCAGACATTTATGGGTAAAGGGTTAGCCCAGATGGATGGGATCAGATTGGGGAATGAAACATGAATGAATAAGACCAGTGTAACTCCAGCTTTACAGTATGGATCAAGGGAAATAACTCTGAAAAGGGAAACTGAGCACATGTAAAGAGTCTTTAGTATTAGGGTGAGGTTTATGCCGCTCTGTTAAACTGTAGGGAACAATTCAAGAATGTCGCCCTCATGAATGACATATGTATGGCTCTCATGGATTGGAGGCTTCTGAGGGGCAGTATCCTACTTGGTTGTGTATGCTGCTGGATTACCATAGTGTTAAATGAATTGACTTACTTTTCATCTATATTTATAAAATAGTGAAATTTTATAGTTTGAAAACTTGGTATTAAATTTATGCATTTATAGATTTATAGATTAACTCAGGGAAAATGAGTATCTTTATGATGTCTTTCTATCAAGAAGGTGATGTGTTCTTTTTCCTATTCGTTCAGCTCTACTTTTGTATTTTTGTATTTGGGAATATTTTAAAATTTCATTTTATATCGTACTCTTTAGCATTATGAAGTTTCCTTTGTCTTTAATGATTTTGCCCTATATTCTGACTTGTCCGATACTAAGATTAAGATCACTATTTTTTTAAATTTATATTATATACTTCTGCACATCCTTTTATTTTTAATCTGTCTGAATCACTTTGTTTTAGGTATGTCTTTTGTATAAAGCGTAGAGATGGATTTTGCTTTTTTAGCCAATCTGGAAATTATTTTCTTTTAATATGTGATTTACACCCATTTACATTTATTGAGAAATGTGCTATGTTTGGGCTTGTCTCTGTCATGTGGCTTTTGAATGCCTATTGTCTGTACACAGACCTTTTCACTATGTGCTCTGTTTTCTTTGGTATTTTGGAAGGTACAATTTCCATTCTTGTGTTACCTTTAGTTGAAGATGTTTGTATCTCATAGCCCTTCTTTAGTTACTGCCTTTGTTTCCTACTGTGGGCAGTACTAAAATTATCTAGTTACTGATTCTTTCTCTTGTATCATTAAATTTTAGTTAAAGTATTATCTTAATGTTAATCTCTAGGGTGTTAAATATGTTTAGGTTTATGCTAATTGATTTGTGAGCCTCAGAGTGATTTGTATTCCTTTATTCCCAGTTAATATTTAAGGTGTTTGTGAATTTAATTTCGTCCTTCTCAAACTTTTATTTGCATGTGTTATTTTTATATTCATAAAGCTCATAACATTTACATAGCTGTTAGCTTTATCCCAAGTTTTTTTAAAAAAAACTTTATTTTTTAGAGCAGTTTTAGCTTCACAGAAAAATTGAGAGGGATTTACAGAGTTCCCACATACAACCGCCGTGCCCACATACGTACAGCCTCCTCCACTGTCAACATTCTGCCCCAGAGCTGTCCCCTTGTTACAGTTGATGGACCTACATTAACACATCATTATGCCCCAAGTTTTTGTGTAGACATAAGTTTTCAGCTCCTTTGGTTTAATGTGAAAGGAGTATGATTGCTAGATCATATGGTAAGAGTATGTTTAATTTCGTAAAATACTTCTGAACTGTCTTACAAGTGGCTATACCGTTTTGCATTTTCACCAGCAAGAGGTCCTGTTGCTCCCCATCCTTGCCAACATTTAGTGTTGTCAGTGTTCTGGATTTTGGCCATTCTAGTAGGTATATAGTGGTGCTTGTTTTAATTTGTGCTTCCCTGATGACACGAAACATCTTTTCACTTGCTTATTTGCCCTTTGTATATCATCTTTGGTGAGGTATCTATGCAGGTCTTTTGCCCATTTTTTAATCAGGTTGTTCATTTTCTTACTGTTGAGTTTTAAAAATTCTATGTATTTTTTGAATAACAAACTTCTTTATCGCTGTGTCTTTTGCAGATATTTTCTCCCACTCTGAGGCTTGTCTTTTCATCTCTTGATATCCCCACCTTCTAATTGTAGTTCTATAGTTACATATATTTGCTTCTCATCCCCATTTCTTTAATGTTAAGTCTTCAGTTTTTTTCTTGATTATCTGAAACTCATTCCTGACTTGATCACTCAGGCATGCGCATGGGAGAGAGATTCTCTAAAGTTTTGCAGGCTAATAACTTTATCTTTGGCCTTACGCTTAAAGGACACTTTGGCTGAATATTGTAATCCTCATCTCACTTTTTTTTTTTACCTTGAGTATCTTGAAAATGTTACTGCATTGTTTTTAAGAATAAAATGCTGTTGACGTTTAATAATACCAATCTGATTTTTCTTTCCTTAATAGGTGACTTTGCTTTATGTTTAACTTTTTATTATAACTCCACATTTTTTTTGTTGTTTCACACCCCCCACACCATGTTTAAATGAGGTGGATTTCCCTGGACTATTAGGAGGAGGAGGAGGTTCCTGTGAAGGAGTAGGGTAAACCAAGATAGCTTTTTCAGTTTTGTGTCCAAGGGATTTCTCTTCTCTTGTTATTGGTGTATCTGTGTAGCCATTTGGATCTCTCTCCTTTAGCCCAGTGTCTCTGTGAGCTTCACGGGCTTATTAACATTAGATCACAAGGTATTTATTTTTTCTTAAAGTACCTGCAATCTGTTTCCTTTGGAACTTTGACACTTACCTCCCGGCTTTAATATCAGAACCTTCTCTCTATTATTCATGTCTTGCAGTTTAGTTTTAGATTATGAGTTTTCTCATCAGCATGGAGCTCTGTCCTAGAAGAGTTTCTTTGCTGGATGCTTTGAGATCCCTGAGTTTAGAGCTTCACAGTATTGTTTGCTGCCTTGGGATAGATTTTTGTATTCACCTGCAACCCTGAGCCTGTGAAAACCTTTCCCCTTCTTCCTGTTTGTTCTCAGATTTGTTCTCCTAGTTTCCATCAAAGGTAGAATCCTCTCCGTTTTGGGTATTTGTAATGATTTTTTGTGTTCTGGGTTTTGCAGGATATCGCTGGAGTCCCTTTCTCTTCCTCCTGCTCCTTCCGCACAGTTGCTGACCTTCCAGTGTTGGCAGTGCAGCCAGATTCTCTCATAATTTAATATTGGAGGAGATTCTTTTTTACCAGTTTATTGACGATGTCATTGGGTTCTCCCGATAATCTCAGTTGGTATATTTGGCTTTCAGGAATTGTCCTTAAGGGATTAAAAAACTATGCTGCCACCACAATTATAACACAACTAAGCCATTATTTTATTAGTGTAATTGAGGCCAGTATATAAGGAGCTGGGATTTTTTTTTTTTTTATCTCTAAGCTTGAAAGATTAATTTAGGGCAACGTATAAAATGCATATTTGTAACGTTTTAATATAGAATTTTTAAACATCTATTTGTGACCTTGTGGAGTCATGTATAAATGTAGGATATGATTTTTTTTGTTGTTGTTAACCTTCTTCTTGATTTTCAATGCACATATGCATTATTTGCCTCTGGTTGCAGTGTGAAATGGTATATTTGCCTAAATGGAAATTCTAGACTAATGGCAGTATGGTACATAAAGTTATCAATAAATAAACAATTTTAAAGTAGACATGAGGGAAAAAAACCCACTGAACTTTTATTGAAATGCATAAGCCTAATTGAATAAATTGCTTGCTTGATAGAAATAAATGTATTCAGAGAAAAGTTAAGGGAAAAAGAATGAAGTCATTTAATTGTTTATTTTTCATTTCATATATTTAATCTTTGGATGTTTTGTGAAAGAAACATGAACATTTAACATTTTGAGGTAGAATTACTTGTAATTTTGTATTTGCCAGGTTCTTCACATAGAGAATGCTAAATAAACATTTTCAGTGAACATTTTAGGAGGGGACAGTATTAATATTTTATAATTTTATGAGTAAAGATTATGTAGTCCGCTGAATCTAACTTCAAACATTGGAAATCCAAAGTAAAATGATCAATTTCTCACAGGAACTGAAGTTAAAAGATGAAGAGTGTGAGAGACTATCTAAAGTACGAGATCAACTTGGACAGGAACTGGAGGAACTCACAGCGAGCCTATTTGAGGTTGGTCTGTTTGCATCATGGTCAAGGGCAATGTCTTGATTTTTATATATTGATAGAATTGTTTTTCAGGGAGTCTTGAGAAAGATATGCTTAGCTTTATACGTATTTATAATTTTTCTAAGATGACATACACAATCTGCAACTTAAAATGCAAAAAGGAAAAATGCTATGGGCTACCAGTATCAGATTATTTAAAAATGCATGGAAAGAAAGGTAAATTTTGATTTTACCAATTATTTGGGGGCTGTTTTAGAGTAACATATTACTCCACAACAAAGATAGGAGACCATTGTTGTATATTTGATATGAGGTGATTTGAGTAATGTTAGAGGGTACATCTTCTTAGAAGGTACACCTCTTAATCTCCAGCTGGCCACTGGGACCAAAGTTTTTACCCAGTTCAAGCAGTGTTTCTCAGTAGGGGTACCATTGACATTGTAGGACATTTAGCATCCTTGGTGTATTAGGGTTCCCCAAGAAACATAGCTGAATAGGATGTGTATGTGTGTGTGTATGTATATACATCTATATATTTGTATATACATATATACAAAAAGAGACATATAAGGAAAGGAATTAGCTTCTGTAATTATGGAGGCAGGTAAGTCCCACGATTTGCAGGGTGAGTTGGCAAGCTGGAGACCCAGAAAAGCTGATGACAGTCCTAGTCCAAGTCCAAGGGCCTGAGAACCAGAGAGCTGACCTGACAGTGCAGTTCTAGTCCTAAGGCTGACAGGATCAAGACCCAGGAAGAGGCGATCTTTCAGTTTGAGCTTGAAGTCAGGAAGAATTCTCTCTTACTCTATGGGGATCAGCTTTTTGTTCTATTCTGGCCTTCAGCCTATTGGGTGAGGCCCACCCACATTGCGAAGGACAGTCCTGTTTGCTCAGACTACTAACTTAAATGTTACTTACATGCAGAAACACTCTCAAAAAAACACCCAAATAATGTTTGACCAAATATCGGGGCACCCTTTGGGCCAGTCAAGTTGATATGCAAAATTAATCATCACACCGTGCTTTGCCCCCAAAATGCTAATATACTCCCTGATCATTTTCATTTTCTAATTTTTTTTTTTCCTAAAAATTTGTCCTTAGAACTTTTAATGCAATAAAAGATTTTAGGGGAAAATTTTTTTCACCTTTTGTTATTTGTATTTATGCAGTTTTGAGTATATATATTTGCTTATGTAGTTGTATTCTTAATATATTTTGTACTTTTTCTCCGAATAAAGATCTTTTCATCTTGCTACATAGTCAGCATAATGATAGACTCTTATCAAGTGCATGTTCCATAATTTTTATCATTGCAAGTAGCATTGAAGTGGATATCTTCAGATGTGAGCTTTCCATGCCCACTCTGCTCCAACCTTGTTTGCCCTCTCTATATTTTGCGGGATCATTTTCAATCATGAACATTTTAAAACTAATTTTTTTTACATAGATAATTATCAGAGATGAGAGGAAGATAAATTTAAGATTGAGGAGAGTGGGAAGTTAAAGATCTGGAATGGGAGCTATGTGACTTGTTACATTTTTATATGTACAAGAGGTATGCAGAACCATTAGACTTTCTTTCAGTATTGTCTGGCTAGAAAAACTTTTATGATAATACATGCATACTAAATAAGAAAGCTAATGCATTATATCACTTATGTTAATTTTAATTTCCTACCTGTCTGCCCTTAATGTTAGCCCTGCTTAGTCCCACCCTTCTGTACTTACATGTATATTCTGTTTGATTAAGTAGAAGGATAACAGAAACTTTTCCCTCTCTATAGCAGGATGTGAAGTACCAGAAATATAGTCTGTGCAATTAATGGAAAAGTATATCTAAAAAACATAGTTTTGGGGTTCCTAACCTAACAATGGCTAATAGCCTTGACTGTGTGTAAACTTTCTGGGAAAGAAATTCCATTGATTAAACATAATTTCAGTAATGGAGAAAGTTGTAGTCAAACCAATTATTTATGAATTTTGAAAAAAAAGTGCTAAAAGTTTTCCTGTAGTCTTAATTATGCCTTCAGGATCTCAGTTTACTATTGTCTTGTGAGAAGATATTTTTGCTTGCATTTTATGTATTGGTGTATATAATTTTAAGAATTAAAGATTAGTCCTCATAAACTCAATTTGCATAGTTTTGGTAAACTTAACATGTAAATTCAAGTTAGCAGTTTATTATGTATGATAAATAATCTTGAATATAATTATACTTTGTATATAGCAAAGTTGAATCTTAAAAGTATCAAATAGAACTCTTAAATATATATTTTTTCTCCTAGCATCTCAGATTTTGAGGAAATATAAAACGCAGTTAGTCAAAAGAATGCTTTACAAAGTAGTGTACATTTACTGTGAAAAAAAAAGATAATCTTAAGATGTTTTTTATGTTTTATCAGCCAGTTTTAGTAAATTTCTGTGATATTTAATTTTTCTCTTTATAACGCTATGAGGCATATAGTGCAAACTTCATTTTTTTCTGTGAAGAAAACGAGGCGTAGATAAACAAAGGAGCAAGGCTGGGACCCAAATTATTAACTCTTGCCTTCAGTGCTACTGTAAGAACCATAAACAGCAATTACATTTGTCTCAAGCCACAGAAAAGAAATCATCATTGAAGCCTCTTTTTCCTTCATCCAACAATCAAATTTTCAGAAAGGTCTTGTGATACTATGCTGAGAACATAAAGCAGATCCATCTGCCTTTATATTTTGGTATTGCTAACACTGTCTTCCAAGCCACTATCATTTCGTACCTAGACCAGTAGATGCCAAACTTTTTGTTTATGTACCTGATCAGTAAAAGGAAAAGTTAAGCATGTACCTTTATTATGATAAAGATACCTAATGTTTATTGAGAGTTCGCTATGTGCTAGGCACTGCTCTAAGAGCATAATACTTACATATAATAAACATACACTAAAGTGCATAATAATGTCTTACATAAATTATAAAACAAAAGGTTTGAAGAGCAAGACAATAATAAAAATGCTTAAAATTTTTTATAATAGTACAAAATACTTCTCACTAAAACATACGTGTATGTCCATGCGCATGTGCATTATTTAGTGAGAAGAATGTGATTGAATATGTTATCTTGTTTTTGAAAATCTTGTTTTAACAATTTATGATCCAGGTGAAGGTCTGGTGTAAGTGCCATTTTTAAAATTAGATTTAATATGCTGATAACCCACAGAAAACATTCATTCAGATGAAAGAAGTATATCTTTCCCTCTATTAAATCATTATACTAAATTTTCAGTTCCATTGTCAGTTATATGAAGGTTTTTCGAGAAGATTCTCTGCTGAATTTTGTTTTCTCTAATACCAACATACTGTTTCTGCAAATTGAGAGGTTGTTAAATTTAAAAATTATCTTAAACAGCAAAAACACCTTCATTTGAATCACTGCTAACCAGATAGGCAAAAAATTCTGTTTTCAAAGTTTGTAAGTGAGAAGATTTGAATGTTTGCATAGATTAGAGTTCTGAAAACTATAGCCTGCAGGGCAAAATTAGTCTTGGTCTACTTTTGAACAGCCCTGAGCTAGGATTGGTTTTTATATTCTTAAACGGTTGGGGGAAAAAAATTAAAAGAATGTTTTGGGACATAATGAAAACTATATGAAATTAAGATTTCAGTTCCCATCAATTTTTATGGGAATGGCCACACTCATTTGTGTACGTGTTGTCTGTGGCTGCTTTCACACTGCAACAGCGGAGTCGTGTAGTTGGAGCAGACCGCATGTCCCACAAAGCCGAAACAAACTACTTACTGTATGGCCCTTACAGAAAGAGTTTGCTGACTCGTGGTGTAGATGATACTTCTCTTGTTTTCAGCTTCAGAATGATAGAGTGATAAAAAAGTTTTCCAACTGTTTGTTTTTCTTTCAGCCTTTTGATATTTTGTCATTGTGCAAAATCCTATACCTTATCTTTTTAGAAACTGCTTTTCCCTCATTCTAGCTCTCTTTCTTTCCTTCTTGGACTCGTTACATGTATGTTATACCTTTTCACTGTACCCCTTATAGCTCTAACGGAAAAGTCACCTCAAATCCCAGCTCACTTGTCTGGGTTTACCTCTTCTCCTGAATCTTGGTTCCCCCAACCCTTCACTGTTTTATTTGCTCTCTATTGCCTTCAAACACATTTTTAAAAAAATTGTCCAACTTTTCTTTTTTAAATTAAATTTATTGGGGTGACATCGATTAATAAAATCATAAAGGTTTCAAGTGTACAGTTCAGTGATACATCATATGTGTGCTGCATTGTGTGTTCACCACCCAAAGTGAAATTTCTTTCTGTCACTATGTTCGATCCCCCTTTACTCTTACCTGCCTCCCCCACGACCCTCTGTCCAGTCTAACTTCCCTGTGAGAGGTTTAGTCCCAGTTGCATAGTCCACTTCTAAACATGAAAGCAAAGTCCATTTCTAAACATTTAACCAAATATTTTCTCTATAACATGAGTTACTTCTGCATTTATAGTCAAAATGTCACATCTTGAAGACTCAGATGAGATATGTTTATTCTTCTGAAAATATCTGTCAAATAGTTCTATTGACAGACACTTATCATTACAGAAAAATGCAGCAAATCCGAAACATTTGTTATTTTCAGAAGAAAAAATGCTTACCTCATTATTAAAATTGGCAGCCCTTAAGGATTTTGACAATATAACCAATATAATTGTGTGTAGAAAGTTTTCACAGTTAATCTCGTCTCATTCCAAAGCATTGACAGTAAAGCTTCTCTTACTGACATAATCTGTAAATGCATGTTCATGGGCACACATAAACTGCAATTCACTGCGGTACTTAATGGCAAATGAACAAATGGGAATGCCATCGCCAAACTCTGAGATGGAGAACTTCCAGTTTTCTACTCTGCCGCTGAACAGTTGACGGATCTGGTGAGGTTATTGTCAAAACATTTACTAAGTATCTTCGTAGCCGATTTCTTTTCTCTCTCTACCCCCCTTCCTCTCTTTCTTCTGTCCCATAAACTGCAAATCAAAGTTATTTTATATATATATGTATATAAAATATATGTGTGTGTATGTATGTGTATATGTATGTATGTATGTATGTATGTATGTATGTATGTATGTATGTATGTATGTATGTATGTTCTTACATCCCAAGGGATTATCTCGAGCATCCTATACTGTTCTGGTCTCTCTTTAATCCTTTATAGGGGTTATGCCATACAACAGTAATCTTTTAAAAATATAAGTTTGATCATGTTACTCTCTTCTTTAAAAAACCATAAGGCTTCATATTGTATTTAGAATAAAATCCAGAATTCTTACTCAGCTATTTTAATTATTCGATTGTAACCTGGTTGCAAGCTCCTTAAGAGCAGGACCTTGCCTTTTTTCCCAGTATATTATGAACAGCTGGAACAGAACCTCACAAAGCGATGGTGTGAATAAATGTTTGAAGAATATACAAAGTGAAAGAGAATTAAATACTTAGAATTTCATATTTGTGCTACTAAGAAATTAAGACTCTATTAAAGGGTAAACTGATTTTTCTTTTTAGAATGCTTTGTACAAAGTCATCACTGATTATCATTTGTGTGTTTTTTTTATTGCAAGTTCTAAGGCTTAACTGTCATTCCTTTAAATTGCAGCATTATTGATGTGTTAATATTTTTACTTGTCTCTTCTGTATACCTGTTATGATTAATAATATGAAATTATAGATATATCTCCATACATATATGTATAGGTATATAAGAACCTAACTGTACAGAAGTTGAGTTTGACACTTGAGTCATATATTTTCTTTCATCATGTTCACAGTCCTTTACTCAACCATGGATCAGAGTGATTGACTCAACTTGGCCGCCTCAGTGGTAATAGGTACTAAAAGAAGGTACTTATTACTAATTTCTAATAGTGTGTCTTTCTGCTGACAAGGGCTATTTCAGTAGTTGACATTGAATGCTTATTTTCAGGCCACATTTTGGTAATATATCTTTGCTTCGGTCACTTATTAAAACATTTTTTTATAACAAATTTTTAATACTTTGTTTCCAAAATTTGAGATGTTAACTTTTTCAGGAAGCTCATAAGATGGTGAGAGAAGCAAATGTCAAACAGGCAACAGCAGAAAAACAGCTAAAAGAAGCACAAGGAAAAGTAAGCTTTTATTGCTTTTAATAGTATAAAATGTGCAGTGATTACTGTCTTAAAGATACTTTAACACTTACTGGATTTTGTTCTTTATTGTAAAAGTGGTACTTATTTTAGAAGATTTAGAAGCTATAGGAAGCTGTAAAGGAGAAAATAGCTACTGTGTAGGTAAAATTAATAGTGAATTTTTGGTATCTGTGTTACAACTAAGTAATTTAAAGGCTCGTGAATCAATGTATTATCAAAAGGATCATACAACCACATTTTAAAGTTAATATTTATTTTCTTCACTGAGAAAAAATGTCACCAACATGTTATTAGATTTTACTACTTTAGGAATGAACTACAACTAATCGTAAGCTATTACATTGTGAAAATTTTGAAAATTCACATAAATATGTTTGACATTTTGATAATTTTAAAAATTTCACTTGACATAATAGCTGAATCCAAGCATAATAGAAACATCAAAAAACTTTGTATTACTTTCCTGTTGTTACTCCACAGGAAATGCAAATTAAACATATTTCATCTCTGAAAGAAAAGTCTTTTGACCAGATTGTCAAATTACATCTTTCATAAAAGTATTTAGTGTGTGCAACTATGTTGATTTCTTTTCAAGATTGATGTACTTCAAGCTGAAGTAGCCGCATTGAAGACACTTGTATTGTCCAGTTCTCCAACGTCACCCACGCAAGAGCCTCTGCCAGGTGGAAAGACACCTTTTAAAAAGGGGCATACGAGAAATAAAAGTACAAGCAGTGCCATGAGTGGCAGCCATCAGGACCTCAGTGTGATACAGCCAATTGTAAAAGACTGCAAAGAGGTAACTCGTCAAGGACTGTCCCCTCTGACTCTGTTGATACTTATTAATTCTCATCACTGAGGTGTCAGTTATGATTTTTGCCAGCAAAATTTTTAGTACAAAATATGCAGTATTAAAATGGGGGAGGCTTTGTCTAGAGCTGGCTGCTTTCAGGGATTCTTCAGCTCTGTTCTCTACCTGGCTGGCTTTGGAGTACCCGCTGGAAACTGGGTAAGTTTCTTAATCTCGATATTTCATTTAGGCAGTAAACTGTCATGTTTTGCTTAAAGGATAGTGCATGGCTTTAATGATCTGGATAGTCAAAATTTATTGCTAGGGAGCGCTAACAAAATACAGATGTAAGAAATGTATGAAAATAAGGTGATTTTCTTGAAGAACAATGTGTTGATTTTACTTAAATTCTGGGAGACATAGAGTTAAAGGAGTAAGAGTAAAAGTAGTCTGAAAATTAATTCAGATAATTAAGCAACAGACATACAGCTAATGGTGGCCTTATCATTGTAAAAGATAACTTATTGTGAAACTGTACTGACCTGTTTTGAGTAAGAATCGTGTAAATGTAAAATAGTTTTTACTTAACCATTGCATGTGACGGGATACATTGCCAAGGGGTTGGTCAGTCATTCAGGGAGCGGCCCTCCCACTTTTTTTCCCCCAAGGCTGTATTTTACGTTGTCAAATTCATGTCCATTGTGAATCTTTAAGAAGCTGTGTGTGCTCACTCAGTTAAGTTTTACATGGAGCCCAGAGTTTATTAAACTGAATAACCAAGGTTGTTACATATTTTAATTGAATTACATTTTTTAGTTATTCGAGATGCTACCAAGAGAGAATTTCAGGACTTTGTCAGATGGGAAAGTGACAAAATCTAAAATTAACATTTGTTCTGTTAAATATTTACGAAACTTTTTAAGTCGCAACTTTAATTTCTTCGAATTTGTATAGCATTTTTATTTGCTTGGTGCAACTCGTATTTTCACTAAGTGTCTCAGTGTGTGTAATTTTGTATCCTTTTTCCTATTTCACTAACAAAATTTAAATGTTTTCTCATGGAACATTTTAAAGTTTTGTTTTTAGTTTATGGAATCCCTTAAAATATGAATAGGCAGCATATAACTTCAAAATTATAACTTGCTTTCTAGATATATCCTGTATTCTAATGTTTTGTGAAAAACTCGTCAAAGAGTTTTATTAGACAAAGGAAACATTTGACCTGTCTTAGTAAAAGATAAACGATTGAAATAAAATGCAGCATATTCTATTTCTATAGAAAATCTGATGAGAGCATTCAGTCATGTCATTTGCAGCATTTAAAACAAAGGTGCCTGCAGGCACACCCACATGCATTCTGCAGGGCTTTGAGATCAAGTCACTTACACATGAATTTAAACTTTTACTGGTTTCTTGCTCTGTAACCTTGGGCAACTTTATCTCTCTAATCCCTAGTTTCCTATCTTTAACAAAGATAATAGTATCTGTCTTGCTTAGCTGTGAGGACCGTTTATGAAGTGCCTACCATAGTTCCAGGTACAGAGTCAGTTTTTAATAAATAGTTTAAATTATTGCCTTTAAATCAGAATCTTTCTTTAGAGCACCATTTATCTGCGTTGGGGTTTATGTCCGTTAAAGGGTAAATTTTGCAAAGAGAATCTGTAAATGTAAGCATTACTTATCTGCTAATGTTTTTATCCTTTTACCTTTAGCTTTGATTGAAAGAATTTATGAATTGGGATGGGAAAAATTCACATTGAGATTGCCCTTACACACCTTAAAAGAAAGTCTGTAGGAAAGGTTGGATACACTCAGCCTTTTGTCGTTTTCAGGCAACTATCTGTGCATCAGTTGAGCTGTCCTGGATGCCGTAGAGGTGGTTGGGTCAGCATTTGTAGTGTACCCAGTGCTTCTGGACAAGAGCAGCTTAGAGCTGCAGCAGGATGAGGGACGTGACTCGTGGGTGGTTGGGGTAGGTGCAGCTTTATGGAGTGACAGGTAGTATTGAGCTGGGCTGAGAGAATCTATAGAGAAGAATGCTTGGGGAAAATTGGTTAAAAGGGAGGCAGGAAAGAGACAACTTGAAGAGTGAATAGGAAGGTGAATGTGAGTGTGGGCTATTGTTAATAATTCAGTTGGTAGTTACTAGATGTTCATATGCCAAAGAATATCTAACTGTTATATTTTAAGATAGTCAATTTAGGAGGCTTACACGTGCCCTTCTTTTAGTCTTGCTGCTTATACAGTAAACATTTTGGAAATTCCTTTGGAAATGCCTTTAGCTAATAGCAGAACTTTTGGTTTCACAATTTAGGCAGCCTCGGTTTATTCAAACACTTTATTTAATTTACTTGGGTCCAAATTACTTTTGATTATTTCAGAAAAGATTTGTCATCATTTTTTTCTATCAGAACAGTGTGCACGTGTGTCCTAAAAGGAGCCTCACATTATTGTTTGGGGGTTGGGGAATAATGGTAGCATCATTAAACACCATAGTGGATACATTGAAAAGTGGCAATTAGTCACTTGGGAGTTTGGATTTTTAAAAAAGAAAAATTTCTACCAGTTATTGTAACTAATCAAGAATGGTTCGATTTTATTATTTTAGATGAAGAGTATTTCTTTTTCAGTAATGTTTAAATTAGGTTTTAGTTTTATAAAGTGATTTTATGTTTGTACTTTTTAAAAAGTTATTTTGTGTTTTCTTTTGGTTTGTCAGGCTGACTTATCTCTGTATAATGAATTCAGATCTTGGAAGGATGAGCCCACAATGGACAGAACGTGTCCTTTCTTAGACAAAATCTATCAGGAAGATATCTTCCCATGTTTAACATTCTCAAAAAGTGAGGTAATTTTAAAAAAGTTTTAATAGGAATGCATTAGAGTTGTTCACATACCTTTTACCAATTTATGTATTTTAATACCTTTAACATAAATAAGTTGTTATAAAATGTCATGTTTTGCAATTTTTCCATTGCATATTAGAGTCATAATAATTTTTTGGCATTAAGGTAGTGAACATCTTATTTGAGCAGAGGGCCATTCATACTGAAGTGTGTATTACACTTGGAGTGAAGTCTTGAATATGTATTGGGGGGAGGACTTCTTTCTTGATTCCCAGTCTGGGGTTCAGTATAAGGGAAGTTCTGTGGTATTTGTGGGGTTTATCTGTATGTGATAAAAAGTCATATTTAGTATCTTCATCTTTAAAATGGGAAAAAATGGCTTCCTTACCTATGCCACAGGGTTGTTAGGTGGATAAAATGAAATGAATTAAGTAGATACAAAAGCTTTTTAAAAATACAAGGCACTATACAAATGTAAAGTCATAATTTTAATTTGTTCTTACATATAGAAAGTTTGTCTACAAATATCCTATCAATTTTTAAGATATTTAATCCTAAGAGTCTTATGTTAAGTCTTTAGAAAATTTCTTGAACATTACTCGTAAGGAGAAATTAAGACCAGCCTTAAACACACTTTTGATATGTAGATATGTTATGTATTGTTGGGTGTGGTTCAGTGGAGGCTGTCTTGGAGATCAGCTATCAAAATGATAACGTACACTCCCTGACCCAGCACCTCTTTTTCTGGGAACTTAAATTACAGAATTCTTGCACGTGGGCGCAGAGATATGCATATTTAGGACTGTGGAGCCCAATCTACATATTCTTCTAATCTCCGTGTCTGGTTTTAGGTAGGCCATTCCGTATTAGTAATCTTGCCAGACTGAAGTAGTTTGGCTGTTTCATTTTGTTGCTTATCAGTTGCCATCTGGGCATTTAATATTTGATAATTCTGTTAATTCTTTTGTAGGCTCACTGTTGTACACATAAATACAAGTTCAGGAAATATGCAGTGATAATTAGTATATATTGCTGTGTTAGGAATGACCAAGATTGCAAATATTTAGCAAAATAAAGCATTAGGATATTTCTTTTGAAGTTATATTAACAGTGGATGCCAATTGTGGGTAAGGTTGAACAGAGACTGGTATTAATGCCTTTAATCTTCTTCTAGATAATGAGAAAAGTTATTTAGCTATAGCTGAATTGTCTTTCATAGCAATGTTTGAATTATAAAATAATTCAAACCAATATTATGTGTTTTTTTCCTTGGCTGAGGCCAAGCTAGCGGAACTTGGGGTTTGCTATATAATACAATTTGATATTTTTCTGCCAGCAGAGTGTCTAATACTTTTTTTTTTTTTTTTAAGTTGGCTTCAGCTGTTCTGGAGGCTGTGGAAAACAATACTCTAAGCATTGAGCCAGTGGGATTACAACCTGTTAGATTTGTGAAAGCATCTGCAGTTGAATGTGGAGGACCAAAGTACGTTTTCAAAACCATGTCTTGTGGAAGACACCGAGTTTTAAAATTTTTATGTATTGCAGTTATTTAGTGTTTCTAGTTTTAAATGTGGGTAAATTTCTTGTCAGTTTTCTACTTAAAGTCTGTACAGCTCAAGCACAGATCCCCAGTCAGTGTGGGACAGTAGCATTCCAAATTAGAATCAAAGGAGAGCTCTTTTCATTACAAAAGTATACATACACGTTAGGGGTCCAGGTAGACCAGGTGTGAGACACATTTTTTATAAACCACATATTATGACCCATTAGTTAATCATGCAGTCACTTTTTTTGGTCATAAGCAGAATTTTTGTTCTGTATATTTGTATAGTTGTGTGTCTTGGGTTTCTGTGTAAAATATTTCTTCTTGAAGGTTATCAAAAATAGTTTGGGAAAGCAGTGAATTAGACCAAATTTTTTGAAGCACGAAAACAGGTATCAAAAAGACTTTTGTACCAAAAGACTTGATTAGTTATCCCCTTTCATACTGTCATAATAAAGAGTTCTCATTTTGATAAATAATCAGTGCCACCTTCCATATGTGAGAGAGATTTGACAGTTAATAAACTTTTAGAATGAGGTAAGACTTCTACATTTCATAGCAGGGTGGGCTTTTTTTTTTCATCCAGTCCTAGGAGGAAGAAAGAGTAAAATCAACTGTACCTAAAACCTTTGGCACAGCTCTTTAAAAAGTGACTTGGAAAGATTTTGAGGAAGCTGCTTAGTTGGTGGTTAAGAACTAAATTAATATAGGGGACTGGAAAGTCCAAGACAGCTCATAGAAGACAGTAAGTGACTCTCGTCTAGATCATTTTGAAGGCAGAAGAGAAAAAGACTGGTTGAGATTCACTGTAGGTCTGTGTTAAAGCCTGTTATAGGAGTTGTGTGATTCTTCCTGTTTCCTGTTAGGCACACTACATTCTCAACAGGATTACAGAGTGTTAGTATTTGGGTAACTATTTGTGGAGGGGACTTAGTCATGCATTTGCTTTATGGGCCACATACCCACCTAGATTTGTGTCCTGTTTTATACTCCTCCTTTGTTATGCCTGCAGCACAGTAGCCTCTGAATTTGGGGGAAGCTACGTTCCTAAATTCTACTCCTTCACAAACATCCAAGTATTGTTATTCTAATCATTGATGATAGCAGTTTTCATGCTTTTAAGGTTCATTTAATACCTTATTTTAAATTTAGCATATATAGTATTTATTGTAAATTTTAAAGTTTGTGCTTGCATTATATATCACACTTAAACATGTGCAAATATCATATGATGACAAATGAGGATATCAGTTAAAGTGGATTTATGTAGTGTTGTAGTGAAATAGTTATATAGATTAGGGTCAGGGAACAGTTTACATATTAAGGATCTTGTGCTCGTGGGAATAGGGCCAGAAGCCCTTTTGTTTGTTTGTTTGTTTGTTTGTTTGTTTATAGTACATACTGTGTGGGGAAAAAGGTTAAGGAAGATATTGTCCTCTTTTATGAAATGTGAAGTATGGCCAAGGCCCTCATGGACTAGGTTATGAAAATAGTCCCTAAATAAATGGCACCATGCTGTGGGACTTCTGAGGAAGACAAAATCAATCTAGTGGTGATGATCACTGTTTTTGGAGGGAGATTTAACATGGGTGGAATTTGGATAAAGAAAATACATGTGGAAACGTGTTCAGAGAATGGTGAGTGTATAGAGAGGAAAGATATGACAAATCTTCAGATTAAGAAAATTTAGTAGATGATTAGATTTGGGGAGAGAGATGGTAAAAGATAAAGGAGTTAGAGATGACTGGAAGAATGATGTGACATTTTGAAAATTAATAGGAGGGTTGTGCTTTGGGGAAGAAGATGATGGGTCTGGATTTAAACATACTGACATCTCAAGTGAAATGATAAGCAAGGATTTGAAATCTTAGAGCTAGAGCTGTTAAGAGATAGTGAGGTAGTGTAGCATATTAACAAAACATTGGAATTGGAAGTCAGAGATTAGCATTGACTCCTAGCTCAAACAAAAACATATTGGCCGGAAAAATGGCTTTAAAAATGAGATAAGTTACACACTTTTTTATTTTAGAAGTTGATACTTAAAACCATTTTTAGCAGAGCTTTTCAAAATTAGGTAAAATAGTAGACAAACAGATATAGTCTGCTTTTAGAAGAGTAGCATATAAATTGAATTTTATCAGTTTGATGGTACTTTTTCCTCAGTGTAAATTATACTTTTGGAAGTTTCAGAGACTTCTGATACTTGAGCCTTAAATTTCTTGATCTTCTGTTCTCTCCAAACTAGTAGTTTAGAGTTAAAAAAAAAATACTGTTATAGATCATTAAAGGAATTTGCTAATGAACAAGAGACAAAATTTCTTTGAAAAGATAAAAATTGTTTTGCAATCGGAATGGCCACCTTCGAAATGATCCTGTGTTGTATACACATTCTCCATTTGTTTTCTTAATATGGAGGCACATTTGTTTCATATTTCTTGTAAATGTGGCTGAAATTTAATATTTATTTAATGTTTTTCATTGCTATATAATTTATAATGTCATAAAATGCTATTGGCCACTTAATTTTTCTTAGAGCTATACTAATTTTGCATCAATAGGGAGTGGTACTTGTATTCAGCCTGCTTGGTAGGGTGACAGCTGGGCTAAAGGTGCAGCCTGATAGACAAGCCAGCTTCATCCTATTGAGCAGTAGTAGAGTGAGTGACAGGTAGTCCATCACTTAACCAGCAGTCATTAAATGTCTGTTGTGTACCTGAAACATGCTTAGTGCAAGGCATTTAAGGCTGAGTAAGATACTTATCTGTCCTCAAGAGGCTTACAGCCTAATTCCAACCAGAAGGCCCTTATATCAAATGTTAGATTTTATAGTATGTAAATAGAAAGGATGTTATGTCTAAATGTAGTGTACCCTTTATATAATTAAGATGAGATATTTTTGTAGGGTCACTTTTATTCCTTTATATTTCTCACTCAGGCCTAGGTACCACATGAAATGCATGTAAACCAACCAAATACACCAAAAAGAACCTATCTGGAAGCTGTCATCCTGTAAGCTATCAGTAACATGTTTTGAAACTTGAATAATCATCATTAGGTTTTTTTCCCCCACTGAGAAATTTAAAGTCCTGATGGAAAGCTGAGAGCTGCTCTGTATCAGATTACTCATTTGTAAATTTGCTCCAGGATAGGATATGTATTTAAAACATTTAGCCTTTATTTATAGAACCATGGTTAATGTTTTGCTATTAAGCTTATATTGGATTGTAAACCCTAAAAGGAGAGGGACGGTCTTTTTTCATCACCATAGCTCAGCATGTAGAATAGCGCCTGGTACATACTAGATTCTCAAATATTTATTGTCCTAATACACAGCTTGTACAGAAGGTAGGGGCAAAATGCTTTTAATTTTAAAAAACTAAAGTTTATTATTATTTTACAGAAAATGTGCTCTCACTGGCCAGAGTAAGTCCTGTAAACACAGAATTAAATTAGGGGACTCAAGCAACTATTATTATATTTCTCCTTTTTGTAGATACAGGGTAAGTAACTTAATCATGAATTTTAATAAAGCTTGCTTTTTTCTGAGACATTTGATTATTTATGGCACTTTTTCCCTTTTGGCCCAGATCACTTCTGTATGTAACTTTTTTACATACATTCGATATATTCAGCAGGGACTTGTGAAGCAGCAGGATGGTGAGTGTTCTTAACTCGTTATAAAACATTTACATAAAAGTTCAGTAAAAAGTATAGGTCATAGTAGTAATGCTCAAATAAACTTTATTATCAGTATATTTATATTGAGTCTCTTTCATAGTTCTAATAAAATGTGTGGGGAATTTGGAAACAAATGTCTCCCTTAAAACATTGTGTTTACTCTTATATTTGCCTCATTTTTCTCTTAATTTTGAGTTTTAATCAGGATCATTTTTAGCTCTTAAGAGGAATATGATAAACCAGATGGTAAGTGTAAGGGGATACAAAGCTCATTGAATTGACTTTTAAAAGATAAAAATGAGCAAGCTCCAGTCATGGTCAGATTTATTTTAATTGGTGGCAGCCACGAGGAGCTAACAATTTTTTTCTGCATTTTCTGCTTTCACGTGTGAATGAATAAAGCAGTCATGAGGATAATTCTGAATGGAATAAAGATTACTATATTCTAAATCAGCCGAAACATGCATATGATGTATCAAGGAGAGCCAACCTCATGCAAGTGTTTTGGTATTTTTTTAAGATAGTCTTTTATGATTACTGCTGGTTTTATAGCTGAATGTCTTTTTTAAAAATAGCTTTTTTATTTTTCAGTTACAGTTAACATAAAATATATATTAGTTTTAGGTGTAAAACATAGTGATTAGACATTTATAAAACTTTTGAAACGATCACCCTTTATGCCTAGTTACCCACCTGACATCATGCATAATTATTATAATATTATCGACTATATTCCCTATGCTGTACTTTACATCCCTGACTGTTTTATAACTACTGATTTGTACTTCTTAATCCCTCCCTTTTTTTACCCATACCCTCAGTCCTCCTCATCTGGCAACCATCAAAATGTTCTCTATATCAATGAGTTTGTTTCTGTTTGTTCATTTATTTTATTTTTTAGATTCCATGTATAAGTGAAATCATATGGTATTTATCTTTCTCTGTCTGATTTATTTCACTTGGCATAATACCCTCTAGTCCATCCATGTTGTTGCAGATGGTAAAGATTTCATTCCTTTTTACGGCCGAGTAAATATTCCACCTCTTATTTATTTATCTGTTGATGGACACTTAAATTGCTTACATACCTTAGCTATTAATAGACAAATATCTTAAATACCAGCATAAAAATGAATATGGCCTGATAGCTCCAAAGCAGTGCTTGAGTACACATGTTTGTTTTAAAACAGAAGTAACCAGTACTGGGCTAGGGACAAGTCTATGCCAGTTTTGTATTTGAAATTGTGGGAAAATTTCATGTTTATATTTTTTAGGCACTGAAAATATTCTTAACAACTAATAGAAGTCTACTATCTTTCAGTCATGTAAACCGGTGAATTTTAATTCTATGGAAAAATTAGTCATGCTCATAAAAACTTAGTTTAGCATTTCCCAAGCTCTGGTATGTTGAAAACAGTCAGGTGGAATCCCATACGATTAGATTTTAATGCCTGAAAAAATAAAGATGAACCCTGTCTCTGATGTTGAATTTCAAAAGACTGTATAGCATAAAACTGTTTAAACTGTACAGTACTTTTTATGACTTTAATAAAATTGAAGTCTTTGTGAATTCTGTTGGTAGATAATATGATTTAAACTGGGGAACAGATGATTTATGTTAAATCGTCAGGCATATTTTTTCTATTTGTTAAAATAAGTGTTCATAGGGAAGGCTGAAAGATAATTTATGAAAATAGGAAGAAAGAATCATAAGTGACGGTGGAGTGATGGTGATCAAAGTAGTTTCTTCTTTGGTTTCTGTCACTTCCACTTGACAGTATCTGATACATATCGTATAATGTGTGTGGGTTTGTAGTAAGTGAATATTATTAACGAAAAAATTATTACCTTGCCTGTGCCAAAAGTAATTTAGGGCCACTAAATCTAAAGCAAGGTCCCTCAGCCTCAGTACTATTAACATTTTGGACTGGATGGTTCTTTGTTTTTGAGGGACTGTTTTGTGCATTGTAAGATGTTTAACAGCATTCCTGGGCTTTACTCACCAGATCTTAGTAATGAAAAATGTATCTAGTCATTGCCACATGAACCAGTGGGGACATCATCTTTCCTGGTTCAGGATCACTGATCTAAAGCAGTCTAATCTGATCATATGTGAGATGAAAACCTTTTATTGTCTGAAATATGGAGTAATCTTTTTTTATTTACAGAGGGTGCTACGAAAGTAGAAATAATTGAAATGTACAGATCGTCCTCTACATTTATTTTTATTTCTAATTTGAACCGTATACAAAATTTTCCCTATTATCAGGCACAAAGAATGTAACTGAGTTCTCTGGATTGTCTCTTGTTTTTCTTTTCGCTCTGTTAGTGTTAATGAAAAGTAAAATGGCCAAGATACAGAAAACTAGAGCAAAAAGATCCACAAATTAGATAACTCTCACACAATTGAACATTGAGTGTAATTATTTAATGATGGCAACAGCTTCTCCATTTACCCAGAAGAACACTGAAATGTCAACCTTCTGTTGGGCTAAAGTGATAGTCATTGGTGTATCTAACAAATAGTTGTGGCAAACTGGTGAATATTGCTTATTTATTGATAAAAATGGGATGCTCACCAAATACATGGAAAAGTTTGACATAGTGGAGAGTGTCTAGGTATTAGGTGCGTCATTCGGAAATGCCAGTTGGTATTTCAATTAATCTTAAATTTTCAGTGAAACAGATTAAAAATAATTAAGACGGTATTTTATGATTTATATGTCTCTCTTTTCTGTTTGTATAGTTGATCAGATGTTTTGGGAAGTTATGCAGTTGAGGAAAGAAATGTCATTGGCAAAGCTGGGATATTTCAAAGAGGAACTCTGATGCGCTTCCTGGGACTGTGCACGAACGTCCCTGAATACCTGGACAGTGGCTGAATATTTTTATGGTTACTTGATATTTATTTCCAAGAAGTGGGCCCAAGACTTTTTTTCCTCTTTTGCAAATTACACTAAGAAGTACTGTGATTTTCTTTTAAACTGACCTATGCTGTGTTAGCTTATTCGTTAGTTGAACACACTATAAAGGATTACAGGTGTATTAGTGATTGTAATTTATAGTTGCAAAAAGAAAAAGCTAAATAAATAAATGTTAGATTGAATGTGTTTTTGATTTCTCTTCTAGCTCTGACAAAAATGTAAGGGGTCAACTGAATGTATTGAATTGTAGTTTTCAAAACTGCACAACAGCCTATGAGAAGCAAGGAAGAAGACCGAGTGCACAGGATCAGCTTCCATCCCTCCACACTAGAATGGCTCTATTTTTGTCTATTTTATATTTTGGGGTTCAAAAAATATTTTATTTATAGAAAGACTTCTGCTGAAAAAGTTTGAAAGTTACTGTTTAATCATTCTTTTCTTTGTAATTTAAAGAATCCCTGTATTATGGTGATTAATTAAATATAAAGAGGACAGTCACATTTTTCCCAGAGATACAATCTTTACAACATCAATGATATATATCATACTTTATATATGTTGAGCACTGTAATTGGCATTGAAAGGACATAAAGGTAAATAAGGAGTTTGATGTGCGCTCAAGGAACTCTGAAGAGGCATGGGTTAAAAGAGTTGTACATGTAAGTGTACACTGATCATAGTACCACTTGATCTGTAATTGTAAAATTGACACAATGTGGAAAAACTATTAAAATTATTTATAAAAGGAGAGTTTCATGTCAAAAATAATAAGTATAGAAAGGAAAAAATAAATGAGAAATCACTTCAATCTCTCCATCTAGAGAAAGTTACTGTCAATATTCTTGAAGAATAGCCTTTCAGCTTTCGTATATATCTATCTATGTAGACACATTTCTGAAACAAAAAGTAGACTTTCTTTAAAAACTTTAAATTTTCGCTACATATCTTTATCACTATAACGGTTTGATTATAGGATGTGTTAATATAATTTAATTGTTCGGAGATTAGGTTCATTTTAAATTTTTTTATGTCTTAGTGCTATGATTAGCTTTATACAGACTTCTTTGGACATTGTTGGGTTATTTCCTTCATGTAGATGCCTAGAAGTGAAAATATTCGGTCACACAAGGTAATGTGTGTTTATTTTGTTCTATATTGCCAAATTGCCCTCTAGAAAAGTTGAACCAACTTATGTTCATAGCAGCAGTGTATGGGAAGGCTGGTTTTCTGAAGATGGCATCATTGTTAGTCCTGTCTCAAAGGTTTGGTCAACTTTACCTGTAGAAGACTCAGGCACCAGGACGGATGGGAGTCGGCAGACAAAAGACATTTGAGAATGATATGGTATAAACAAACTGTCATTATCATGCTCACCTCAGGAATCTGAAATTGGACATGAAAAAGAATTTTGAACCTAGAATTTTATGTCCTGATAGTTATTCTAATATGAGAGCATAATAAAAATGTTCTCAGATTTTCAGAGCTTCAGAAGATTTTAAAAACACCTTTGGAGAAAGCACTTAAATATAAAGAGAAACAAATCCAAGAGATGCTACAAGAGATTTGGGAAGAAAAGTAATAAAACACTTAGGGAAAGTTTGTTGATGACTTTAAAAAAATAAAAAAAGATTTTAAAAAGTATATTCCAATCTAGAACTAAAATTTTTTACAATCTCAACACATGGGAATGGGTGGAAACTAGATAGCATGAAGATAAAATTCTTGTTAGAAGGAAGATAGAGATATCAATGAAAAAAGACCAATAAATAGAGAAACAAATAGTGTGATAATGGAAATAAAAAGTTATGATTCTAAAATCATTGAGTATACACTTTAAAGGTATGTGAATTATATCTAAAGTTGGGGGGAAAAATTTAAGAAGATGGTTTAAGATGGTGAGATAAACTAACCAGTGGAAAAATAGTCAAATTGGGTTTAAAAAGTATTTATTCACAAAGCATAAGGACATGAAAAGGTTGAAAATAAAAGAATGGAAGATAGCAGGGAAATATCAAAAAAATCTTGGGTGGTTATACTAATATCAAACAAGATAGACAGTAAGAAAAAACATTATTGGGGATAGAGATGGGTACTACACAATGCTAAAAACTGAGTTTAAGAAAATTTCATAAGAAAATAGAAATAATAAATGATGAAAATAATAGAAATAAAAAATACTAAAAGCTGACTAATAATGACTATCAAAACTTATAGGATGCAGAGAAAATAATGGTTCAGGGGAAATTTCATAGCCTTAAATCATAATTTATATTTTAAAAATAAGCTAAGTGTTCAGTTAAAGAAGTTACAAAAGAACCATAAGATAAAGGAGATGAGAATGCAATAGAAAGCTGTTAGTTGAAAAGCTAATGAAATTGGTAAAAATTTGGGGCAGGTTTAACATGGAGTAAAAGAAAATGCACAAATAACCCATGCTGGGGATAAAAAAAAAAAAAGGTAGTCACTACATATACTGTAGGTATTAACCATGAATATGAATAACATGCTAATAGGTTTTAAAATCTAGGCAGAATGGAAAAATTCCTAGAAAAATGTTACATTTTGGTTAAGAAGAAACCAGAAGCCTGAGTAATGTTAAGTAATATAAAGGAAAGAAAGTATTTAGAAACCTAACCACAAAGAAAACTAAGCATATATTTCTACCAAACTTTAAAGAATGGGTTATGGTCTCATATAAATTCTTAAAGAGAATAAGACATCTACATCAAAACCAGTATAACCTCAATAGTAAAACCAGTTTGGGACAATAAAGGAAAATTATAGGCCCATTTTAGTCATAAATATATATGCAAAGTAAACTGAATAACACACTGACCAAGTGGCATTTAACCCTAGAATGCAAAGATATATTAGAAAATTTGTAAATCGTCACAGTTCCAGAATAAAAGTGAAAAAGCAACTGATCAAGAGTTGAAATGTTTGATAAAAACACTTACGAACATAACTTTTAGTAATCTATAAGTGGAAGGGTACTTTTCAATTTAGTAAAGGATGTATTAAAAAATTCTGTAATACCGTCTTAAGGGGGGAAACATTAGACACATTCTCTTTAAAGTCAACGATGAGAAAAAGGATAATCACTATCGTCACTTTGATTCAGCATTGTACTAGAGGTATTAGGCATTACAGTAAGATAAGAAAAACTAAAGGTACTATTGGAAAGGAAAACACATTTACAGATGATGTGACTATATAAAAAATCTCCCCCCCCCGGCAAAAAAAAAATTCCCATCAAGTCAGACATAATTGTTTAGCAAGGTGGCTAAATATAAGATCAATATGTAATTGTGAATTGTATTTATATACGCCAGCCACAATTAGAAAATTTTTAAAAGATCAATTTTAAAGTGTGTAGTAATTTAACCAAAGATGTGCCACATCTGTCTACAGAAATTTGTAAAATTTTACTAAAAGACATTAAAGAGAACTAGAGTGATCTTACGTGCATGAGTAGAAAAACAAGATCTAGAAAGGTCAGTTCTCTCCAGGTTGATAAATAGATTTAATGCATCTTCATACTAAATCCGAGCATTTCTCCTGGAACTGACAAACTGATTTGAAGTTTTTATGTAGTAAAGGATGAGGAATGACCAGGGCATTTCTGAAGAAAAAGGAGAATTTTATCAGAAGGACTTTTTATGAGGCTTAGGTATTTAAGAGAGTGACATTAATGCAGAAATAGGTAAAATGGCCAATGGAGCAAACAGAACCACATATGTACAAATTTCATATTGACAGAGAAGGCATGGTAGAGCAATGATCAAACAAATGGAACTGACAAATAGGAAATACAAAATTGGATCTTTTCTTCACACCTTAGAAGACCCAAAACTTGAGAACTTTTTATGTAGAAAATATAATTAAAATCACAGTTAAAATGTATTTTTAAAACATAGGTGGATATCTTCCTGATCCTACTTTAACAACTTAAACTGGAAGCAAAAGAAACTAAAGGATTAAAAGTGTTATAATTTGTTATAAAATGTTATAATATGTCTATCAAAAGACATATTAAAGCCAAACTACAAACTATGGGAAGATATTTGCAAAACTCATAACCAGTAATAGATTAGTCTCAAGAATATATACAGAAATTCTACAAATCAAGAAAAAAAGCAGACAACCTAACAAAAATAGGCAAAAGACTGAAACAAGTTTTCCACAGAATTGTAAATAAACATTGAGATTTCAATTTCTGTTAATCAGAATCAGGATTAGGGTTACATGTTTAAATTTATTCAACTAGCAATAATTCAACAAAGTGAAGTTTTTGAGAGAATTTCAATAAGATTACTCATATTGCAGATGGGAATGTCAATTACTGTATCACTGTGAAAAACCTTTCATTTGAAAGTTAAACATATGTTTACCCATGGCCCAGCAATTTCACTTTTAGGCATATACTCAAGAGAAATACTTGCACAATACATGTATAAGAATGTTCTGGAAAAAATCCAGATGCGCATCTGTAAGGGTGAAGTGTTGAGTGCTTACATAATGGACTCTGACATGGCAGGGAAAATGAAGGAATGCTGGCTTTATACAGCACAACATAGACTGAAAACGCAAACTCTCAGAAGACTACATATGATAATCCTCAGCACAAAAACAGAACAACCGTTTTGGCATACATACATATAAGACAAAACTATTTTTAAAAAACAAAGTATGATAAACACAAAGTTCAGGAAAGGCGTACCTCTGGATGTGAGGGAGGTAAGGAGAGAGAACTGGAGGCAAATACACAGGTAAGTCATTGGCAATGTTCTCTAGTCCCTGGGTTGGGTGATGGGTTCGTTTGTTATTAAAAACCGATACATGAACAAGGAAATTAATGAGAATCATGCACAACCATTGGTGGTATGTTAGAACCAAGGATTTTGACTCATCGAATGATGTACACTTGTGTTCCAAAACTAAAAATAAAAGTGATGACAGGACCTGTTGAAATGGATTTGGGAGAGAGGAAAGAGAAATCGGCCTGAATCCTAGGCTTTTGGCCTGAGCTATTGCTACAGTTTATTGAGATGGAGAAACCTGGAATAGGGGCGAATTATGTATTGCGTGGAATAGGTACAAGAATTCAGTGTTTGACAGATTGTATGCGATGCCCAATAAGCACCAATATGGAGATGTTAAGTAGGTATGGAATAAACAAATTCATTGATAAGGTCAGGCTAGGAGAGAAACTGGGGGAGTTCAAAGTGGGATCTGATGGGAACTTCACGGGTACTTTGGAGTCAGTGAGTACGGCGCTGAGTCCTGAGTTATTATGACAGGAAGAGAAAGGGCCTGCAAAGAGGACTGACTACAGAAGAGCTAGCAAGAATGGAAGAGCAAAGTGAGGGAGATTGAGCATGCTGGTTAAATTCAACAGTATTTCCAGGCAAAATTTAATTGCCAGATTACCAATTCTAAAAAGGAGGAAAAGACTTTTTGATAAACTTCTATAAATAGGTTCAGAGGTAAGGTGAGAGCTTGACCTATGGAGAGAACCCTGAATTAAGAGTTGCTCAGGAATCCTACATCCAGGCTCGGCTGCCCCAAAATGGAGGAGTTAGGTCACCACTCCTCTCTGGCATCCTCAGTAAGGGCTGAATTGGGTGTTCTCCGTGGTCTCTCCCAGGTCTAAGAAAATCCGCAGCCTTTGATTGAGTGAGTACACTAGGAGAACAAAGAGATTTGACTTCTGAATATTGAGTCTCAGTCCTTAAATGAAACCCCCCACCTATGTACTTACTACCACCACCGTGTGAATCCTGTGTGTTTTTGTTTTGTGCGTCCAAAGAGTCTAAACTAGGTCTGCTGTATTCAGAAGCTTTTGTTTTTAAAGGTTTTCTTTGTTATGTTTTTTCCCTAGGAACATTTTCCCCCTGTAAGACACAATGTTTAAAGCAGAGAGTTCAAAGCAGTATGAATTGGTATCTGTTTAACTTTTATGCTAGGAAATAGTTCATTTTTTGTTCACGGAATGTAGTACAATTACCATCTCAACAGACAACTAAGTTCCCTGTTTTTGATATGTAGACAAAGACTCAGCGGTATCTGTAATTTTTGCAGTAGAGTTTCTAGAATTAGAGATGTAATGACCCCAATCAAGGAAATATGGACAGTACTTATTCTCTGAGAGGGAGAAACGTCCACTTAAATCCAAGATGCCACCAGCTGGATTGTGCCCTGAGATCTGTGCTCTGGACTCATTAATTAATATAGATCTTTTCCCTGCCTTCCACAACTTTCTTCTAAACGCTCTTTACTTTCCTCAAATACTATTGGTTGTTATAATCTAGCCTCTAATCCAGGTGTTACAACCTGAAAGCTGAAGGCAGAATTATGTTTTCACATGTGCACTATTTGTCCTTCACAAGTTTTGGTTTATTTTTCTGTTTGTTGAATTTTTTTAAAAAGCAAATTAGTTATAACATTTAAAGATGAGATTTAAAATTAAAATCTGCATTTCCAGCTTCTCTTGTAAAGTGGGCCATTTTAAGGAAAGATAAATAAATAAAAATAAAATTGGCCATTGTAACAGCACTGAGCCCACATTCTTGGAGGAAGCTGAGTGACTCTCTGTTGGGCGGCTCCACCCTTTTCCTGGACGCTTACTCTGGTTTGCTCTGTGTCCCACTACCCCTGACTGTCTCCCTGACACCAAGACTAAGGGTCAGTTGTCAGTTATCAACATGGTTGCATTGGGTTGGTTTTTCTTATCTTGACTCATTTTACTCACTTACGTGCCTGGCCCTATAAGTATTTGAGCTTGGGACTCCAATTTTAACCTTTGCTTCTCAGCTCATTTATTGGAATCTAAGTTCTTTCTCTGTACTGTTTCCTATCAACTCATTACTCTGCTGCTGAGAATATGAAGTGTTTGGGTAACTGTTGGATAGGATCCCGAATCATCATTTGGCAGTGAATGTAGTGTGATGACTTAATTCCATCGGCCTCCAGAAAACTTGGCTGGGAGCTTCTCTTGGAGTCTGGATTTAGCCACAGGCTACATGTTTTAGGCATATTAATTCATATTGCAACTGAGACATGCAAATCCTTTTAAAAATCATATTTGACTTCTTCCTTGCTCCCCATATCCAATCAGTAGCCAGTTCTATATCATCTTCGGGCTTTATTACTACCTACCTGGATTCTTGCAGTAGCTTCTTGACTGGTCTAACTTTAGTTACTGCCCTAACCAGTACATTCAAACACAGCTATCTTTCTGAGTTAGATTTAATTATACCATGCACCACAACTACCCAAATAGAAGTCATCGATAGGTATATTTAGAATAAATACGCATAGAATCAAATTCAGATTTAGCCTAACATTCAAAATCTACCAAAATTATTCTTCTGCCTATTTCCCATCTTATCTCTCACTCTTCACACTGTAACATCAATCTCTGCACCTGAGCTCTCTCATCTCTAAGCCATTACTCAGGTTTTTAAAGACATAGCCATTGTTTGCCTCCTCAGATTCCAGCTCTCAGTGACACCTTTCTAGGTCCTACCAGATTAAATTCACCTTCCCTTTCTCTGTCCTTCTGGATGTTTTTCCCAGCTCTTATCAAAGTCGGCCTTGAGCTATAGTTACTTGTTTTTCTCATGCCCTAGATTTTAGCCTATGGAGGGCCGGGACCATTATTTTCTCATCTTTCTATTTCCTGCACCCAGCAGAGAGTTGAGCGCAAGTTGAATCAAAACAAATAGAAAATTCATTTTCTTTGAACAACTTGATGACTAGTCCTCAGATATCTGGGGCTCAGTGTGACCTTCAAAATAGAATTCTACGCCTCTTATCTGCTCCTACCCCACCCCCCACCTCCAACATAAAATTAGTTTGCTCATTTTCAGGGAGAAGTTTATATGCGTGGAGTTTTAAAATACTTATTAGGAAATATACCACATTACCTATAGTAATTCTAACAATAATGAAACAATCAGATAAATTCAGAATGTGGGACATTCTATAAGACAATGGGCCTGGTGTCAATGTTATAAAAAGTCAACCAAGCAAAATGACAAGAAAAGTGTTCTATATTTCCAAAAAGAGATAACCAAAAGCAATGCAGAACATTCATTAAATTCTTGATCAGAAAACAAAAAATTATAAAAGGTATTTTGGGGACAGTTGTAGAAATTATATATCAACTATTAATACTAAATTAATATTTTACTTCTTGGGTATAGTAATACTGTGATTACATGAGAGGATGTCATTTGTTAGGAGACATACACGGAATTATTTCTGAGTGAATGTCAAGATATGAGCAACTTATGTTCAAATGGCTCAGCCCAACAACTATATTTATATATCAAGAAAGAAAAAGCAAAAAAGGAAGATATTAGTAATTGGTAAATTTAGATGAAGAGCATATGGGTATTTCATTGTACTATCCTTTCAGCTTTTCTATTGCTTAAAACTTTTTCAAAATAAAAAAGTTGGGGAAAAAGAAAAGTAAGGGGCTGAAAGAACTGATTAAATGTCCTAATCATATTCTTCTTAGGCTATTGTTAAGTAACTTACAGCCAAGCAGTGAAAACAAAACATCAATTTGAGTATGGCTTTACATTTAGGAGCGAAACCAGCTAGTAGTGAACCATAAACTCAGTTGTAAGAGTTATTAAATCAGAAATGCAGGTTTACTGATCATTAGAGGGACTTCTTATACTTTACGGCTTATACTTTTCAAAGAAAATAATCTCTGAAGGAAATAGACTACATATGTATCAAGGAATATTGGTTTTCACTGTGAATAAATTTGAAAATATTTAACAAATCCTAACTTTTCATTATCACAGGTCTGTTTAAATTATCTGCTATTCTAGGTATTTATCAAAGTAATTATATTGATTTGCTCTTTCTCTTTAGACAAAAAAAAAAATCTCTGTATCTTTGCTTGATTGTGGTTAAATCGATCTGTTTGATGGAAAGGGAGATATAAATATATTGGTATAAAAAAACAAATAGGAGATAAGACTATATATTTATTGCCCATTCATGTAATTACATGTGTCACTAAGGACAAAGGTCCTTAAAACAAAGGCAAAAGGCGGAGTAGGAATATTCTCTACAGTAAGATAGATAGATTTGCTACTACTTTCCTCTTCATAAATATTTTTTTCTGCATGGTCACACATCCCTCTGGTTTTATAATCATTTTTGAGAATTTAACCATCTTTCTGGGCACAATTCAATGGCTGAAGATATGCTTCACTCCAACAAAAAGAAAATGATTTTTCAAGAGCATGCATAGACTTCGAGTCGAGAGGACAGCACTTGCTTCCTGCCATCTAATTACTCTGTTCTGTGAGGAAAGATTTCAAGGCCGCAGTCTCATGGATGTGGTTGGTGAAAAGGAGGGCCTGCAGCAGTTCTTCGAAGGTAAGAGGCTGGTTTCCAACACGAAGTTCCTGCTTCTGGGAAAAAGCACTGCTCCCTATCACCGTTTCACCTTTTTGGAATTCACTTAAACTTGGCCTTGAAAGAAATGCTATTGTATTAACTGTCCTGAAATTGAAGGGGAGGTTTATTTGCTGCATTCGTAGCAAAAATCAATGGTATAGGTAGTGATTTAAAAAAAAAAAATACAGGATTTCTACCTTATAGCTTGATTAAAAGAATCAAGAGGTCAGCATAGCTATGTTAGTAGTATTTGTCCTTGTCCTGTGCTAGACCTTATTCCTTCTAATCCCCCACATTTCAAAACTTATGAATTCAGCTTATCTCTAAAATTATTGAATACAGTGCAGGAAAAGTATAAGATTTTACTTAAGACTGTTTTTCTCTTAGGATAATTAAAACAACTTAGAAGAGCAAAAGGACACCACTTCCACCATTCCCATCTTTGTTTTTTCCTGATGCTTTAAAAATATGTAACTGAATAATGATTTGTTTTTGAAGTTAAATATCTTTTTTCTCCAAAAGGAGAGACATACTACAGGATGTGTTTTGACAGATTTTCTTCCTTCTAAAAACCTAAAATGGCAATACAGCTTCTCATATTTAGTTGGGTTGATATTCGAATGATGGGTCTGTTGAAAATGTCAGCAGGGACTTGCTGTCTTCTGGCACCTTTTAGGTGTGCTATTGGGAGACTCCACATCAGTGCGGCTTTAGTTTCTTATCAGTTAGCCAAGCTCAGACTTCCATGTGAGGGGAATTATGGCATAGCTTTTATGTATTTTAAGGTATGTTCCAGGAGGGAGTATGAGAAGAACTGAGCACAGACCTGCTCATTCACAGAATTATGAGGGTGGTTAGCAGCATATTGAGAAAGTACTTCTGGAATGTGATTAGTAAAGCATCTGATGAATACTAGATATTTAAAGGTTCAATGGAATTGACTCAAGGCCAAACAGTGACTAACGTGAAAGAGTAGTCATAGTCATACCAAAGAAATAGTGAGATTCTAGGTCACTTTCTGAAGAAATCAACACAATACGGTAGCTTCTCGGTAGTGGCTTAGGCTTTGCTGGAGTGGCAAGACGGAAGGTAAAACCAGAGAATTTAATGTTATCTCAGCCCTGTGATCCATCCCACTGAGTGTTCTGTCTGTGACAGTGGCCAAGTCAGTGTGTCCACCTGTGTCATGCTTGGCACGCAATAGGCACACTAATATCGCTTGATTATTATAGCCTGACTTTACATCCTATGTAGCTTTCATTCTGGTGGTAGATAATAAGACTTAAGCTATAGTTACCTCTGTTTTATTTTAAAGAAACTGCCAATCTGTTTTTTAAACCCAAAGACCTACTAAAATTCTTTTCAGAGCTGGAGAAAACCTAAAAAGTTCGTCTGGTCTACCTTCTTTTTTAATTAAAAACCTAGGAAAAATCCCCTATATTGTCCTTTTTGGTACTATTTTCAGAAGTCTCTGGGGCTATAGTTCCCACAAGTCCCCTGTACAATTGTTACAATATCTTAGCCCAAACCAAATTCAGTTAATCCATGAAGCCTTTTGAGGAGAAAGCCATTTCTCCATGGAAATAAAATAAAATGGTCAGTGTTTTTCTTACATTATTTTTGAATGAGTAGATGGAAAAATAGTAGACTTTAGAAATAAAAATGGGGGCACTAACTTGAGTGATCCTCTCCCACACATACCTGAAAATCACACAACTACTTGTCAGTTTTTTATTACCTCCACTATTCAGCAAATATTGATCACTTACTGTGTGCCAAGTCCAACAACCACCTCTTTTAAATGGTAACCTGTAGGGCTTTAAAGCTATGTTTTTTTTTTTTTTTTTTTTTTAGAGTATGATGATTTCCTTTTTCAAGTATTCCTTAGACTGAGGACAGTGAAACTAGATATGCTTTTCTAATGAGGAGAGCCAGTTGCTGCATGTTGTGCTCCTGTTAATATGTGAGTTTCTAATTAAATGTAATTCATATAATGAATCAAGGCTGAAAAATCAAGAAAAATTTTAGCAAAGCTATTTTTCTTTCTTCCCTTAGACTCTCCATTCAAAAAATCTAAGCCTTGAATAATGTATTTTTCCTTCTGAACACTTTTGTATTAAGTTGCATCTGGATTGATAATACCGTCTTGAAATAAATGGCCCTGGATATCAAAGCCATTGAGATCTTAGTTTTTAAATTTTCAAATAAGCCTAAATCTTTATGGTGTGTCTCAGGAAAATGAGAAGAATAATGGGTGGTTCTAGGTAGTTGGCAATTCTAATTCTAATCAAATCTCTTTTTGCCACTGATGCAATATATAGACCCATTCGCTAAAGTAGAAGAGGCAGATCAGGTAACCTTGGGATCCCAGCGTGCTCTGGAATTTCTAATACCATGTGAATGTTTGGGTTTTTCAACAGAGCTGGTATCACTGCAAGAGAAAGGTTGTCAGATGAGAGGCACATTATTTTGCTTATAATAACTAAAAACTGGTTACAACTTAAGTTTCTAATAGTATTGGATTCATTAAATAATTATGTTTTTTCCATGTAATGGAATATTTTGTAACTATTAAAATTATGCTAAAGAAAAATGTTTATGATATAAAAATGGAAAATGGACTACATTTTAGTATATGTAATTGGATATATGTATATATATACATGTACAGTATAAAGTAGACCCTTGAACATTTTAGAGCTGTTTTAAAACTATAAATTATAGATAACTAATCAATGCAAATGATTTTTGTTTATCAATATGCAAATTAATTATGTAATTAAAAGATCAATAGTTCCTGTAAAGGCAAGTTTTGCATTTATATGTAAATTTATTCTATGTCATATTCAGATCTAAATATCTATATGTATCTGTCTATGTCTATCTATCTATCATCTATTTATCTATCTACTTAATCTCTATATATCTATATCTATCTGTAGATATATCTATTTAGATATTAGATCTAGATATAAATCTGCTGTTTGAATTATATGTATATATAGATATAGATATAGGTAGATAGATCTATTGTCTGAATTCTCCTTGGATAAGTCATAATATCTTTTTTTCCTTCATTGATTAATAAAATATTTGACATATGTTCATCTTGTATTTGTATGAGTCATGACTTTATCTTTAAAAATATATATCCTTTAATAGTCCCAAAGTTTTAAGTTAGTTAATTTGAAAACTGTCAATTTCACCTTCAGTTTGAACCCCATTAATAACATTTATTGAGCACTTACCATGTGTCAAACACTATGGTCTTCACTTTACATTCATTATTTTATTTAATTTTTACAATAACCCTCTGGGTGAAAAGGAAGAAAAAATGAAGTATGGTTGATCTCATTTCTCAGTCTACTTATTTTGTTTTTGAAAGCGTGAATTTACATTTTAATTTGCTTTCTTGTGGGTATTTCTTTGGATTACTTCGATATCAGAAGACCCATCTTTTATTCCCAAGCTTTTTAGAATAGTTTATAAAAACAGATTTGACATGAGAATTTTATTCATTCATTTAATCTTCAAAGAGGACATTTTCTGAGTTGGTTAGAAGCCTTTTAGCTCATCCTCTTTGTAATGTCCTGAAATCAGTTCTCAAATGCTAGCGGCCGGTCATGACAGCAGAAGGAGAGATTCCTGCCCCGAGTGAGTGGAGAGGGGAAAACTGCATGCTGAGGATAGATCCCAAGAAAGCTGCTGTCAAACAAGCTTCGGACATTTTCTGCCCCTATCTCTCTGCCAGGTTTCAACTTCTAGGTAGCTATTATTTTAAGAGGGTGGTAGACACGCAGGGTAGACAAAAACATCTGCTGCCTACAAGCCGTACGGGAATTTCGTGGAGGTACTAAGTATTTAGGAAATGCTGAAGGCTCTAGAACAGAAAAGCAGTGATTGAGGCGCCACTTTCTAGACCCAAATGGGATGAATCTAGAAAGGCTTCAAGGGAGGGTAAGTGGAATTGTTGAATGGAAAAGAGGTGTAGCTTGGAAAAGTGCCTGTATGGTGTCAGCATATAGTAGATACTCAGTAGTGTTTATAGAAGAAGTGCATGAAAGGACCGTGCAAAAGACTATTCTATGCAACGAACAGTTATTGAACTGTTGCTTCAGAGAACCCAGCAAGTTCAAATATAGGAAGAAGGAAAATTTGCCTGGGAGTAGAAAGGTCCAGTGAAGAGAACAAACAGAGGCAGTTGAGACAAAGTATTGCCAGTTGGTGGGAAGCCCCAGATTCCATTGTTACCAGAGATAAAATAGTAAATGTCTTAAGTGGTCCCTGTATATTATGTCTCCCAAAGTGAAACCAACTCTGATAGGGTAATGTTTCTGGATTCCTGTGCGGGTTATCAGAGGCTCTGCCCGGGAAATGCAGTGTAGAGAGCAGAAGCTGTCCAGGGCTGGCCATGGGCAAGCCCTCCCTGCGGATAAAGGGCATCTTTGGCCTCAGGCCAGTCTCTCAATTCTTTGTCTTTCACTTTGGGGCCACAACTTTCTCACCCTCTCAAACAGCCAGGACCTTTATGCCCTGTTTCTTCTGTCCCAGTAATATCTGAGCTTTCACGGAAGGTACAAATGGCAAATGACCTGATGCCACCTTACATTTCTATAGAATCTTGTGTTCAATGCCCTTTCATAGAATGTGAAGCAGTTTTGATCAAATGAGTCAAAAAGTTTACCTTCTCTAGCGAAGGTTCAGCTGATTCTTGATGGTGGAATCTTAGACATCACGTTGCATCCCAGTGTCTCTTAAATTACCCCACAGAGGCAGGAGCTCCTTGTACATTAGTGAGGCAGCCTCTGCTTCTGTGTAGACACAGCATGGACTGTCCAGGAGACTGGGAAGAACACGCCAAGGCAAAAGAACCAGCCACATCATGCAAGCGATGTAGGATTATCTGAACATTTCTTTCTGATGTTGGCAGGTGGCTAGAAACTGTGTTGTTTATGAATCGAAGCATCTAAAACACAGAAGTGTGTGTTTGGCGCCACCGGGAGGAAACCCTTTTTCTTCTTCATGCTGGAATCTCCAAAGTGAAGGCGATTTCATCAGAATTTAAAATGTTCCATGACTAGGTCAGAGCTAACCTCTATCACCTGCACACAGCCTGCCCTCGAGGCCTGCCAGGGTTATCACTATCTCTAGGGAGTCCCAGAGCAAAATCACCCTGATGGACTCACTCCTGAGAGGAGACCCCACCATCTCCTCTGGTGTTATCGACGTTGTCATCTTTTCAGCTTTGGAGTTAGAACTAGGTTTCTGGAAGACTCTACAATGCATTAGCAGACGTTAGGAATCAAACAGAGGAGTGGAAGCTCTAGTCCTGAGAAAAAGTAGAGGTCCAGACACCAGGACACCAGTTAAGGAGGTGGATTCGGGGTTGTAGGAATGATCACAGGGATTGTCTGAGTATAGCATTTTTTCTGGCCAAAGCTGCATTTCATAGGCCACCCACATCAACTCTGGAAATTGGGCACCATCACATACCGTAACCCTGAGCTCCCATCTCCAACCTGCATTGGTGATGCCTGACGTAACAGTTAGAGCATAGGCTTTGTATCCAGATTACTGTGGGTTCAAATCCCACCTCTACTGTAGACTTAAGATGCAACGTCACTTCTCCGAGACTGTTTCTTCATCTCTCAAATGAGGTAGGTATACTTCATAGGACAGGAGCGAGAATCAAGCAAGATGCTATATGTGAAGTACTTCTCAAAGCGCCTGACATACAGTTATTGCCCAAATGAAAGTATTATCAGTATTCTTAATTAAAGAAAATGTTTGTTCTTTTAAAGGAGCTCCCTGAAGCAGCCTGTGATGAGTAAGAAAACCACTAACATTTGTTGAGGGTTTAACTTTATGCTAGATGTTGTACTAGCTGTCTTAATTCTGAATTTGCACAACAAAATGAACAGGCAGATAATGTTATCACCATTTTAGAGATGAGGAAATGGAAATTCAGAGGAGGTTTGTACCTCACTGAAGACAACACAGCTATATTATGTTTTAGAACTTGGAGTTGGAGAAAAGTCTCTTTTCTGAAGTCCTATGCTTGTAGCCACTGTGTAGTGTCTTCTAAACAGGTTTGCAAGGGAACATCTATAGACTTAGCTGTAGAACTTGTGGCTCCTGTGAAAATAATCAGGGCTTTTTTGGTGAGCATGTGACAACTTGCATGTAATTCCATTCTGTGAATAAAATTATTCTGGAGTGCGAGAACTTAGTACTATAGTATCACCTGGCTTTTTTTTTTTTTTTTGGCAAAGCTTAGCTCTGGCACCATAAGATGAGATGTTAGTGGTAAAATGACGATGGTTTATGTTTGTGGAGCAGGCTGCTACAGAAATTCGAAAGATAAGACTACAAATAAGAATGGAAAGGTATGAGGACACCAACACTGGCTTGTAGTACTGCTTGGTGCAGAACAAAAATCTGTGGAGGGAATTTAGGCAGCTGAGAAGGACAAGATTGAGAGTTAATATTTTCTGCCACATGTGTTCAGAAGATATTAACTCTCAATCTTGTCCTTTTGGGACAAAAAGTCCAGCACGATGATATCCTGAGAGTTGATTAGCAAATTACAATTGCCATGCATAGTAATGATAAGTAATGTGTTCTAAGGAGAACATCATATGACTTGATAGTTGGAAACAGTGTCACTCCCATAGGGTTAAAGTGATCAATATCCTCAAATATTAGCAGCCGAGAAATACGCTTCCTAGGGATCTTTTGGTGGTGTTTTTGATGGCATAGGCCTTGGTTCTGGCAGACCTGCGTTTGAATCCTAATTCCTCTGCTTTTTAGTTTTGTGTGCTTGGGCCAATTACTTCACATTTTAAAGTTTCAGTTTTACTCCATCTGTAAAATGAGGATAATAGCACCTACCTCTTAGGGTTGTGGGGATTAATGATAAAATGTTGAAATGATGAAATAAATGATAGTGATTGACCTTTATTATAACATTTGCAAGTGCGAAGGAAACAAATTGCTTGCCTTGTTTATTCTGAAACAAGAATATATACAAGGTATGTATGTGTGTATTTATTTTTTTTAAAAAAAATTTTTATTTTTCAAAGAAACAGTCCTGTCTCCAGGGAGTTATTACAACTTTTACATGTTCATATTAATTCCAGAGCCTTTATAATCATAAAATCCATTTATAGCCTTTAGTTGCCAAGCAACAAAGGACAAAATGCTGGTATTTCCTCTTATTACAAAAGGTTCAGCTTTTCCATGTTAGTCCTGAAATCAACATTTTCAGAAAAGACAGAACAGTGAAACTTAATACCATGTTTCCAAGGTTTAGTGGCATTCCTTGTTTGGGGAAGGAATCAAAGCTGAAAGGCAAACTTTGTTATTATTGTCCTGTTTTTGAATAGTCTTAAGCATTTTGTGCTAATTTCACAGTAAATCTGTAATAAGTTCTGAAGTTGGGAGACTACAAATTAGCTTAAGGAGAGAACTTGTTTCGTTTTACTCATGTTCTGTGACACTGTAAGAGAACTTGTCCTTTTATCTGTCAATGATCTTTCCAGAAGGGCTGAGGTGGTGTAAAATATATATGAAAATGTTTCTCTGCTGACCTTGGTAACCACTGACCTAAAATAGGTCATTTAACCATGGTGCACCTTTGAGGTGCACAACCAGACTAAATTTTTCACTTCTTTGAAAGGTATAGAAGATTTTAATTACTTCTGTAGTTTTTGTCCATGGATAATCAATAAGTAATAGTTGGGACTCAAAAAAGAATTGAAAGAACATGCTACTATTTAACCTCCAATAAAATATTCCAGCACAGCTTATATTTTTAAAAGTCATAAAAGCATGTATGGAAACAATGTGTAAATTTGCATAGCTATTTCTCCATTTGTGCATATTAAAACAGTACAAAAGTGAATTCGAATATCTTGATCAGAATTTTACTCCGCTTGTCCCCATATGATTCTACATGTGCAGTGGGATTCTATCCGTGCAGAGTGGAGACAGTGATCCTTTTTTTTTTTTTTTCTCATTGGATTAAGGAAGCTTGTTGCTTTGAAACAAACCTCTTAAGTCACATAAGATGTTTTATATACAGGAAGAGGCAGAAAGGACACCTGCAAATTATTTCCTATAACTTCTACAAGGTAACAGCTAGTCAGGGCACTGCTGCTGAGAGTAAATGGCCTTCGGGACAATTGTGTGTGAATGTAAGAGAGTCAGATCTGGTCATTAGCATAAGTAGGTTAATTCCAATTGATCAGAGGAGGGGCACTTGAAAAGCTATTATTCACACATCTCTGAAACAGGCATCTGTGTGAAAATGTGAACTGACCTTTCACAGTTGTGGTTGTGAGAACTTCAGGGCTGTGAACCATGCTCAGGACTTGATCCTCACTTCACTGGATGTTATAGAAATGTTGGGGGAAAAGAATCTATACATACCCTCCAATTTTACATTTTCTTATTTGTGTCCATTTATTCCTAATCTAGCTTAAATTTCCCCTTTTGCTCTTTCATTTGTATTATGCATGTTTACAGAGTTTGATGTTTTACAAACTCTTTCATTTCCATCACCTCATGGGTCCTCACAGGACCCTGAGAGGAAGGCATTTTACAGATGAAAGAAGTGGACCGTTAAAGAAGTTGACAAATATGTCTAAAATCACATTGGTAAGTGCCAGGGCTGCTGGCAAAACCTTTGTCTTCTCATTCCAAGTCCAATGCTCTTTCCATCAACTCACATTTTGCCTTCCCAAAGTTAAAAGTGGGCAAAGACTTGGCTTACTGGTTTCTATATCTAGGGCTAGATGTCAGAAAAATACTTAAGTAAACATGATGGGTCTTTGGAAAAAACTCCTCCCTTTTACGCTCCTCTGCCTCACTTGACTCTAGTTACCATGCAATCTCCCACAAACTGGCCCCTGGCTATCCAACCCTGCCCCCCCTCTCCAGAGCAGAGCCAGCAATTCCTGTCTTTTTGGCCTTCACTTAACTCCCTGCTTTGGTGAAACTGATCAAATAGCCCAAGTTCAGCAATTGGTTTATTGTTCTGAGTCCTGAGTTTAGGGGTGGAAGTGAGGAGTAGGGAAAGAATAAGAAAGGAATGAACATTTATTATGAGCCAAGCACTTTGTGTTAAAGAAAAAAATTCAGTGACAACAATAGAGCATGCAAAGAGGACTTTATTAAAAAGAAAAAAAGAGAGAGAGACCATCACAATAGGTATAATGACCTATTGATGGAATTTTGCAATGAGGGAGAAAGATTGGACTCAACTTTGAACACAGCTTGGGCAAGTGGAAATTTTTAGCCAAGGAGCAGGGTAAGGGGGATTCTGGAGAAACTGACCTAACAAGATTCTTACTGAACGCAGGCTAGGGTGATCAGACATCATCTGGGGTATAGTGGAGGATGAGGAACCTGATTTAGAGGACGAGGGTGATCAGATGTGGAGGATGGAAGATGCTAGCTAAACTGATTTATCAGGATTCTTGCTAAAATTTAAAAAATGCTGAGCGAAACATGAAAGTAGACCTCGTTGAAAAGTTCAGAGGAGTCTAAGTACAATTTGGTCAAGGAGAGAATCTGTCAGTAGTGGGATTATATATGTTATCGCATTTAGTCTGCAAGCAATGCTCTAAGGTGGTAAAACCCATCTACCTTTTCCAGATAAGGAAACAGGCCCACAGAGGCTCAGGAGGACTGGAATTTAACCCAGGTCTGCTTGTCTAGCTGTTTCCCAAGTTCTCATGCTTCCCCGCCTCTAGGTCACATGGGGCTCCCTCCTTCCGGAACACCCTGCCCTCCCTTGTTTCCCTGGGTAACTGCTGATTACCCTTAGGTTCTTGGCTTTGGCCTCATTCCCTACTGGCTCCCGTGTTTTCCACAGTACTTTGCATTTCACCCTTCATAGTATGTACTGCCTTCTGCATCTGTCTCTTATGGACAACTGGCAGGAAAGAAATATGTCTCATTCATTGCTTCAGCCTCAGCATCTAGAAACTGGCACATAGCAGGAACTCAAAATTTTCAGATCAGTAAATATAAAACACCAAGCCTGGTCTTTTTCCACGATTCCAAGGCTTCTGGATTTCCCTCCTTTATTTCTCTAATCTAAGAGGAGAGGACATGAGACTCAGCCCTTAGCCGGTGCTCTGCTGGGCCATCCTCTCCCCATCTGCCTGGCTTTCAGGACAGGAAAGCATTGCTGGGGACTGACAGGCACCCCTGAAAGCCACAGGGTGGGCTTCCTTGTCACATTTTCCTGAATTTGTGCCATTCATGGTCCTTCCTTGGGGTCCTTGATTTAACATTCAATATTGCACATTCTGGATGAGCCCAACCACCTGCACAGCTTGCCGGTGAGTATCCTTCCTTTGACTGTTCTTCCTTTGGGATATTCTTCTCTTCCTCCTCCTTTTTGGCCTTTAGCAAGATTAGACTTTCTATCTGACAGAACCACAACGATAATTCTTCAAGATCTTGGACATAAAATCAATAAGATGTCTTGATGTGTTCCTATGTCATTAAAATGTTTCGTTTTGTTTTGTTTTGTTTGTCAGCTTCTGTTTCCCAAATTTTATCTTCTATGGGTAACATGTTAACGTGAGTCTGTGTTTTATTTCTCTTCTGGAGTTTCATTTCCCCCTGTATTGATTAACATTAGTATGTGCCTTTGAGGAGAAGGCGGACTTAATGTGTTCAGAGAGGTGGGGAGCCTCCTTGAGCTCAGGCAGGACAGCTCTCATGCCGCTGATTTAAACCAGTTATCGCAACCTCCGTCTCCTTCTCTCTCTTTTTCTCATAATGCGGCAGCAGTGACTCTACTTTGCAACCCCTTCTCACATCCTTTTTATAAAGGGAAAATTCCTTTAATTTCTGGAATACTTAATAATATTAATCCTAATTCGATGTATCCTTTATATTTTTTTATTAGGAATGTTATTGTTTTTATTAGTTTTTAAGTGGTTTGCCCCCTACCCTACTTTCCTTCTTTACTTTGCGTGATTTGCAGAAAGACTGTTCAGAAGCAAATACATTATGTTGTAGCTGAAAACACCTGGGCCTCTGCAATAACAATTGTGTCACCGCCACTTGAGCAGGTTATTCGCTCTTCTGAAAAAATGTGATAGTTCCTATCTGACAGAATAGAATTATTGTGAGGATTAAATGAGAAAGTAACTGTAAAATTCTTACCACAATATTAGTACATTCAAAGGGCTTAACACATTTAGCATTATTATTATTATTATTATTATTATTATTATTATTATAATTCTCCATTGACTTGTAATTCTTTCGCACCCTCTTGGCTCTCCTCCAGGCACCCTACTATTTGTCAACATTCCTCTTAAGGCATGGGTCCATGTCCTCAAGATTGGACCTGTGTATAGAGGAACAGAGAACCTCAGCATCCTGGTTCTGTTCTCAATGATTTTATTCTTGTAATCTACATTTATTTCTTTTCTTTCCAATACTTCCTCTAGGTGATGAAACTAAAAAAACCTATGTCTTTATCATCTATTCACTGATAAGCCAAGTTTTCCTATCTCATACCTGCCTGATTTAAAAAGTCAATGTAAAGCTGAATGCTTAACCTACAAAATGTCATCTTGTCAGTCAGCCATCAATCCGGTCGGCCCAGATGAGACCTGACTCTTTCATACTATATTGTGCCTTGCCCACCTCCTTCAGGCCATCTGCATACTTGGCCAGTTTGCTTTCTCTATACTTACTCAAACCACAAATAACATTATTGAGAAGGATAAGAGCAAAGTCATTTTACACTGAATTTTAGGATATTTCACCAGGTTAATATTTTAGGGTATAATTGTTCTCCCTGGTATAAGTTCACCTAATTCTAATGTAATTTTCTCCACCTTTCTCCGTCTTAGCTACAAATATACCCATCCTTGACTGCTCACCCCCTCCCCAGTAGGATTGGAACCCTCCTTGACTCATCACAGTGTGTTGACACTGCCTGTTTCCCTTCTGTGCCCTCTCCCTCCCCTTGAGGGCAAGATTGAGTGTTGCTCACTGTTGTATCCCCAGTTCCCAGCACACACCCTTGATCAGAATATTCGTTGAATGTTGAATGACTTCATTAACAATTTTGTTAAGTGTCTAGCTGAAGTCAAGGTACACTTTTCCATGGAGAGTGTCCTAATCTGCCAGTCAGGCAGCTGAACAGGAAATGAAGTCCACTGCATGGCCAGTTCTCGTTGGGCACATGCAGGCTGCTCGATGTTCCCTCTGTCCGTGGAGTCCAGCAGCCGGGTTTTCAGCACTCCTTTCTAGAAGTTTGCATCTGTGACAGTTAAAGAAAACCCATGTGGCTGTTGCCATTCTGTTACACAACGTGCTGGAACTATTTATTTACTCGAGTCAAATAAAGGTTAATCTTCATTTTATCTTTTGATTATCAGGCACATGAATTTCAGATGATTCATATCACCTTAAAGTCCAGAGACAGCCTTTTCATTTGGTCCCTATTTCCAACAATGGGTCATGTTAAGTCTGCTTGAAAGAACCGATTAAATTCTTCCTGGATCAATGTAGGACAACCTGTACGAGGAGGACTGAGAGACTCCAGGATTCCAGGTCAGCAGGCGGGGTTTTGCCTGGGGGCAGTGCCCGTGCTCACCTCTGTCTCCAACAGTGCACTAAAAGGATTGCCACGACATGACCCCAGCATGAGCTCTCTCAGCACCTTCTCAGGCTCCTCGCCCAACTCCCTCTTATTTCCTCTCTCAAGACCTCTCACTCGGCCACTAACACAGAGACAGAGAATAGCCTAGATTCCTTCTAATGGGTCACAAAGTCCAGTGGGGATGTCCTCTCAAACACTTCTCACATCCAGTGGTGTGCTGGTAAATGTTTAATGACCAGTTCCTCAGGGGAAAACATTCCCCAACTTGTAGTGCTTCCCAATGTTCACGGTGTAAATCCTCCCACTATGGCTAACTTCAAGCTACTAACACGAAGACACTAGCTATGAAATTGAGACAAGATGAGCAGGAGCTTGTCCGACTGGCTCTAGCACCCCACGGCACATTCTCCTGCTTTCCTGACCCCACCTCCCCTGCGCCAGATTTTTTCATGGCCGTCAAGGCCCCAGGGTCTGCTGTTCCAGCCTCATGAACCCCTGTTCCAGGAAGCTTTTCCTGGCAGCCTGTTGTTCCTGTTGTATCATTTAGGTGTCCCATCAAGGCCTGCATACAACTCTGTTTTCACTTAGAGTTACTACAGTGTATGCTTTTATGTCAGTTTTTCTCACCATTCTGTGAACTTCTTGAGCACAGCAACTTGATGATGATGAGAAAGGGAAGTATTTATTGAGCTGGGAACTATACTAAGTGCCATATGTGCATTATCTTATTTAATCCTTACAAAACTCTGTGAGGTATATATGCTCTTATTACCCTCATTTTATAGATAAGGAAACTGAGACACTGAGAGTCTAGGTCTTTGTCCAAGGCTGCACAGCTGGAAAATGTCTCAGCCAGATTTGACCCCAGGCCTGATTGAAGAAACAGGACCTTAACTACGAAGACTCCTTTGTCTTTGTGTTTCCAGCACTGTGCCTAGTACACAGAAGGTAATCTTTGATCATGTGTTAAGTGATTCAATGAGGGAAGGCTAATGTTGGCAGTGTCCTGAGCTAGTCTTGTCATTCTAGTCTTGCCCAGCTTCACTCCCAGCAGCAGGCAGAGAGAACGTACAAAAATATAAACCCGATTATATTACTCCTTTGATGAAAAATTTTCAATGTCTGCATAACTTTTAAGACAAATTCCTTACCTTGAAACTTACAAACCTTCCTGATCTGTTGTCTACCAGTTTCTCTAGATGCACCTTCCACCATTCATAATCACATTCTATCATTCGAATCTTTTCACTCATCCAACAAATTCAATATTCATTGAAAAACTACCATATTCCAGGCCTTGTTCTCGGTGCTTAGGATCTGTACAAAAAGAAGCAGTTTCTGCCCTAAGAGAGGCTTAGAGTTCAATAGAGAGAGACAGATATTACATAATTGCTACAGGAGCTGAACTAAAAGTACATGCAGCTCTGGCCAGACCACTGGCACGTTTCCACAGGAGTCCTGCTGACTGTTTGAATTCATTCGCACGTGTTTTTTTCTGTTCCTCGAATTTTTTTTTTCACCCTCTCCTTATCCTTAGAAATTCCTTTCAAGTGTCTCCTTCAAGAACTCTGTGGCCCACCCCTCAGCCAGCCTAAATGCTCCCGTGGTACCCATGTCTACACCCATCTTAACACTGAACACCCCGTGCTGCTCTGGCTAATTTTCCTGTCCCTCTCACCAGGCTGTGAGTTCATCCCTGATTTTATTCCCAGACACAGAGAGGACACTAAGTAAATGTTGAACCAATGAATGAAAGTAGTCAATTAATAATTGGAAATGTCTCTGGGGGAAATGTCATCTTTACTCATTTAACTCTGACCAGGCTGTGGCTCTAAATGCCAATATTGGATTTTAAATTCAGTTTTATCTTCGAGACAAAAGTATCCTTAGCAAAGGAGAGGAGAGTACGATGTCTTCTCTCCTCCATCTTCTCTTCTTCTTTCACCCCTACTTCTTTGGAACATCCGTGAACATGTCAGTTCTAATTCTTCCTGAACCCCGGCATGCCAGAGGGAGACTATCTTTATGTTTAAATCCAAAGGGCATCCACGAGGGGGATCCTCGCTATTGCTTTTTAGAAATCTTTTAACGGACAAATAGTGTCACCTTGCCTTGTGTCTGAATACTCTGGGCAGCGTTGTGGGACTGAGGGTGTACGAGTGGATAAAGAAGGAAGAGGGGGCATCCAGGTTGAGGAAAGTGATGTGGGAAAGGTGCCTATCAGATAGAAATAAGAAGGTCTTTACGTAGGACTGGTGGGTTTATGTGTGTGGCGGGGGTGCGGGAGGAGGCAGGGAATAACAAAAGGCTGCGCACACCCTCCTCATATGTCTTTGGAGAAGCGCTGTTTCCCCAAAGGCATATATATGTGTCTATTAGTCGGTCCTATGGATGAAGCTGGGATTTGTCTGTGGCACCCCTTGGTGGTTTGATTCTCATAATCATGTGCTTTTGTTCTTGTCTGCCTAAGGCCAAGGGCAGGTTACCATCCCTCCGCTGTCAGTGTGCGAAAGAAGAGGCAGAGAACTAGGGGGAAGAAGGGCTTTGCTTTCCGAGAGCGATAAAAGGACAGTTCTCTGGCACTCCCAGGAGGTCTGGGCAGCCTCTCTTTCTGTGAGCAGGACCGTGGCAGCCCTTCCCATGCACAAAGGTAAATGTAGAAAAGGTCAAAATCAAGGTTTGAGATGGAGCCTCGCCGATGGAGTGGGATGCCCAACGATGCCCTCTTTGGGTGTTATAAATCAGTGTTTAAGACATTTAGAGCAAAGCGATTATTTTTAAAGCATGAGATTTATTTTAAGAGACATTAAAGAGTGGCCCTGTGTGTATAAAGCCTCCTGGAAACAATTTTTTCTGACACTATGGATTTATCTTGTCGAGTAATGTCCTTGGGGTCTGAAAGGCACAGATGTGATCCCAGAGAAAGCTGGCTATTGGAGGGATCATCTCTCCTTGTTCATTAAGGGGTTTGGACAAGTCTGTGCGGCAGGTCCTAGAAGCTGGGGGCCATCTCCTATTCTAGTTGGGGATGTGGTGTGGGAGGGTGGGTGATGTAGAGCAAGTGGCATATCGGACAGGTCTTAACATCTGTGGGACACTTCGTATTTCTTCCTGGGAATTTTGTGTGTGTGGCGGGATGGTGGTGGTGGCGGCGGCTGCTGAATAAAGCAGATGGGACACCAGCAGGGGCTTTGGTGGGAAACTAAACTGATCCTTCTCTCCATCTGCTTCTCTTAGCAATCAGTTTGACCAAAGCCCAGTGAAGGTGCAGAAGAAAGTTTCTCTGCAGTTGGTTGGCACTGCTGAGGGAGGTGCAGGTGGTCTTGGGGGTGGTGGTGAGAGCAGGCTCAGGCATCAGGGCAGGACTTGTTAGCTTCCCTGGCGTCACTTAACTTAGCTGAGACCCTGGCAAGCTAGTTAACCTGTGTAAAAACTTTGTCTTTTCTGTAAACTGGGGATAATATTACTGTTCACCTCCTAAGACTGTTAGGAGGATTAACGAGATAATGCTGTGAACTGTTCATCCTTTTTTTTGGCCCAGAGTAAGAACTCCGAACTACCTCTGAATGTCCCTGGACAATTGCGATTGTGTTTGAATCGATTTCCCTTCATCTGTTCTTCTCCCCTTACAGTCCTTTTCCACAAAGCAACCAGAGTGACCTTTTAAAGATGTAAAGCACATCATGTCACTTTTCAAAGGCTTTCCATTGCTTAGACCTCCTCTCCTGCTACCTCCTCTGTGGTCCTGTGCTCTGGCTGCACGGAAATGATTTGTTTCTCAAACATGCTAAGCAAGGTCCAGTCTCTGGGCTCTCGCCCTTGCCATTCTCTCTGACTGTCATGCTTTGCCCTCCATGTTTGCATGGCTGGCTGTTTCCTGAGCAAGGCCTTCATATCGAAAAGAGCTCATCTTCTGCAGTCTATCATACCACTTGTTTTATTTTCATCATTGTCCAAAAATGTCTTGTTGATTTATTATTTCTCATAAGTCATGTTTATCCTCCCCCATCCCCTCTGTTGCCACCTTTCCTTCCCTTAGAATTTAAGTCTCCTGAGGGGATCTTGTCCTTTTGTCCTTTTTTTTTTTTTCCCACTGCTATGATCTCAGAATCTTGTACAGTGCTTGGCACATGGTAGTTGCCTAATAAGTTGTGATTGAATCAGAGAAAAAAATGAATGAGTCTTGTCCTGCTCATCTCTAGCCTATCCTTCCTTCAAAGTCTAGCTCAAGATTAAATTCCACTATCAGGTCACTTCTGACCATCTCAACGTTTAGGAGTATCTTCTCTTTACTTCCCTCTTATGCCACTGTGTGGGGTTGGTGATCTCTTTTCTCTCCTTCCTTTCCCTTTTGCATGTCTCTGGTACCCATCAATTTTTCCCACTTGGGAGACACTCGGGATTTAAAAATTTTTATTCTAATGACTTTGGATGAGATAGCAAGAAAAGCTAAACATAAAATGGCCCTCCTGCGGCTAGTGCAGCGATCCAAATGCAAAGGTGCCTTGTTGTGGGAAGAACACAAGGCGCCTATTGGATTGCATGAGGGGTATTTAAATATTACATATTTAATGTGTACCCGGAAAAAAATCCACAAAGTGGTGAATATAAGTGAAGAGTATAAGTGAGTTCTCTTGCATTCTTGTAGCTTCTCTTTAGATTGGAAATTATTTTAAAATAAAATTAAAAAAAATTTTCTGTTCAAAAAATGTATACAGTGAAGTTTATGAATCTCTTTCTTTATAATTTTGGTTTTCATGACATGCTGTGAAAAGCCTTCTTTTATCTCAAGGTCATAAGAATATTTACTCATGTTATCTTTCCATGTTTTCATTTATTTATGTTGAAATAATTGATCTATCTGGAATTTTGGTGTGGAAGCAAGAAAATGATTGAGTTTTTTTTCTCCCAAATGTCTAACCAATTTTCTGCACAACTTTTATTGAATAATCAATTTTTTTTCTCACTGATGTAAAAGAATATGTTTGTCATATGCTAAAAATCCTTATCTATTCCACAGATATGTACTATTTCTTGATAGGCCCTAGACTTGTTCATGTTTCTTTGATGTGTCCATTTGTGTGTTTCTTGGTACCCATTTATCCCCCTTCATAACTTTTTGGTGATTTAGGGGTATTTATTTTTACAGAATAATTTCAGAATACTTTAACTTGGAGATTAATTAATTTCAGGTAACGTACAAACCAACTCAAAAGAGTTTATTGAGTATGTAAAAAGTTTGCCATGTAATTAAAGCAAAAATGAAACAACCAGGCTCAGTAGGGGTTAAAATCAAGAAAGATCTGGATAAATGTGAAGGAAATATTTAGACTATTACTGTAGTCCTCCACCTTAGCTATTACATGACTTAATCGCAGCCACTAGCTTTAACTCTATTCACATTCTGTGAGAAATAATTGAATTGGCCACTGGCGAACCTATAGATTCATTCATTCTCTCTGATTCATATGCCTATAGAGGTTATGTTTGCATGTTGCAAATATAAGGGGAAAGTTCTCAGAAAATGAAAATGTGTTTGGCAGATACCCTAAATAATATATAGTGAAAGTTTTGCAATATTGAGTCTTTTAGTCTAAGCACAATGTAAGTCTTTCCATTTATTCAAGTCTCTTATGACCCTTTATAAAGTTTCTTATGCTTAACAAATATTGTACATATATATATGTTTTGGTATTTTATATCTTAAAAAAATTTTGAACGGAATTTTCTTTTTTTCATAATATTTATCTGAATGGTTGACTGATTATTTTTTTGTATATAAGAAAGTAATTAATTTTTATATTTAATTTTAACCAACTACTCTATTGAACTACTCTATTTCCTGATTATTTCTAATTGTTGTCAGTTGTTTCTTTTGAGTTCACTAGGTATAGAGTCATGTTACCTTTAAGTGAAGACTGTTTTGTCTTCTTTATAATATATTCTTATATTTTTTATTCTTTAAAAAATCTAACATCTTTATTATCATCAGAATGAAGCCAATACATTTACTTTCATTTTTTACAACAAGAAAAAAGGACAGAAACATTATGTTATGTTTTGGGAAGTCTAACAAAATGCGAAGCAAAATATCGAATTCTTGTTAAACTTAACTGGAAAAATTTGTCCATCCACTCATCCATGCATCCATGCATCCATGTATGCATCTATCCATCCATCTGTCCGTCCATCCATCTAATAAATGTTTATTGTTGCCTTTTTTATACCATAGATTCTTGTAGCTACAATAAGAAAGACACAGTCCCCACCCTTAAAGACTTTTGATGGAGAAACAAACACAAAGCAAACATTTATAATAGTGTATAAGGCAGAGCACCTGTATAAGGAAGCGCACGAAAAGGGGCACCTTGGACAGTCAGGGAAGTCTGCTGAAGGAAAGTGACATCTAAGGAGATTGTTAAAGGAAATATTTGAAGAAAAGCACTCCTAATAAACTATGCCATACACCTGCTTTGAAATTCTTGGATGCAAGCTGTCAGCCATTCTGAATGTCAATGTTTTAGCTATTAGTCATTCTGAAATCTTCATGAATCTTGATTTGCACTTTGTCTTTGCAGCTCATGGGGCCAATGACACTCTGGGGAATCCAGCCCTGGATACGAGTCTGCTGGAGGAGTTAATGGGCAATGATTTCGATTTGGGGGCCTTGTAAGTAATGAGAGCATTGATCTCCATTTAAAAAATTATGAAGTGTTTTCCCCTTTTCTGTTTTCTAGAAAAGCTTGGGTAGAGCTGGTATTATTTCATCTATAAATCTTTGGTAGATATCAACAGTGGAGCAAGCTAGGACTGGAATTTTCTTTATAGAAAGGTCCTCTCCTTCCAATTCAATATCTTTAATAGATATGGGGCTATTCAGGTTACCTGTGAGTAGTTCTCAATTTAGACAGTTTATGCCTTTTAATGAATTTGTCCATCTCATCTAAGTTGTCGAAGTCACTGGCCTAAAGTTGTTCATTGTTATACTTTTGATGTCTGTATAATCTGTAATGATGTTCCTTTTGTTGTTCTTGATATTAGTAATTTGTGTCCTCTTTTTTCTTAAACAATTTGGCAAGAGGTTTATCAGTTTTTTTAACCTTTTGATGAACCAGCTTTTATCTAAATCTATATTCTTAATTGTTTTTGTTTCCTATTTTACTGATTTCTGCTCTTATTTTCTGTTATTAATATAGCCACTCTAGCTTTCTTTTTTTACTTTTAATTTATACACAGTAAAATTAATTTTTTTCTTGTATATTGTTTTGTAAGTTTTGACAGATTCATTGGATTGTATAATTACCACCATGATCAGCACACACAACAAGTATCCTCACCTGAAACATTTTCTTTACCCTTCCCCTTCGTGGTCAAACCCCCCACCCACCGAGCCCCCTGTGACCACTGATATGTTCTCTGTCCCTATAGTTCTGCTTTTTCCTGAATGTTGCATAAATAAAACTATATTATATACAACATTTTGAGCATGGTTTCTTTCACTAAACATAATATCTTTGATCAATAGCTTATTTCTTTTATTGGGAGAAAGACTCCATTGAATGGTTATAATACAGTTCATTTATCCAGTCACATATAGCACCAAGGACATTTGGATTATTTCCACTTTTTTGCAATTATGAATAGCTTCTATAAATATTCATCACAGGTTTTTGTGTGATCAAGATTTTAATTTCTCTAGGGTAATACTTAAGATAAAGACTGCTGAGACATAGTGTAAGTGTAAGTTTAATTTTATAAAAATTACCAAATTTTCTAGAGTGGCCATATCCTTTTGCATTACTTCTTGCAATGTATAAAATACTCAATTGCTTATTTTCATCACCAGTTTTTGGTATTATCAGGCATTATGATGATGATGATGATGATGATGATGATGATGATGATGATATGATTATGATAGCCTTTCTAATGAATTTATAGTGGTATCTCATTGTGTTTTAATTTGCATTTTCCTAATGACTAATGATGTTGAGCATCATTTCATGTGTTTGTTTTTGCTATTCATACATTTTCTTGGGTGAAGTATCTATTCAAATTTTTTGCCCATTTAAAAAAATTGAGGTTATTTTCTTATCTTTGAATTTAGAGAACCCTTTAAATATTTTGATATAATAACTTCGTTGGCTATGTAAATTGTGAATGCTTTCTCCCAGTCTATAGCTTATCTTTTCATTCTTTTAACAGTTTCTTTCTCAGAGCAAAAGTTTTAAATTTTGGTGATGTCTAATTTATCATATTTTTCTTATATGGGTTGTACTTTCTGTTTAAGAAGTAGAGATATTGCCTAATCTAAGTTCCCAAATATTTTCTACTGTTTTCATCTAAGTATAAAACTTTTAGAGTTTTATACTTAGGTGTATGATCCATTTTGAACTAATGTTTGTATAAGGTTCAAAATAGAAATTGAGGTTAATATCCTTGTGTGTGGATGTCCAATTATTCCAGAATCATTTGTTGGTAACTTTTCTCCACTGAATTGCCTTTACACTGTTGGTAAAAGAAAAATAAATCGACTGTATTTGTGTGAATATATATCTAGGTTCTCTACTGTTCCATTGATATATGTATCTATCATTTCGCCATTACCACACTATCTTGATTACTGTCTTAAAAGCATTAATGTAAGTCCTTCCAATTTTTCTTCTTTTTCAAAGTTGTTTTGGATATTCTAGTTCCTTTGACTTCCCACATAAATATTAGAATCAGCTTGTTGCTATATGTGCAATCTTGATGAGATTTTGATTAGGATAGTATGAAGTCTAGTGATCCATTGAGGAAAACTGACATCTTGGTAAATTGAGTGTTTCAATCCATGAACATGGTATATCTGCATTTATTTAGGCCTTCTTTGCTTTCTTTCATCAGTGTTTATAGTCTTCAGCATACACATCCTGCATATAACTTTTTTAGATTTATACTAAATTTTTTACATTTTTTGAGTTATTGTGAATAATGTGCCCCCTCCCCAATTTTAGGTTCCAATTATTCATTACCAACATATAGAAATATTATTGATTTTATATATTGGACTTTTTCCTGCAATCTTACCGAAGCTACTTATTAGCCCTAAGAGTTTTTTTGTTTTTGTTTTTTGTTTTTTTGGTAGATTTCTTGGCATTTCCAAGTTGACAATCATGTCAGCTGCAAATTTGAACAGTTGTATAGTTGTATGTCTTTCTTTCCAAACTTTATGCCCTTTGATATTTTTTCTCATTGTATTGAACTTGGTAGGACTTTGGGTATAATGTTGAATAAAGAAAGAAGTAATGAGAGTAGACATTTTTGCCTTGTCCCTGATCGTAGAGGGCAATCAATAAGTTTTTAAATCATTATATATGTTGTTAGCTGTAAGTTTTTTGCAATGCCCTTTATTAACTTAAGGATATTCTCTTCTACTCCTAGTTTGCTGAGAATTGTTATCATGAATGAATGTTGAATTATGTCAAAGATTATTTCTCTATTTATTATGATTATATAGTTTTTCCTGTTGTCTATTACTGTAATAGATTACTTTATTAATTTTTGAATATTGAACTAGACTTGTATTCCTGGGACAAACCTCAGTTAGTTGTGACGTATTATCTTTTTATATATTGCTAGATTCAACTTGCTAAAATTATGTTAAAGATTTTGCATCTACGTTTATGAGAATATGGGTCTACAGTTTTCTTTTCTTATATGGCACTTTTCTGGCTTTACTATCAGGGTAATAAAAGGCTCCTAAAATTAGTTGGAAAGTGTTCCCTCCTCTTAAATTCTCTGGGCGAGATTGTGTGGCATTGAATTTTTTTCTTTCTTAAATATTTGGTAGAACTGAGCAGTGAAATGATCTGTGCCTGTAGTTTGCCTTGTTGAAAGATCTTACCTACCAATTAAACTAATTCAATAGATTCAGGACAATTCATGTTATCTCTTTCTGCTTATGTGAGTTTGGGTAGTTTGCTCCCATCCCACTCCCAAGGAATTGGTCCATTTCATACTTATGGGCATAGAGTCGTTCATAGTTTCTACTTAGCCTTTTGCAGACTCTGAGAAGTCTGTAGAAGTCTTCTGTTTCTCATATTAGTAATTTGTTTCTTTTCTCTCTCTCTCCCTCCTTTTTTTTGCATCAATCTCATTAGATATTTATCAATTTTATTGATCTTTTGGTTTCAATGATTTTTTTCTACTTTGTTTTCAATTGCACTGATTTTTACACTTATTTTTATTACTTTCTTCTGCTTACTTTGGGTTTAGTTTGCTCTGCTTCTTCTATTTTCTTAAGGTGGAAGCTTGATTTGAGTTCTTAATTCTGGACTGTTCTTTGTTTCCTAATTTAGGCATGCAATGCTATACATTTCCCTCTCTGTATGGCTTTAGCTGCTTCTTTCAAGTTTTAATATGCTATATTTTAATTTTCTTTCAGCTCAAAAGATTTTTTAGTTTTTCTTGAGACATTCTCTTTGACTCATTGGTTGCTGGAATAGTGTTGTTTAATTTCCAAATATTTGAGAGTATTCCATATATTTTTTTGCTACTGCTTTCTAGTTTAATTCCACTATGGACAGAGAATGCTTTTTGTATTATTCTAATTCTTTTAAATTTGTTAAGATTTCCTTTATGACCCAAGATATGGTTTATCTTGGTGAATGTTCCACATGCTCCCAAAAGGAATGTGAATTCAGCTGTTCAGTAAAATGTTCTATAAATGTTAACTAAGTCAAATTGGTTGACATTGTTGTTCAGGTCTTCCATATCTTTGCTGATTTTGTCTACTTCTTTTATCTATTAATGTGAGAGGAATGTTAAAGTTTTTAAGAATGATTGTGGATTTAGAATTCTTTGTTAAGTTCTTTTTTTCTCCATCTCTTAAAAAATTTGACCTGCTATCTTTTGACCTCTATGATTTCTGATGGGCAGCAGTTATTTGGATTATTATTCACTTGTCTATATGTCATCTTTCTCTAGCTGCAGAATATTTTCTTTATCTTTGGTTTCTAGTAATTTTAGTATGATATCCTGGGTATGGGCATAGTTTTCTTTGAGATTATATTGCTTGGGATTTGTCCAAATTTTCAAGTCTGTAAACTTATGTTTTTTACTACATCTGGAAAATTTTCAACTGTTATTTTTCACATTTATTTTTCTGTACCAACATCTTTCTTTCCACTTCTTAGGACTTCAACAATACAATGTTAGACATTTGATACTGTACACAGGTCACTGAGTCTCTGTTGATTTTTTCAATCTTTTTTCTCTCTGTTATTTATAATGGATAATTTCTATTGATCTGTCTTCAAGTTCACTTGCCCTCCTCTGCCATCTCCATTCTGTTATTGAACCCACTTCGTCATACCTGTAAACACCTTCTCTCTTCTCCCCCGTGAAAGACTAGAGTGAAACCTCAGTAGCGATAGGGAAACTTGTTTGTGGATATTTCCGGAACCCAGTTTGTGCTGCTCTTTGCCAATAAAAACATCCTTACCAAATGACTGTGGGAAGAAGGGAAACTCACATTTGCAAGCTAGTTAAACACACACACACACACACACACACACACACACACACACACACACACACACAACTGATAAGTTGCCAAGTGTCTGAGCCCACACTCTGAGCCAGCTGTTTTGCTCCAGACACTGCATGGGCTAAACCCAGGCACTAGTTGCCCTTTGCCTGCCCTCACATTCCTTTCATTCCATCCAAGCAGCAAGTGTGAATTCCTGTGGGTAGAGTGGGCAGTGGGTGGATTCTTCCCATCTCTGGCCTGGAAGCAATCTACCAGAAAATTTCCGATCTCTCACCTGCATGACTTCTCCTTAAGAGAAGGTACAAGTGATTCTGCCAGGGTTTGATCTAATCATCTGAATCATTTTTATAACTAGCAGAAAGAATTTTAGCTATTTTGGGGGAAAGGTGAACAAAACTCTTATTTGAAGAGCTGTCTTCTTACTTGGGAGTTCGGAAATCTTCTATATGATCTTAGTCTCCATGGTCCTCCTGTAGGCCCAGACACATCTCTCCATAGGCTATTACTATTTGTCCAGTCGAATTCACTTTCCACCTTTGGGGGTGGATGGGGCTTGTAAATAAGGAAAACGATGGAGTTAATATTGTTGAGCACTTACCAAGTGTTGGGCAATGTTTTTTGCACTTTACATATTCACTTATTTAAGTACATATTTGATTTTACATATTTTATTCTTTCAACAGCTCTGCCAAATAGGCCCAATATTGTCCATACTTTACAGATGAGGTGGGTGAGGTTCAAAGAGGTTAAGTAACTTTCCATAGATACATAAGGGGCACAGCTGGGATTGAAATGCACCTGGCTCTAGAACGCATGCCCTTTCTTCTACATGCAGCTTTAGATTAATTGATATTTTAGGTGAAATTTTGGAGGCATGTGAACCTTAGGGAAGTATATTAAATGTGTCTAAAGTTATCAGTCAAAGGTGTGACTCGAGGTGGATCTGAACATAGTTTGCAAAGATTGTCAGAGATCATGCCCATGAAAGAAAAGTCCTGTGATCAGATAAGCTGTCATTGCTTGATAAAAACTGCTCAGTACATGCAATTAAGTGGAGCTGCAATAAAAATCTGAGCAAGAACAAGTGGAAATAAGTCCAGTTCATGACGACAGGGTCATTAGGCTGGTTCTATAATCATTACGTCTGTACAATCTATTCAGATACTCCAAGTGGTAAGTATTTGTTCGCAAGTTAGCTGCATTCCTCCCATGGAGATTGGTGTTCTTTGCCCTGGCTCACAGCTTAGTAAGGAGCAAGAGCCAGGGAGTCAAGCCTGAGTTTACAACAAATTGTGAATACCTCTCCACTATTCTATTGCCTATGAATTGTGTTTTTAAAAAATGTCACAACAACTCTTTAAGCAATCTAAGAGATCGCCAAGCCTGCAAGCTTGCTGACAGTTTGAATCTCATAGGCAGATCTTCAAATCTCAAACATACTAAAAAATGGAATTATTGGCCCTGTTAAAACAGATGCCCTAAATTCTCTATGGAAAACTAGTCCCATGAGATGCTGAGAGGAAAAAAAGAAGTTCCATGATCAATGAATATGCTTATGACTCAATGGCTTAAAAGAAATCAAATGAACTTCTTTGCTGCAGGACTGTTCAGAGACTTTGATGTGCTAATTTGCAGCTGGGGAAGGGAAATGAGGTGTTCCTCCAACTTACTTGGCCTGAGCCAAGGCGAGGAGGCATGTGCCCATGTATGAGCATTGGGATATGCTGTTCAGGGCTTTCTCATATTTCTGTGTCAATCCGACGGATATGTTGAGTTAGGGGCAAATCTGTCAGTATGTGACGGTTTCTGGAAATTGCTCCTAACAATTTATTCCCTGTGTGTCATTGTCCAGAGCAGCTACCTGCACAACAGGAGCAGGCTGGAGTCTTCTCTGATTCCTTAGGTTAGCCAGCCAGTTACCTACCAGGGACAAGGTGGGTGGTGGTAGTTGGACACATTGGGAAACCTTCAGATATGGGGAGCTGCTTACAGAAAAGAAGCTAGATAATTAGCGAATGGCATAAAACTCTGGAGGTTGCGGTGAAAAAGAAAATAAAGTGTGTGTGTGTGTGTGTGTGTGTGTGTGTGTGTGTAGAGGAAAGAAGACTCTGGAAAAGAGACTAATGACTCTTCAAAACAGACTTTCTTTCCTTTAAAAATGCATGAGGTTAGGGTAATCACTTTGTAAATTATGTAAATATCTAACCAGTATACCTGAAACTGAGGTAATATTAAATGTCAACTGTAATTGAAAAATAAACAAATAAAAACTTTTTTAAAAAAGTGTGAGGTGACACCTATTCACAAATTTGAATAGGTGACTTCATAGGAGGGGACCCAAGAGACATATTTAGTCCACGAGGAATCAACTCCAGGTTTCATTGAATTGCATGGCTTTACTTAGAATTTGGCTTTTGGGGTTGAATGGCAAAATGAGTCAGGAGTCAATGACCAGCTGTATGTTTCAATTCTGGCACCAGTAGAGTGTGGCTGATAAGCACTTTACTGTGATGTTACAAAAGGGAGTGAGGTAATACACATAGTTCCATGAGAAGAGCTTGTTAAAGACTGTTTGAGTTCATTGACTTCTGGGTTCACACTGATTCAGTAGGAGAAAGACTAAACAGAAAGGCTAAAACATTATTAGCGACTTCTTTATTTATTTAAATTTATTGGGGTAACATTGGTTAATAAAATTATATAGGTTTCAAGTGTATAATTCAATAATATGTCATATGCACATTGCATTGTGTGTTCACCATCTAAAGTTAAATTTCCTTCTGTCATCATATATTTGATGACTTCTTGATTCTAAAGAGATTTGTGGAGAATGAAATAACCTTTAGTTAATAATTTACTTAGGATAGTCTGTATTGAAAACACCGCGTTTTTTTAGAGCATGAACTCTATGGTAATCCACTTGACTCCTGCTTGACTAGTGGTCAGGTGAATAACCTCAGGTGTTATTTCATCTCATCAAGCTTCGGTTTTATTGCCTGTGGAACAGTTACAATAAGAGTACCTTTTCATATTGCGGTACTAGGGATTAAACGAGACAACATACGCAGAGGGCTAGCGCGGTGCCTGACCCAGAGCAGCTTTTCCATGAAGGTTATCTATTTCTAAAATAACAGACGATGGTAATGAGGGGGTCAGGGTTCTTGCTGTTTGCCAACACAAGGCTAGAGAGGAGTGACATCATGCTTTTCTTGCCTCTCGCTGCCCTCTCATGAAATTATTTTCTTGGCTACCTTATACACTGGTGTGATTTCTGCCAAGGCCCTTTCCTATCCCAAGTTCTGGGTGGTGGGTGCAAGCGAAGCTCAATCGAGTATTTATTGAGCGTTTTACCACATACTCACCACTGGGCACAATATAGGACACACACACACAGACACATATACACACACACACTAAGTCATGCTCTAAATGTGAATGTCCATGTGAGGGAATAAACCATATAAATGAAAAATTGGGGAAAATACTTTCAATAATGACTATTTTTATAGTCGGGTATTGGGGTACGACAGTGAATAGAACAGATAAACCTCCTGCTAAGGGCAGTGCGGTGAGAAGCAATCTGCCCTGGCAGGGCACCCGGGCATTTTTCTCTGAGTTGATGGTGTGTGGCGATAAAAAAAACAAAACAAAACAAAACAAAAAAGCAGACTGTTTTTTTGTGGGTTTAAGTATTGTGTGTATTGTTTTAAAATTCTCTACAGACAGTGCATTTCCTTATTGCCTGTTCCTGGGGTGAGTCGCTCCCATGCCTTCGCTCTTGGCACTCCACTGCGGCCACGTCACTCTAGGGGAAGAGAAAGACAATGGCACACAGTAGAAAGTCATCCATTGAGATGGAAGAAAAACAAGTGTGGGATAAGGGTGTAGAAAGTGAGGGGTGGAGGAAGGCTACCGATCTGGATTGGGTGGTCAGGAAAGCTCTCTCTTGATACGTGAATTATATAAATACATATATTCCACAACAAATCTATTGCTTACGTAAAGTAAAAAGCAGTAATTCATATATATGAAGTACCATCTCTATACCAGACAGGGTGCTGAGTTGAGCTCACTGTGCAACAGAACTTTAGAGAAGGGGCAGTTGTGTGAAGGCGCTGGGGAAGTCATTGAAAAAAATGTGATTAGACTGTTGGATTTCGAGGAGTCCCAGCTGAGTGGTCACATGAAACCCATGTCTTGGTACTGTGACTGTCCTGCACAGCGCCTAGTAGAGTCATGAGCACATACTAAGCACTCGATGAATACTTGCTCGAGCCTGGTTGCAATCTGAAAGAAATACTGGCTGCTTTGGGGGCAGAAGCAGATGTCATGGAAATTCGGACAACCTCAGTCAGCTGCCAGGTAAAGTCTATTTTACCCCTCTCTTTTAGTTCACATGCATTCAGCCTCCAGGAGGCTGCATTTCTCCATTCATCTTTCAAAATTCAGAACAAGTTGTGTGTCTGAGACAAAGGGGTTTAAATGGCGAATTATCCTATTTTTCATCAGCAGCTAAGAATCTTTCAATTTTTACAACTTCCTCCTACACTAGAGGCAGAGATAGCCCTCAAGGAGTGACCAACAATGTCTGTCGCTTCCTAGGCCCACTTCATGGAAATCCCTTTGGCTTAGTAAGAGAATTCAGAAGAGGAAGTTCAAAACCAGTCTTAGGTGCATTGCTGAGATTCCTGACACTGTGTGTGAGTAGGGAGGAGTTAGCAGCTTAGAAACAGTCCAAGCGACAGTTGTTTTTTTGAAGTTAATCATTGCCCTAGTTTTAACAATTATGCTGAGTTTTAAAAAAATAATTTGCTTTAGTGTTCAAAGTAGCTAACATGAATTCTCTCTCAAATTCTCTGAAAAGAACTACAAAATTTCTCTCAATATATTTAAAATGCATCAAGCATGGAATGCAATGAAATAAAGGAGTAGCTGAGATGGGTTTTGGAAGGAGACAAATTTTGAGGAAAGCATTTGAAATTTTAAATGTTCATTAAAAACAACAACACATATTGCTGGCATTCAACACAGGGAACTGTGGTTCCACAATGAAATAGAGCATGCATTCCTCTTATAATAGGGCTATGCCATATTCTTGAGTAAACTGGATAATTATGATTTTTAGTTTCTTAACATTATTGAATTCAGCGGTACTGATGAATAAAGGTAATTTAACAACTGCCTAGACTCTTGAATGTGGAATTGAGTCACAAAGTCAAACCAATTTAATTTGTAGATTTGTGAAATATAGGGCAGAATTTAAGAAGTCAAATGGTTACCGTATACACATATGGCTTATAACGAAACCAGCAAACCTCTGCCCTACTCCTCCCCATTTGCCTCAATTTGGCTCTTCCAGATGCAGATACTTTAAGATTTTCTACCATATTTATCTAAACGATGTTTATATTGCTGTTCTTGCTTCTAAACATTTTAAGAACTTAATATCATCTGTTATCAAAATATAGAAACCTTCAACTGCATAATTCCATTAATCCCCTATTCCATCCTGTGTGCAATAGTTGTCATAAGTATTACAACTACAAACATTTATAAACTCACAGATAATGTTATAATTTTGCTTGCTACAGACCATGTATTTAAAAAAATTAAGAGCAAAAGTAATTTGCATTCGGATACATACCATTTTTTAAATTCTCTGCATTCCTTCCTGAAGTTACTTCTCTTTAGCCTGATAATATTTTTAACACTTATGTAATGTCGTTTGTTCATGGATCTTTAAAATTTTTTATCTGAAAATGTCTTTATTTTGCTTTCATTTTTGAAGGATAAATTGTTAGTTTTGATTTTCTCTAGTATTTAAAGATATTGTTGCACTATCTTCTTGCCTCTGACATTTTGATGAGAAGTCACTGATCATTGAATCACTTTCCTATGTGATGTTGTTGTTTTAATCTGGCTCTCTTGAGGAATTTCTTTTAATTTTAATTTACAGCTGTTTGACTTTGTGACCTGGGTGGTGGGTTTTTCCTATTTCTACATTGCTTAAAATTTGCTGAGCCTCTTGAACCTATAAAATTTATATTTTTACCAAATGAGAAATTTTTGCCCATTATAGTTTTTTCTTCTGCTCCATCTTCCTCCACAGGTTCACAAACACCTCTTATCTCCCTCTTAAAAAACTTTTTTTCCTGTTCTTTAGATTGGATGATATCAATTGCTCATATTCAAGTTCTTCTGTTATGCTACCAGATATCTAAATTTTTTTGAATTTCAAATCAAAATTGTTTTTGATTCTAGAATTTCCATTTAGTTCTTTTTTAAAAAAAGTTTCTATCTTTGCTGAGATATTGTATTTTCTTAAAATTTTTTACAAACACATTTCTTCTACTCTATTAGCTTAGTTATAATAGCGCTTTAAAATCCTTGTTTGCTAATCCAGTTTTTGGATCATTCTCTGGATTATTGTCCACTGATTATTCTTTCCTTGAAAACTAGGCTATATTTTTTGATTTTTTTGTTGAGTAATTTTTTGTTGTTGTAATTATGAATTGTGTATTTATGGATAACATTCTTTTAGGAATTTTCTTAGTTTATTCATCATGTTGAGTTGGTAACCAAAAGATGCTTATTCCTACTGAGTTATTGAGGAATTCTAATGTATCATGGACATTGTGACTGTCTGGATTCTTATATATTCCTCTGAAGAGTTATACATACCTTAGACTTATTTGTTAAAATCTATCTCTGCAGTAACTCAAAGTTCAGTTCAGTCCTTTTTTCTTTGCTTAGCTATGTGTAGGCTGCCCCACAACAGGAGAGCTCAGGAGTCAGCTAGACACTTAGGCAGAGTTATAATAGAATCTGGGGTTCTTCTCTCTCAATCTCTCCTTACCAAGGTTCCCCTTTCACTTTTAGCATCTGTGTTTGCCCAAAACTCTTTCTCTGGTTCCTTAGGCTAGAAAGAGTGTAGTTCTATTGGTGTTTTAGCTGTTCTATGATTCTGCCTTCAACCAGCCCTAAGTTAAAAGCTATAAATATGTAACTCCACTTATTCCATTAATTTTGTCCAAAGGTAATGTATTCAGCGTCCCTCCAGAATCTTCTTGCTTTTGTCCACTTTTCCATTGTTTTGGAGTAGATTAAAAAATTTCCCCCAGAGTTCACAGTTTTATCTGTGGAGGGTCAGATCTGGTAGGAACTTGCTAGTCATATCAGAAGCACAAGGGCTTTTTGTGACTCTTTTGCATTCCTTATTACCTAGTTGTTTGGGTCTGTCTTCAATGTCAAATGCTTTCTGAATTTGTCTGTTCCTTTATTGTTTGTTTCTGTTTTAAGATGCTGTGTGTGTGTCAGCCATTCTTCTCCAAGGATGAGTTCATTCTGGAGTGATCAGGCAGAGGACTGGCCTTTTCCTTGGGTGTTTTCAAAATACATTTATCCCCTCCTGAGCACATTTTATTTTTCTGAGGAACAACCTTCCAATTTCTTACTGTGGGAAAATCTGCTTGGATATCTGCCAAAGCTGAGTGAATAAGCATCTCACGATTCAGTTCAGGCTTTTAATTAATCTTTCCATTTTTATCCCAGTAGCTCTGGAAATCTCCTTGAATCCATTTCCCCTAGAGTAAGACTTTCTAGGTTTTTTCTGAGGTGATGGGGTGGTGCTTGGCTGTACAAATTGGGGAAACTGATTAGGTTCTTCCTTAAATCAACATTCAATCAATCCTTTTGTTTTTCGCCCACCTTACCCCTGAATTCAGGGCGCCTGGATGACTCCAATTCTTGGCTTTTCTGGAGTTATATTTGAATTGCATAACTCCTTGTTGGCTCCTACATCCTTCTCCACTTGCTTCCGGAAGCCTTGTTTTGGCTTTTCCCATTTCTGCTCATTCAGTTACCATCCATCCTGCTTCCGTCTGTACCAATTCATTGAAGTATGGTCAAGTGTGGTCTCTGCTCATGTGCTCTGTGTCCTTTTGTGTTTGTGCCTCTTTATTCCTTTACTTTCATTTGAGTGGGGTTTTTGGAGGAAGGCAAGTTGTATGTTCCCTCTTCTCGCATTAATAAGAAGTAATATATTATAAAGGATCATTTAAGAAGAAAACAAACTTTTCTTGTAAATAATAAAAATAGACTTTTTATTGTACAAGGTTGAAATCTTAACCACACACACACACACCCACACACACACACACACACACACACACACACACACACACACTAGCTTACTCTCCAGGCAAGAGAACCAAGTAGAGGGTGATTGGTGCTTTTGTATGACTTAGAATCACAGAGTTTCTGACCTTGGAGACTTGTAGGTTTTGGGAACTGAAGTTTTCACACTTTGTTAGTGGTGGCACTCATTTCTTAAAATGAAATTTTTACTTGTTACGTCAAATATATAAGACAGAAAAAAAAGTTGTTATCCCCTCTCCCCCAGGCATTTTAAAAAAATTATTTTTTATAAAACCCTTAAGCTCCTCCAATAACTTTGGATTACCCAGAGTGCAGATGGGAAAATCATTGCTTTAGTGGTTGACATTTTACATTATCTTAGCCCAAACAGTATGTACAACCATCTCTCTGGTATAATGTTTTGAGAATGCTAAAAAGCAATAATGATGTCAATTAAAGTTTACAGAGCACTCACTATGTTTGGGGCATTATGTTGGATGGCTTTAATATATATCTCACTTAATTCTATGATGCTATGAGGAAGATGTAATGATTATTCCCATTTGTAGGCGAGGAAACCAAGGCCTGGAAAGGCTGAGCACTTGTTCATGGATGCACAGCCGGAAGTGCAAGAGCTGGGACTCAGACTCAAGTCTGTCTGACTCAAGCCCAGTCATTTAACACAGGCCATGGGGCATGGTCTGGTGGCTTTGCCCACCCCCCCCTCCCCGCCCCAGCACCTGGAATCATCCCTGGGGTGCTGCTGGACACTGAGCGCTGCCTCCCTTTTTTTTGACAAAATATAATGATGGAATAGGTTTCAACAAAAAAAGCAACGCATGTCTCTAATTCTCAGGCACCGCCAGCTCCCGGATACCCCACCCTACTCTATGTCGGACTCCTGCTGTTCCCACAGTGTCAAAGTGAGTGCCCTCCGCCTCCCGCGCACTTCGTGCACCGCTCTTCTCTTGAACTTCGGTGAGAAGGAGAGGCCCTTCTCACCTGCGTGTTCCCCCAGGTACATATGCCGACTCTGAGGACTCCAGCTCCTTTTCTCCACTCCGCCGCTTGCACCTGGCACACCGTCTGCGAAACCCACCACAGAGCTGGTTCTGAAATGAGGACTCTGACCTTATCCACAGCGGCTCTCACAACTGCTACCCAAATACCAGTCATAGTCATCCCGCGACCGCCCTTGACCAATCCGTGTCCTCTCACCTGAGGATAAATTGTTCTTACCATCAGCCTCCTCGGTGCCACAGCCCTGGGTAAAGAGCAAGATATTAGTTATGAAAGACTCAGCAGCCAGCCCCCCGGTAGTGCGTGTAAAAATAAACGGTAGCATCCTCTCCAGCAGATGCAGTGTTGAGACATATATCCGACTTGGGCCAGCCCCATACTCTTGGCTTTAGACCATCTTTTTAATTAATAACCCACTAAACCCAATGTCCTCTTTCAATAAAAAGCTAAAGTGTCAGAAATGTGTAGGGAGGTTCTGAGTGACGGAGAGAAGCAGTTTGCAAGTGCAACCTTAGCTAGAGTACTCAAGGGAATTTGTGAATGAGCTTCAGAAAAATATTTGTCAATTAAACATTCACTAATCTTTTGTCCTTCCTTCCCCATTTTCTCCCTTTCCTGCTTTCTTTTGACCTAGAGGATGGCAAAAAGAGTAAAGTCCATTGAAAACTGTTGGTAAATTCCACGTGGAAAAAAATTCGGGTGTAAATGTATATACCTATATTTTAAGTTCGTATCTTTTCTGTCTCATTGAGTCCTCTGCCTTTGAAAACGTTGTCAGTTTATTTTTCAAATAGGTGAATCCCAAGTCTACTGGATAGAGGAAACTGCAATTTCAGACTAGTAGGGCTCAGAGAATAGGGTCTTGCTCCATTTTCTCTACAAATGGACCTGGTTTTGCAGACTAGCAGGCTCAAGGAACTTTAACTAATTAGTATTAGACTTAGGAAGGTAGAGAGCAGAGACCTGGGAAATTAAATCTGATTTACTGTAACATGGAGTACAAAGAAGAACTCTAACCTGCATTTTGGTTTCTTGATCTTAGAGCCTCATTGCCACCCATGAAGAAGAGAAGGTGTGCACTGGAGGTCTCCGGGACGGTCAGATGTGGGCCCACCACGCCAGTCCAAGTGAGCCACCTCGGGCCTGTCGCTGTCCTGCCCATTCAATCAAGGGTTTTTACCAGCCTTGGAGCAGCCCTACAAAACAAAATTTATGTTCTTTCTCATCGAAGGGCAGTGATTGACTCTTGAGTTTATTTCTTCCCTCTTAACATATGTTTCACGCAGTCTTAGGGGGATGGTACAGAGCGCTCCCAGGAAGAGATGCCGTTCACTCTCTCTGGTGGAGATGAAACGCTTGTCCTTTCAGTTTCAGGGGCAGAGTGTGTCTCGGAGGACCTGGGCTCCAGGCCTAAGGAAGCTGTGCAACTGGCAGCACCTTCAGGAGCCTGCTGGTGTGCTCATTGCTTCGTTCAGTGCCATCCTTCTCAAGTTCAGTGTGCACACAAATAACATGGAGATTTTGGTAGATTCTGATTCAGTAAACCTGAGGTGAGGTCTGAGATCCTGCCTTCCTAACAAGCTCCCAGGTGATGGATGTGCCTGGCTCACGGAAGGTACTCAGAATAGTAGGACTTTAGAGGTTTCCACCATTGGAGCAGGACGGTAGAAAGTTTAGCTTCCTAGCAGTCATTTCAAATTAGCAGGTTCCCAGTAGATCTTTGAAATTTTGGAAAATCATTTTAGAAGTCTTTTAGCACAATCATCTAATGCCCAAGTGGTCAGCCTGCCTTGTTCTTTGCTTAAACAACATTATGTTTTGAGCGTAGAGACTTGATCAAGCTCAGAACAAATTAGGTTTTTGAGCTTGAAAATGTGAACTTCAAAATTTTTAGAGTAAATGCCATGGCACTTCCTAGGGAAAAGGATAATACTCCACACCAATTCTGTTAGGCCTGTAAATAATCAAATTTGAAGCAGTGTGAATTGCGCCCCCAAATCAGAGTACCAAGTCACATCTTTTTATTCCAAGCATTAGCTTGGCAAGAAGTTCAAGATTTCCCTCTTGGGGCTCCCCTTCCATTTTTGTCCCCAAACTTCAGAGGTTTATACTGCCCTGAAAGGAGATGCATGTGGCATTTCTCGCCTGTTTGTGTTGATGCTTTTGTCTGTCACAGCCACATGATAAGAGCTGGCCTTTCAGGACATCTGGCTCAGCTCCAGCATGGCTGTAGTGGTCTTTCGGTGGACAATGACTTCAGCCAAGTCCCACGTGTCACCATCCCATGAAAGTGCTGTGACTGAACTGTGCTGGGCATCCAGCCCTTGTATAAACCAAACTTCTTACTGTCTTCTTTTCTTTTTACATGGGTCCATTATTGGCCAGCAATTTGCTTGATTTTCTTATTCGACTCTAAAAACACAAAATGCTAACTAAAGCCCCCTTTCTGGATAATACAGAGTTCTCCCATACACCTCCTTACGAAAGGTTATTCTAATTTCTTCAGGGATCTTTGCATCCAGCCTCTTTCTGATCCTCAAATACAAAAGACTGAGTAAATTTCTAACCAGATGAGAGAACCATCTGTTCACTCTCCCACAGATGCACCAGCTCACCGAGAGTGTTGGGCAAGTCACCCAAACCTTCCAAGAGTTTCCTCATCCAAACCAGATTGCCGCTCAAATCATTCTGGCTATTGCAGAATTAAGCTCCATCCTGTGATGATTTTCTTGCTATTCTTCACATTTCTGCTTCTCTCCTCTGTTATGTTTTCTCAAGAAATCATCAGTATAGCATGAAGGGAAAAGGAAAGTTTGATTCCTCTCTCTTCCATTTAACAGCTGTGACACTAGGCAAGTTATTTCAGGTCTTTGAACCCCAGTTTCTACATTTGTTGAATGAGATTAAGAATCCTTTCCTCATAACCATTTTATAAATCTGTTTGGCTATATCTACTAAAGCATATCCTAAGACCCAGTGATTCCAATTCTAAGAATATACCTAACAGAAATGTGTACATATGCGCTAAAAGACACACAAAAATATCGTAGCAGCATTGCTCATAAAAACCACAAGCTGAAAATAACCCAAAATGTTCATCAAGGGTGGGATAAATTGTTTATATAATGAAGTACTATAAAGCAATGAAAATGAATAAACAACTGCCATTTGCAATGAGTGAACCTCATAGATATAATATGGGCAAAGAAGCCAACATGTAAGATTATGTACCATCTTATTCCATTTCTACAAACTCCTCTGTGGTGTTAGATTTCAGAATAGTGATTATGCTTGGGCTGAAAGTAGTAACCAGAAGAGGAGGGGCAGGAGGGTATCTTCAAGAGAGCTGGAAGTGTCCTACTTTTGGATCTAGAGGTAGTTATCCAGTATAATTTGTTTTATTAAAAGTATAAATTGTGTACTAGTGATCTATGCATTCTTCTTCATGTATACTTCAATAAAGACAGTTTATTGAAAAAAAGGGATCATCACCTTGAAGATGAGTTAAGGAGCTGATGAGAAACTATGTCAAGTGTCTAGGCAGTGCCTGCGGTACAGAAAACACACAGGAATAGTAGATATTATTACTAGTATTAATATAATAAGCTCCAGCATGGGCTCAGGGTTGTGCCTGGAATTTTGGTGTGGGTTTGTGGTCCCAGATTCTCATCCCTGGGGTCACCAGCTGATAGCCGGCTCCCAGAGACGCCACACTATGTCAGTCCTGTTGGAGTGGCTGCCCCGATACCCTTGCTGCTATGATGGTAAGGGTGAATATGCCATGATCCTGAGGACAGTATCCTCTGCTCACTGCCACCATCCCTACCAGCACCTAGAGGAGTGGAGCTGGCCTTAGGCTGCTTCCTCTGGCACCTTGCCCCTGCCACCATGCTTGAGTGGGAAGGGCCTGAGTCCGCTGGTATTCACTCAGGTACTGAGTTTAGTTATTTCACATCAGACAGTGTTACTATGGAGGCCAAGAGCGAAAGAATTTGCCAAGGCTTCTTGGGAATAGCCGAGTCACCTGAGCTCAGACAAGTACATGTGATAATTGCCATCATTGTTTAACTCTTACAGGTGGCAGGACAGTGTGCTAAGCACTTACAGACCTCACTCGCTGAATTCCTTCAACAATACTGGGAGGTGTCATACTGTCACTCTCATTTTTGCAGATGAAGAAACTGACACCTAGAGACCCTAAATCTATTTTCTGAAAGATTATTTAGCCATCAAATTAGAGTTGTGATTCAAATTCATTTCCATCTGATTCCAAACCTCAAGCTCTTGAACTTGCTTTACTTTCTCTTTATTTGAGGAAAGAGGAAGGAAAGATGGAAAAACTAGTTCCTCCATTTCTCTGAACTTGGAATGAGCGAGAATGATAGGACAATTTTGTTTTTGTTTTTCAATATTTAAGCCCAGGTAACTTTGGGAGGAATGAGGGCACAAAGAGCCTTGCATCGCCAACATTCTGTATTTTTAGCTGGGAAAAAGTTTCTCAGGATTCGAGGTCTTGTTTCCAAATCCACACTTACAAAAACCAAAAGAGTAGATGTTTCGCTTCAGTGACATGTAATAGTGATAACCCAAGAAAACACATATTCTGTGGCATTTGGGATCAAAACCAACCTGCAGCCGCTATTATTTGTTTATTTTAGGAAGTCCTCAATGAAAGTGTAAAGCAAGGAAGTTAGATGAACGAAAGAAAACCCAGCCATTACTCCCTGCCTTAATCTAAGCTGCGGGCCACGTGCACATTCTGTACGAGCTAATGTCATCTTTCTGCATATTCGTACAGCTTGCACTTGATCTGGTGAACACCCCCTGTTTCCTTTCCTGATGTCAAGCATGAGCGACAGTAGGGGAGTTCAAAGGAAAAGGGAAACAGCTAACATACCAAATAAACTCACATACAAATCATCTGCGGTTGAGATGTGCAGTTTAGAGGCATACTCAAATTAAGGCAAGCAACTTGCAAGGGTTGTGCAAAAAATAGTAGCTTGCACTGTGAAACTGCAGTTAGTTGACCATTTTTGACATACAAAAGTAGCAATTTCATATTGGTAATGCTACATGCTAATAAGATATTTTCTGTCACTTTATCTGGTATCAGCTTCTGAAAGTGCTCTTGCTTGTGTTGTTATTCTCTCTGCCTGTGTAATGTTGCAAGTTGGGCAGGACACCTATTTTAAATTTCTGTTTTGCAGTTGAGGGAAGTAAGACACTAAGTGAATAAATAACTTATCTGGGTTCAAAAGCTAGTTGGGCCACAGCTTGGTGCAACAAAGGACCTGTAACAAATTATGTTGGTTTCAATTAACAAAAACGAACAAAAGATAAAAGCCAAAACTTCAAAGTGCCTTAAACAAAAAACAGACAGACAGACAAACAAACAAGCAAAACAGAAACTGGGAGAATTTATTGGCTTTTGTAACCCAAGAGTTTAGGATTGGATCCCAGAACTCACATCATGCTACAGGACTGGGTGCCCTTCATTCTCAACTGTGCCTTCTGCTGTGCTGGCTTCTTCCCAGACAGACTTTTCCCTCATGTGCCAAAATGATGCCAACAGTTCTTGAAGGATAAGCTCACAGGTTGGACCTCATGGAAAAGGAGTCAGCACCTTTGAACCCGCATTTCCTGAAATGCTGAGAGCCACTCCTCTTGGACTGGATTAGGCCACGTGTCCTACCTGACGCCGTTATTGATGCAGATAGAGAACACTTACTTTGGCTAACAAGCCTGCGTCCCGTACCCTCCTTGGACTGGGAGTGGACTTCACTGGAACCACACAGAACAGAAGTGAGGAGATGCTGTGCAGAAGCAGCATAGACAGATCCTGAAGGCAACGTTCCAACAAGTGCCCACGTGGCAACCTTAGAGATCACTGACCTCAAGCGGCTCTTTCTAGATGAGGAAACAAGGCTAGCCAACATGCCTTCTGCCTGCCAACCCATTTCACTTTCCATATGGTCACTCTGCCTCCTACATGGCTTATTAGCTCCACGCAGCTGTCTGTGAGTCTAGGAAAAACAGCTTTGGGGAAAGGCTCTAATGCAAGCATTTCTTTGCAGTGACAAGTAGGAGTCACAGCAGCGCAGTGCAAGACCACAACGTTGGGAGACAGAACATGATGCCTGCGGACCAGTGCTCCTCTGCTCTGAAGTGGCAGCCATACCGAAGTATTCCTTGGCATAGTTATTAAAATAGTCATTACGAAAAAACTGTAAGTGGCCTGAAGAACGCCTTGCAAGTGGGCTGGAGAGTAAGGGGAGAAAGGTGTCACTCTCTCTCAAGAGTCTCTCAAGCATGGGGGCTTCGATGCCACCCCTGATCAAATGGGATGGGTCAGTGAGAAGGTGTGTCTTACTCCGGATGTTTTGCATTCTAACTAATGAATAGCTAGAACATGGGTTTCTGGCCTTCAGGAATCCAGGCTTGTAAGTCTAAGTTGTTGTAATTTACCCATGAAACAATCAATGGAGGGAGAGGCAATCTTTTTGAGATCAAGTGCCTAGTTTAAACTAAAAGCCAGAAAATGAAGATTTCCTAGATCACTAACATTTTATCCTGAAGTTAATTAAAATTCTAGAGACTACATTTTCTAGCTAGTGACACCTTCCTCTTTTAATATCTATGCTGCAAATCAGTATTGTGAAGTTCATTTTCAATACATCTTGCAGCAATCACAGTCATTAGTGGTTTTGTATTCAGAGACTAAACTCAAACCATACAAAATATTCTAAAACTGGAAAAAGATTCATCCTATTCTTATGACATTAGAGTTTCAAAAAACAAATGTGGACTTATGCATTATTGCTCTTAAACATTCTTTAAGCCTTTTCTTTATTCCTTAGGATATAATTTACCCACTTAAGTCTTCTAGAATTTTCATTCATTATAAATAATGCCTTCTTGAAACACTAGAAAATGTCAGTGATGAAAGAATAGGATTTTTGAAGTAATAAAATAATACGAAAGAGAAATGGCCTACGAATGTGAGGGTCTTCCTGGTATTTTCTAAATTCAAATATAACTTCTTTAAAGAGCAAAGCTTATCACTAGGACTTTAATGTTGGATGAACTAGAACGAGAAATCTTTTCCTTAAAATAAAATCTAAGGTGTTAAACAGATTTTGGGAGTTGGTGTGTTTAATAGGAGGCAGAAAGAAACAAATTGCTATTGTATCATTGCAATGTCACAATTTTGTGTCTTTGCCACTGCGGTACTTAGAAAAAGAAAGAAAGAGCCCATAGATCTTGGTTTTGAGTCTTCCTTCATTTAATTCTCTTTTAGGGAGTGTTTCATATTCTATCCTAAATATGAAGGCCAAAGTATGAAACTCACTCCACGCACAGTATTTTAGTGGATATGTTTAATGCTTCTTAGTCTCTATGTATCTGAATTAATTGAGTTTTCTAGGTAACCGTTATCTCTCTTACTTGAATAGATTTTTTAAAAAAGTTTATTTTAATGCCAGTCTATGCTCCACTGATCTGGAAAAATAAGGAGAACACAAATGGTATCAGTTCAAAGTGTAGAGGTAATTTATTTTGAAACCATAGTTCACTTTTCTTAAGCAAAACGGAAGGCGGTATGCATCTGAATTAGAATTCAGGACCTCTTGATTTTACTACTGATATCTTTGAGACAAAATCACTTGTCACTTCTTAGATTATTATGTTTAACTTATTATAAAAAATTGTTTTCCTAAATTACCTAAAAGTAGTAATGTAGGGGATTGAAATTTATCAGATTTTTTCCTGAATGTTATTTAAAACCTGTGTTAAAAAGAGCTTTTGCAAAGCCAATTTAGTTGGCTTCGTAATTAAACTTCTGATATCAAAAACAGAACTGCTATTTTTAGGGAAATAGATATCTATAACCAGAGACCATATTTGAGATTCAGAATAAACTTCAACAGTGTACTTGCTTTGGTTCTTTTAGTTTCTGTTACAGCTGTCCTTAAATTTCAAGCTAATGCTTATATATGAGCTATAAACCCTTAACTTTTTCCTTTAGAGTTTTTGACAGTGAACCATGGAAGATCACAAAAAGATATTTCCTTTTATTCTCGACCAGGACAGTTTCTTATTATGCTCTGTAGTAAAATCTGTATAATTCAATCCATCTAGCCTTTAGATGAGCAGATTAGCAGATCCACCCTAGAACTTGAGTGAATATAAAGTTCCCAGATGGCATTAGATATTGGTCTTTATCAAGTTTTTCATTCATTGGATTTTCCTGTTGCCGCTGGCAGGCACTGTGATTGTAGAGGCTTTGACTGATCAGCAGCTTGAGGGTAATCAATGACCCAGTGACTTGATTCATTAGGAAGGTGCTTTAATTGCGAAAGAACATGAACACTATTTACCCAATAGACCCATTAATATTTTCTGTCTCTGGAATTAGAGGAAAAATTTTAGAAACTTATGTTGTTCATTATAATGGCAGCCTTTCCAAATTGAGATCCCGGGATGCAAACATCCACACAGTAGCAGAGAGCTAGCGCAGCAGTAAATACTGCCCCTTCCTCATGTGGTCCTGGGAAGGAGCTTCTTTCCTGAGGAAACCCCCAAATTTAGACACATTGATGAATTAAAAATCATATTTCATATCTACAACATGTACAGGAAAAATTTACCAAAGGAGTTTTCAACTTCTATATTTTTTTCTCTACTTGATAATGTTACCCATTTAACATGTTTTGTTTTTATTAACATTTAAAAGTATTTAAACATGTAAAATGTGTAATTAATTAAACATTTAGTTAAATGCATAACAGTGCATTGAAAAATGATTTGATAAAACAAATAAAGTAAGAGTCTGATTAGCCACTTCACCACCATTCCATTCCTTCCTACAGAAATAATCAGCACTGCAAGGTTTTCAGTGCTGTTACCAGATTGGGTGGATAAATAAGAAATAACTACATTCTAGAGAAAACAAGTTTTCAATCAGTAGTAAGACTGGTTCTGGTAATCTGGTTTAAAGCTTTTCCTGGATTTCTGATCTGTCTGCTTTTATTCATATGACCAGCAGTAGGCTCAATATTCATTCATCCGAGTGACCTATTTGAGTATGATGTTGCTGATAAAATTTAGAGACTTAAAAAAAAAAAAAGAAAGAAAGAAAAAAAAGGAAAGATTAATTCTAGCCCAGACATTTCACAAGTCTGAGTAATGTGGCAACGTCCCACTTCTAGCCTACGTCTTTTTGTTGGATGTGGAGTCAAATTAGGAGTCTAGGAAGCATGAAGGGAAAAGGCAGGCTGAGGGAAATAATGTTCCCACTTGGCAAGAGCAGTGCCCCTTCCTTTTAGGAAGATAAAAACGCTGTGAGAGAGCCGGCTGCATTTTGGAATATCATTTTCATTTCCTCAGTAAAAATTTATGAAATAGATTGATTAAATATAGCAAAAGGCACTTCCTGTAATATGCTTTCTTGAACTGTTTATTACAATTAATATGGTTAATGAAAGAAAAATGTTAGAAATATTTGTAAAAGTGGTTTCTTGATTTCTCTTTTCACAGACCCAGTATAGGATATCGAGTTTGTCACAGACAAAGGATTTAATTTTTCACAAGCAGATGAAGCTTTTGTTTGGCCAAAGGAAGAACAATTTTCAGATAACCATCCATATCCAAGTTTGGGGAAGTCCAAAATTTGCCAAAACCCAAGTGGGCTAAAGTCAAGAAATTTTTACTTGAAGCTTTTGGGATTAATGGTAAGTCTTTTATTTACTTCCATTTAATTCAGCCCAACATTGTTAAGCATCCCATTTGTCTGTTGCTGCATAAAATACTTCCCCACAACCTTAGCAACTTAAAACTGTAATAATCATTTCTTAGGTCACAAAATCTGCAATGTGACTAGGGCTTTGTCTCTAACAGCTCATCTCTGTTTCGGGGAGTCATCAGTTGGGGTAGCTCACTGGGGCTGGATCCAATTTGCAAGATGACTCACTTACATGTCTGTCGATTTTGTGCTGACCATCTGGCCAGGAGCTCAAAGGGGCAGTAGCTGGGAAGCCTTGGCTCTTCTCCATGTGACCTCTCTCTGAGATGGCTTTGTGCTTCCTCACAGCAATGGTGGATGGGTTCTTCCAAGACAAAGGAACGCGGAAGCTGCTAATTTCCTACCCTGGGCTCAGAAGCTGCGCAACATCACTTCAAACCACAGTTTTTAGTTTTCCGTGTACAAAGCTTACACTTTTTTTTTCTACAACATATTCTTAATTATTTTATACATTTTGATGCCGGTGCATTTTCATAAGATGGAGGCTTGAAATTCTTCCAAATTCTCAAAAGTTTCCTGACTTATAAAAGCCCAGAGAACCACTAATCTAATCAATGCCTCCTTTTCCAATTTAACAGAGAGGGGAGACTGAGGCTTCCATGTGTTACACAGTTTATCCAACATAATAAATTGACAGGCCTGGGTTTAGAATTCAGGTAGGATGACTTCTCAGTGGTCAACAAGATTTATTAAATCATTACCTCAGATTCAGTGCCTTAGGGAGAGGAATATTCATTGCCCACATATTTTATTCTGATATTTAATTTAGGCTTAGGCACTGAGCTCCCCAAATGAGTCTAAACTGCTGAACAATCACGCGCTCATACTCCAACCTGAGCTCTTAAACCAAGACAAAACAAACACAAAAGCAAACAACAACAACAACCTCCCCCCACCACTCATGTTTTGAGACTGGTTTAAATATGGCAGAGTGAGAGATGTCTCCAAATCTCTCCCCTTTAAACAACACTAAGCTGAACATCTAAAACTCAACAAAAAACACCCCAAAACTGCACACCAGCACTTCTGAGCATGGGATCTGTGTATAAGAGCTACCACAGGTCAGAACCTGGGTGTTGGGCAATGGACTGGGAGAAACAAGGAAGCTGCCTCTCGCAGCTGCCGGAGCTCCCTGCAGGAGGAGGGGGGGGGGAGCAGGTGCGGCGACTTCCCTGAACAGCCCTGCCTGGGAGTGCTGGTGAGCTCCACACGGACAGTGGCAGTGCCCAGTCATCAGGGCAGAAGACAGAGAAACGGGACAGCAGAAAAGCAAGGACAGCAGAGAAACAACAGTTGATTTTTACCAGCCGCGCCTACAGAAGACAGGCTGAGCCACATCCCCTATCCCCCAACCCAAGACCTCCCCCACCCATACCCTCCGAGATCAAATGCTACGGAACCCCAGGGGAACCTGAGCAAACACTGACAGGAACTGAGACTGAGGGTCGCAGTATGATTAAACATCTATAGGAAAAAAGAGGCATTATTAACACTTTATATAAAGCAGAGTCCAAGAGGCTTAGACGTCACCTATTGGAAACCAAAGAAAAACACCTTATTTGCAACAGGCCAGGGACCATTACATAATAAAGATTCTTTCTGGGGGGTGGGTGGGGGGAAGCAGAACACACGTCCATTAATGCCCAGGCAGAGAAATAGTCCAAGTCTCCAGAAAAAAGCTTACAGACACAGAAATATGCGACTTAAATGATAGAGACTTCAGGATGGTACTTCTGACAAAACTCAGTGATATCCAAAAAAAATCATATAAACAATTTGAGGAATTGAAAAAACAACTAGATGAGCTGAATGAGTTTTTTAGCAAGGAGATTGAAACCCTCAAAAAGAACCAGATAGACCTTCTGGAGATAAAGAATACACTGCAAAAACTGAAAAGTGAAATAAACAAGCTTGGGAAATAGAGTCGACCAAATGGAGGAAAGGATCAGTGATATCAAAGACAGAAATCTAGAAATAAATCAGAAGGAAAAAGAGAGAAACTAAAGAATGAAAATAAGAAAGAGAAATACAAGAACTAGCTGATATCATCAGGAGAGGAAACATAAGAATAATGTATTGTCAAAGGAAGAGGAAAAGGAGCAGGGATTAGAAAGTATGTTCAGACAAAATAGTTGATGAGAATTTCCCAAGTCTAAGGAATGAACTGGAGCTTGAATTCAAGAGGTCAACAGAACACTCAATTATCTCAACCCAAAAAGGCCTTCACCAAGACACATTGTATTAAAATTATCAAAAATCAACTACAAAGACAGAATTCTCAGGGCATCCAGGGAAAAGAAGACAGTACCCAATAAAGGAAATCCATTAGTTAGATACCAGCAGACTTCTCAGCACAAACCTTACAAGCCAGAAAGGAGTGGAATCAAATGTTCAAACTATTAAGTGAAAGAAACTACCAGCCACAAATAATGTATGCAGCTAAGCTCTCCTTTAGATATAAAGGAGAAATGAAGACCTTTCCAGACATACAAAAAGTGAGAATTCTCTACTAGGATGCCTGCACTACAGGAAATACTGGAAGGGGTCAACTCACCTAAAAATAACAACAAAAACATACATATTAGGAATAAGGTGACTAGCAGGCTGATAAAAGCAGAGGAGTGCAACCATTACTAGGAACAAGCTATTATTATAAGCATAAAATAAGGAGATTTGCTGTAGCAAGATAGTAGTGAACGTTCAGCATACATAGGGACAAAACTGAAACAACAATGACTGAAAGGGGAGATTCAAAGATCCAGACTCGCAAAGGGGGAATGGAAGTAAGCCTTGCACAGAAGAAAAGGGACTCTCTCTCTCTCTCTCTCTCTCTCTCTCTCTCTCTCTCTCTCTCTCTCTATATATATATATTATATATATATATATATAAAACTATCTTTTACATATTCTTAATGGTAACCACATGCCAAAGATTCAGAATTGAAGTATATATAATAAAACAAGAAGGACCAGAGGGAAAACCACCAAAATAAAGAAAACAGAAGCACAAGGACAAAGGAAGCAATGGAAATACCGAGCTACCAGAAAGCAAAAGATAAAATGGCTATAAGAAGATCTCATATTCCAATAATCACCCTAAATGTAAATGGACTGAGAACTCACTAATAAAAAGACATAGAGTTGCAGATTGGATCAAAAAAACAAACCCCAACCATATGCTGTCTCCAGGAGACAAATGGCATTCAGAGAAAAGAGGGAGTAGTAGTACTAATATTGGACGAAATATATTTCAAAATAAAAAAAGTAAAGAAAGATACTGAGGGACACTTCATGATGATATAAGAGAATCATTCACCAAGAAGACATAACACTAATTAATATCTATATTCCCAATTAGGGAGCCCCGAAATATAAAAGCAATTACTAACAGAATTAAAGGGAGACAAAGAGCAAAAACACTATCATAGTAGGAGACCTAAAGACCCCACTGTCAGATATGGACAGATCATCCAAACAGAAAATCAATAAGGAAATAGCATCCTTAAATGACACATTAGACCAACTGGACATAATTGACATTTACAGAGCCTTCCATCCCAAAACAGCTGCTTATACATTCTTCTCTAGTGCACATGGAACATTCTCAAGGATTGACCACATACTGGGACACAGAGATAGCCTCAACAAATATAAGAGGGTTGAAATCATACTAACCATATTCTCAATCATAATGCTTTGAAACTAGAGATCAACTGCAAAAAGAAAGCAGGAAGAACCACAAATACATGGAGATTAAACAACATGCTACTGAAGAATACTGGTCAGAGAAGAAATAAAAAGAGAATCAAGAGATACATAGAAACGAATGATAATGATAGTACAACATATCAAAACTTTTGGGACATGGCAAAAAGCGATCATAAGAGGAAAGTTCATATCATTACAGGCCTATCTCCAAAAACAAGAATGAGCCCAAATAAAAACCTAATGCTTCATTTAAAAAACTAGAAAAGGAAGAACAAATGAAGCCTAAATCAGCAGAAGGAAAGAAATATCAAATTAGAGCAGAAATAATAAAATTGAAAAAAAATAGAAAAAATAAATAACAACAAAGAGCTGGTTCTTTGAAAGGTTAATAAAATTGACAAACCCTGTAGACTCACTAAAGAAAAAAGAGAAAGGACACAAACAAAATCAGGGTGAAAGAGGGAAATTATGACAGACATGCAGAAATAAAAGGATCATACAAGAATACTATGAAAAAGTATATAACACAAATTTAATAACCTAGAAGAAATGGACCAGTACTTAGAAAAATACAATCTTCCTAGACTGAATCAAGAAGAACTGGAAAATCTAAATAGATGATCAGTGATATGGAAATTGAAACAATCATCAAAAACCTACCAAAAAGTAAAAGTCCAGGACTAGATGGCTTCACCAGTGAATTCTACCAAACATTCAAAGAAGATTTAATACCTATTCTCCTCAAACTCTTCCAAAAAATTGAAGAGGAGGCAATACTTCCCAACTCATTTTATGAGGCCAATATTACCTGATACCAAAACCTGGTAAAGATAACAAAAAAAGAAAACTACAGACCAATATCTCTCATGAACACAATGCAAAATCCTAAAAGATACTAGTGAACCGAATACAGCAACATATTAAAAAGATTATATACCATGATCAAGTGGGCTTCATCCCAGGGACAGGGATGGTTCAACATATGCAAATCAATTAATGTGATATACCACATAAACAAATTAAAAATAAGAATCATGATCATATCAATAGATGCAGAAAAAGCCTTTGACAAGATACAGCATCCATTTATGATCAAAACACTTAACAAAATCAGTATAGAAGAAAATACTTAACATAATAAAAAGGCCATATATGACAAACCCTCAGCCAACATATACTTAATGGTGAAAAACTAAAAACCTTCCTCTAAGATCAGGAACAAGGCAAGGCTGTCCACTATCACCACTGTTATTCAATATAACATTGGAGGTCCTAGCAAGTGCAATCAGAAAGAAAGATATAAAAATGGAAACAAAAGTCAAACTGTCACTATTTGTGGATGACATGATTCTCTATATAGAAAACCCTAAAGACTCCACAAGAACACTACTAGAAACAATAAGCAAATACAGTAAAGTTCTGGATACAAAATCAATTCAAAAATCCATAGCATTCCTATACTCTAATAATGAAGTGTCAGAAAAAAGAAGTGGAAAAATAATTCCTTTTGCAATTGCAAAAAGAAAAAATACCTAGGAATAAATTTAACAAAACATGTGAAGGACCTATATAATGAAAACTACAAGACCCTATTAAAAGAAATTGAAGAAGATACAAAGAAATGGAAAGATATTCCATGTTCTTGGATTGGAAGAATCAACATAGTTAAAATGACCATATTACCTAAAGCATTATACAGATTTAATGCAATCCCCATCAAAATCCCTTGGCATTTTTTAAAGAAATAGAAAAAAACATCAGATTTGTATGGAAGCACAAAAGACCAAATTGCCAAAGCCATCCTGAGAAAAAAGAATGAGGCTGGAGGCATCACTCTGCCCACTTCAAATTATACTACAAAGTGACAGTAATCAAAACGGCATGGTATTGGCAGCAAAAAAACACAGACCAGTGGAACAGAATTGAGAGTCCAGAAGTAAACCCATATTTATATGGGCAAATAATTTTTGACAAAAAAGCCAAAAACAAAGGAAAGCCTCTTCAATAAATGGTGCTGGGAAAACTGGAAAGCCACCTGCAAAAGAATGAAACTAGACTGTTGTCTATCACCACACACCAAAATTAACTCAAAATGGATTAAGGACCTGAATATAAGGCCTGAAACAATATGCATAGAAGAAAATAGGAACTAAACTCAAGGACCTTGGACTTAAAGAGGATTTTATGAATTTGACCTCAAAGGCAAGGGAAGTAAAAGCAAAAATAAATGAATGGGACTACATCAAACTAAAAAGCTTCTGCTCAGCAAAAAACATTGTCAACAAGGTAAAGAGACAACCATCCAAATGGGAAATATATTTTCAAGCAACACCTTGATAAGGGCCTAATATCCAAAATATACAAAGAATCATACAACTTAATAACAACAAAAAGCAAACAATCCAATCAAAACAGACACTTCTCCCTAGAGGACATACAAATGGCCAACAAATATATGAAATATGCTCCACATCACAGCTATTAGGGACATGCAAATCAAAACCACAATGAGATACCACTCACCCCTGTTAGAATGACTGTAATCAACAGGACAAGTAATAACAAATGTTAGAGAGGATACAGAGAAATAGGAACTCTCATACACTGCTGGTGGTACAGCCATTATGGAAAACAATATGGAGGTTCCTCAAAAAACTAAGAATTGATCTACCATATGATCCACAATTCCTCTACTGCGTATTTACCCCCAAAGACTTGAAAACTCATATCCGAAAAGATATTTGCATACAGATGTTCATAGAGCACTATTCACATGGCCAGGACATGGAAGCAACAGAAGTGTCCTGTGATAGATGATTGGCTAAGGAAAGCTGTGGTACATATATACAATGGAATACTACTCACCCGCATAAGAAGAGATGAAATACCTCCATTTGCAACAACATGGATGGACCTTGAAATAATCATACTAAGCGAAATAAACCAGAGAGGAAAGGTTGAAAATCACACGATATCACTTAAATGTGGGACATAACCTAAAAGCAACAAATGAACAGGACAAACAAACAGAGACTCATGGACATGGACAATGGAATAGTGGTTACCAGAGGAGAAGGGGAAAAACAAGTAAAATGTTAAACAAACAAACAAACAAATAAATAAAACATTAGGGGTGAAAAACCATGTTTTTCTGGTTTTGGAAGTAATGAGTCCATTTGTGAAAATTTTGGAGAATGTAATACAAAAATGTGAAGAAGAGAAAAAATTCATTCATATTTGAAATCCACCATTTGGTAGACTAATTTTTCTGTATTTTTTTCTGTTATTAAAATGAATCTTATATGTTAATCTATTACAAAAATAACACTATAGAATATTAAAGACTCTATCAACTATTGTTTACAAAGATGATAGTTTTCTATTGCATAGATATACACATGAATTCCTGTGATATTGTAAGTTTTATTTCCAGTTTTTTATTCTCGTTAATAAACTGCAGTATATATCCACATATATCTATCTTTGCAAGAGGATAAATTCCAGAAGAGGAATTTACACATCAAAGATAAGAATGAACATTATTAAAGCTCTTGACGTAGGTTGCCCAATTGCTTTTCAGAAAGATGGTTACTGTGTGAATACCCACAAGCCATAGATGACAAGGCAGATCTCACCACACCCTTGTCACTGTTTGCTAATAAGTACTAAATAAATGTTCTTTTCTATATTTTACTTATTTTCATTATCAGTTTTTCTTCTAATTAGAATGTAAGCTCTGTAAGGGTATCGATTTCTGTTAATGTTGTCAACTTGTGTCTCGAGCAAACCCTGGTGCATAGCAAGTGTTCAATGAGTATTTATATACTAAGTGAATAAATGAATGCATGCATGCCCACATCTTTTGAACTGCCTTGTTCTTGTGTTTTGCTCCTGATATTTCAGTCACCTACTAGCCCATTATGTACTTATGTTTACCTGAACGACTCTGTTGTCTTGTGTTTTTGTTGTGTAGTTTTACAGGTATTTTTTTCTTTTCTCACCAATAGCATACTGCTTTAAGGTCACGGCCACTGTCTTATACACCTCTTCAGTGGCTAGCCCCTACAGCCAAGTGCCTAGAATAATGCCTTGGAAACTTTTTAGGTACTTGAGCATTATTTACTAATGAACATTTTTGTTAATAAATTCATTTATTATGTAATTAATTTACTTTATGTTGTTCCACACATGTAGAAGCTACCAACCAAATAATTGCCATTGAACAGTCACAAGCAGATAGAAGCAAGATGATTTTCAATCCCGTTAAGTAAGAATTTCCTTTCTGAATTCCTTTGTGAATGCTTTGAGAAGAACTCTTGCTCATTTTGCTTATTTAAAATGAATCTTACTGTAGAAACTAAATTGATAATAATAGGTTAATGTTATGAACATAAGTTTATCAACAAGATACAGTAGGTAAAATGCATTGAAATAATTTCAAAAATCTTTATAAAAAGGTCCAGTTTTAAGTCATTATTATTTTTGTAATCATTTACTACTAATGGTCTTGCTAACAACTTTGGTTCCTTGAGATAGATTATGGTTTGATCTTTCTTTTAATTTTTCATTTAAATTGGCTGATGTTAATGGAATTAATTTCAAGGTTCTGGATCCCTGCTTTGTTTAAAGTTTATTTTTCTTATTTTTGAAAGGTATGTGGATCAATTTCCTAATGGGTTCCAAAACAGAAAGCGTACAGGACTGGGATAATCCAAAGCAGCTTGGTGGTCCAGAGAGAGTACTCTATAGAATGCCTTTGGAGTGGGGTTTGCTTTTGGACGGATTTGGCTGGGGCGCAGCTGAGACGTCTCAGTGTTTTGACTGAGTCGGTCTCGTAAGGGCTGGCCCCTTAGCTGGAGCAGACCGGACAGGATCTCAGCCTGCCACTCCAGCGGGAGCCACATGTACAAACACAGCCCTAAGCCTGCCTGGTGCTTCTGGTTCTCCCTCGCCCAAGCAGACTATGTGTGGTCTTCCCCCACAGCCAGGCCAGGAGAGGGCGAATATGAGAAGGAGATGTAAAGGAGTCCAAGAGAAATTGCTTCAGTCAGGAGGCAAGTGCTATAGGAACTGACAGAGGCACAAATAAAATATGTATTTCCTCCCCATTGTGGAGGTAAAAGAACCCACATGTGGTATTGAGAGCATATGGCCCTTAGGAGTCAGAAACTCTGGGCTTGAGCTCCTGCTGAATGAGCATTTTTTACCATTCAAGAGTTATTCTGTGGCCTTCCCTGGCAGCCATTCCTGGCCATGCTGTGCATAGCTTATTAAAAAATCAGTAATCGTACTAAACTATCCTCCACAGCATGATGAGAACAGAGGACTGAACATACTGGAGAATCTCAGAATGCGTTAGGTACAATTAAAGACTCCATGTCCTTTTATAGTCTCTTGGTATTTCTGCTGTTTGTTTTAGAATTGACCTGATGGCCGACCAGGTCACCAAAGTAAAGCTGGGCCGACTACACTTCAGTGAAACCACAGCAAATAACATGAGAAAGAAGGGGAAACCAAACCCTGACCAGAGGTACTAGCATCATTATGTCAGTCCTGGGGGGCCTGGTGCTTTAGCTGACAAGGCAGAGTCCTCCAAATGCCCCTCTGCTCCCCTGGGCCCCACCAGCCAGCACACCAGGACTCCCTCAGCCACTTTCCGCCCTACTCTGACTCTTTCAGCTTATTAACATGTCCCACATACCCTTAGTCGTCTTTCTTCTTCCATCCTCATCCTAGCAATGCCCAGCCCCCAACCTGCTCACCTTGGGTCCCTCCATGATTTTCTTGAGTGATCACAGGTTTATGTCTCACTGCCATCCAAGGACTGAGGACTGACTGCATTTCTCAAACCTGTATGATGGTTACTAATATGATACCCTGAATCCTGCAGCTTTGTTTTAGCCTTTTTTGAAAAAAAAAGAAAAGAAAAGAAAAGAAGTTGCATTAATGATTCAGACCTGTGGGTCTCATAGTGTGGTCCCAGGACTATAAGATGTAGTAGCGCCTGGACACTTGTCAGAAATGCAGGTTCTCAGGCTTCATCTAAGACCTACTGAACCAGAAACTTTGGGGGTGGGGCCCAGCAATTTGTATTCTAACAAGCCCTCCAGGTGGCTGTGATACATGCTTATGGTTGAGAACCACTGGTTTTAGAATATAGGTGTTGGAGTTGGACAGAATTGAGTTTGGATATTTGATACTGCCATTTACTAACTTGGTGAACTTGAGCGTGTAACTTAAATTCTCTGAGACTCATTTTCTTATTCTGTAAAATGGGACCAAAAACCATATCCTACTTCTGTAGAACTGTTCTGGGGATCTAAATGAAATGAAGTAGATAAACTGCTTAGCCCAGTGCATGATATGTTGAGTGCTTGGTAGATAGTAGCTGCTAATAGTAATAATAATAATAATAATATTTATTATTTTTATTAATAAATAAATAATTTATTATTTTAGATACAAAGTAGAACTCTTGTTCTCTAGGGATTAGAGTCTATAGAGTGTTGTAGAGGAAGTTGCTGAAGTTTTCCATGCAGTTCTTAAAGAAAACATTTCTCCGATAAGGACAGTATTTATTCTTACTTTCAAGAAATGGTCTGATCTTAAAAATACCTCATCAATGAAGAAGCAATTGAAATAACAGCACAAAAATTACCTTGGGAGCAATAGGGGAGGCGCCAGGTTTTTGACAGAAGTCATGACTGGAGGACGTGAAAGGTACAGACAGGGTACATGGCCTAGGGCATTTTGTGGCGGGAAGGGTCCAGTGTGGCTGAGCAAACTCTTTTGGGTCTCCTTCCATTGAGGCCTCGAACACGTATCTTGGGTGACCCTGGACAAGAGGACCTCTAAGGTGAGTTCTTGTTGTGCATGTGTTTGTGAGCAGGGCCGTGCTGAGGGCCCAGGAAAGCAGCCTGCACCAAGTCTGCATAGATGGGTCGAGCCCAGGTCCCCAGTGAGTGTCTCCCCAATGAAGCTGCTCTGGGACCCTGCAACACAGCTCACAAATACCTCAAACTGGCCAAGGGGTGGACTCAGAACAGTAGTGAGTAAATCAACTGCTTTCGTTTCACAGGAGGGACAACTTAGAGCAGAAGAGAAAATCTTTAAATACACAATCTTTAAATGTGAACGCATCTGGGTAAATTCACTACTGATTAACCCTGGGGTGGCATTTGATCGCACAAATTATGTGTCTGTTCCCTGATGTGTTGGCATTGGCCTACTGTTTCTGAATTAGATACTTCATATTGGTGGTTGGACTGTATGCTGCTAATCAAGACCAGTTCTATCTGTTGTCTGCCCACATCTCTGAAAAGATCATTGTAAGCGTAAGCTCAGTTCTTTGACTCTTCTGAATCTCACATGCTTTTCTTCCCCATAAGTAGAATTTACATTTTCAATGGCATGTTGGGAGATGAATGTTTCTCAGTTGATAATGAGGATAGTAATGGAAGATACTCTTATTTTAGTTTTTCAACAATGGTTCTCAATTAGGAGAACTTCTGTCCCCCAGTGGTAACATATGCAAATATTTTTTGGCTGTCACAGCTGAGGGATGCTACTTGCATCTTAGTGGGTAAAGGTCAGTAATGCTGCTCAACACCTTACAAGACACGGGGCAGCACCCCCACCCCCAACAAAGAATTATCCTTCCAAAATGTCAAAAGTTCAGAAACCCTGGTTTTTACATTGTGTTCTAGGCACTGGGCTAAATCCTCTATATATGCCTTCATTTTACATTGTTTTACATTTATATTTCATTCTTTACACCCAGAGGAACAAAGTCACAAGAGGGTGAGAAACTCATTCAGTGATAGAGTCTGGTTGCAACCTAGTTCTCTCTGACCCCAAAACCCACAAGGCAGGGAAAGCGGTGGGATGATATTCCATGCCCTGAAGTGATGGGTGACCCCCACAGGCATCTGGGCCCCTGCCTAGAACATAGTAATGGCTCGGCACGTTTTCCTGAATGAATGATTGGTCACAGCTGTGGATGGGAGGCTTGGCAGCCACAAAAACATAAAGCTGGTAGCAGCTGCAGCTGCAGCTGTGTAAGGTCGGGCTGGCCACTGCTGAGAATGCCAAGGGCATGAGAGAGCAGGTAACCACAGGCCTGGCAGCCCTGGGAGAGGCTGTGCTGTCATGGGTTTTTGAAGTGACACAGGGTGGATATGTGAACTTCTGTAGGGAAAAGCGTTCGTTCGCTGTGAGCATGCCCACCTATGTGGCTATTAACCTTAGGCCTGGAGACAGGACCTGCCCATTTGGGGAAGCGAGTCTTTCCTTGCTTGCCTTAAGCTATTTTGAAACAAAGGACCCTCTGTGTCATTCTTTTAGTCAATTAAAAATAATAAGCCCTATTAGTGGAAATCCTTAAACCGTGTTTCAAAGTTTTAATGGAGGTGAAGTAATGGTGGAAATGAGGTAAAACCCTGATGAGTTCAGATGTCCCAGGGTGAAGAGGGGTGGGCTCTGTACCTGATCTAACCTGTGGCAAGTGAAGTTCCTCCCAGGAAAAAGGAAGGTGGGCCCTCTCCCCTGGTCATGAGCAAAGGGCATACACAGGTTCCCAACCCTCTCTCAGCAGGGTTCAGGGTAGTTTTCAACATCTCACCCGATGTAATCTGGGATTGCTTTGTTATACTAATGAATCTGATTTAAAATAAAGTCTGGAAACCTAGGCTGCTTATTGTTTCTGATTTCTCATAAGAAAGAGTACAGACAGACAATGCCATTCTTTTAGGAGTTAGCAGAGATTAGATATCATGAAAGAGCCGCTCTGAGCCATATAACTCATGCCTGAGTCAGGCAGTCTGCTAGTCACCTGCGTACTTTGAATAATTTACCTGGTGTCAAGGTTCCTGCATCTCCAGCTGGCAGCTCTTGCAAAGCTATATTCTGGCTGCCATGCAAGTCCACACAGAAGCAATAGGGGAGGGAACCCCACTGTCTAATATGCTATTACCAAAACTGTTCACCGACACCTCCTTTTATCCAAAGCACAATGATAATTTTAAACTACATTAACAACTTTGAGAAGTTGAAAGTTTCTGTAATTCATATTTGGTATGAATATTAAAAAAATTAAATTATACTCAGTATAGATCTGGTGTCATGTTATTCACTGGATTTTTATCTTTTAAAAAATGACTGCATTCCAGATTTGATGGCTTTCTTCTAGCCATAATTTTTTGTTAAAGAGAATGCCCTATTCTGCAAGTGTGCTAAATAACCAAGTGTTGCCCCAACAAAAAGTAGAAGAATAATAATAGTAATAACACAAAATCTCCTCCTGTCCAAACACTGGAAATATCTTACTGATATTATTTCATCCTGACCCCAAAATGCAGATGTGAAAATGAATGCAGACTTTTGAATCTCTTCAATTGTTTAACATTTAAACCAACCAAGAGGACAACTGGATTTCAAAAATGGTGTTACTGTTTGAATCAGTGAGTTTTAGAGATATCCACAAAACACATTTCATGCCCCTGAGATCCTGTGGATCACGAGTTGGCCAGAGATTGGACCAGCCTACATTCTGCAAATGTAAAGCCAGTTGTGCCCTCTTAGGGCATGGTCTTGGCCCTGTTAGTCTGAGCTCCAGAATGAAGAAAAATTTGACAATTAAAGATGTTACAAGACATGACCACATTAAATGGAAATCTGCAAAATGCATGTAGAAAATCCAGATTCATTTTGAGGCCTAAGAATCATGCCTCCCAGTAGCAGAGATTCATGTAAGGACAATTGTATGCGGGTTGGACTAGATGAGATTCAGGCCTCCAGGAGGGGTTCGGGAGAGACCAAGCTTGTTGGAGTTCTCCTTGGAGAGAGAATGGTGAGCAGGACCCAGTAAGTTCTTCTGGCTTGTCAATCAAAACAGCTTGATAAATATATTATGGTCCTGTAGTGTAAATTGACCAGTTTCATGGAAATTAAGGTTTTCCCCAAAGAACAGATTTATTTACCAGGTGTGTGTTTTGGGGAGCATTCTCTACTGGAGTTCCTTCAGTTCTCCTCATTAATGACTAGGCTTTCCTTCAGCTTCCTTTTCCTTCTAAAACACATCGTTAAACCCCTGCAGATTTTGATCCAGTAAGCTGGAGGTGCCTGAGAATATGCATTCCCCACAAGCTCCCAGGGAATGCTGCTGCTGCTGGGCTACAGGCAGCACTTTGAGTAAGGAGGCGAGAGAGCATTTTGAGGCCCGTTCTTCACAGCCCTTTCAAAACGTACAAAACCTGATTTCTTATGAGCTGCCTTCCTCAGCTCAAGCTCTCCTGTTATGCTCTTTGGCTACTGCTTTAGCAGCCCAAACAATGGCAAAGCAGAGAAATTTCAGCGTTCCATTCCAAGCTCAGATAAGCCTTAAATTACGATTAATTGCTATTTTCTATTCCAGCACCTGCAGGGGGCGCCATTTACATTGCGTTCTTTGTGTGTGGCGTTCCCTCCCTGCCCCAGTTGTACAACTCTGCAGGTGTGTTGCTGAGGAGAGCAGGTAAATCAATTATAGGTTGAACGGTGGTTGCTATTCTCAGCAGAGTTTGTGAAGGATGAATTTGAGACTATTCATCCTCGTTTTTACAAAGTGTTCGTGTACATGATTTCAATAAACTCACAACCCTTGGAGGTGGATAAAGAAGATGCTATTATCTTTATTTTTCAGAGGAGAAAACTGGTACAGAAAGGTTAAGTGACTGCCTCAAGGTCACACAGCCAGTTCGTGTCATAACGTAGACTGATATGTTTAGGTCTTCCCTAAATAGATGAGGCTGTGAGACAAAAATTATTTTTAGAAACTTTAATTCATTTTGGTGTTTGATAGCAGTCAACCATTATTGGGCCACATGTGAAAACAAACTTATAAATTTATAAAGGTTTTCTGTGACTCCATTATAGTTTGCTTTGACACATTAAGATTCTGGATACCAGAGAAGAGAAATAAGTTCACAGACATTATAATAACATTTTCCATAAGGATAAGGACGCCTCCTTAGGGCTGGATATTTAGAACACTCTAGGTCTCTGGCCCTTTCCAAAATGATTTGAACGTATTTTAGGGATCTGAGTTTTCACCTGATGAAAGCCAAGTGAGATTGTTGCAGTTGTTTCGAAAAATTAAATCTACTTGTATCTGCTGTTCCAATAGCAGTTACCAACATGATAATAATTATCCCAAAGCTCAAAAAAAAAAAAAAAAAAAGAAAAGAAAAGAAAAGAAAAAGAAAAAGAAATCCATCACTGTCCTATTTTGTTTCTTTGAAATGGCTCATTATGTTCAGAGTAGAGTAAACTACATCAACATTTTATACAGCATACCTTTGGATTTCGTTGATTGCTCACTATAAAAGGATTTGAGTCAAAGCCAATTTGCCATTCACAGACAAGGGGGCTCTAGGGACTTTGCAAAAAGCTCTTTGTTCAAGTAAATTCACACAAAATAATGCTCAGTGTTGTTACTTCATATTCTTTCACTGCTTTTGTCCATCAAATGTTAGTGGTTGAATCTTCCAGGCAGCTCACGACTCAGACAGGTGAGAATGAAACAGGAAGTTAAAGACACCTAAAAGTTCTTTAGCTGAACCGAAACTAAGAACTGCACTTTGTGGTTTCTTTTAATTATTATTTTTAAATTGGTAACACATGCATATGGTGAAAACTCAAATCATACTGAGGGTAAGTAGTGAACAGTAAATTTTTGCACCCCAGTTTCTGTTTCTACCAGTCTCCATCCTTGAGGAAACCATTGTTACTGTTTTCTTGAGATAATCTAAGCATATTCGGGTACTGAGTTTGTAATGATCATACACTGCCCAAAAGGCAGAAAGTGAAGACTTTGCATTAATGCTGACTTTTTAGATGATCAGGGTCCCTACTGTTTTGTCTGACATTCTGACCACCTGCCGCAACACACAAAAATGAGATTTAGAAGTATAGGTCATAATTTTTTAAAAACATTATTTTGTGGGGATTTTGAGGGATTCAGAGATCCCTACTTAAAGATTTTTGGAAATATTTCAGCAGTTACAGGAAAGTGGGAAAGAGGGCAGACAGTACAATGGAAAATTCTTCAGCAAAGAATTTTGTTTAAGAGTGAAATCTCCATCCAGAACTTTGTCTAAAGTTTCACTTGGATATTCTTTGAAGACCGCATTCAGCCAGGGCTACTTCTAGGCAACAGCACAAAAAGGCAAAGTTAGAATCATTAATAATCAAAGGAAGTATAATTCCAGCTCCCAAACTTATTAGCTTTGTGGCTTTGGGCAATTTGTTTATCCTTTCAGAGTCTCAGTAGCTTTAAAATGAGGATAATAGTACATATCTCATAGAATTGGAGTGTGGATTTGCACACAACAAAGGTAGCAGTTATTATTCTTCCTTTGGTATCATCTTTGTTTAGGGAATAGTTGAAGTGTATTAAATATATTTGTATTGTCATTTGTTTGTCAAGTGCATATGAAATCATAAATCTAAAAGTGTTTTGAAACTATGAAAAGGCTAGAAATGCAAGGTATCTTTATTTATCTGAGCTTTGATAAAATCGTAAGAGTTTCTGCTGTAACGTTCTTTTTTTAATCATTATTATTATCATCCCTGAAAAGATAGTCATTTTGAGTTTTCTTTTTCATTTTTCACCCAGTATACTTGACACATTCTCAATTCCAGATATATGCAATAGAGACCGGATGTTCCAAATGTGGCCTACTGAGCTCCTGCTCATGGTGGGTGGAGCAGATAGGGAGACCCCCTGGCCTTCCTGGGGCCAAACTTTTTTTGAATATGTAAGAATGTGCCATCCAACATATGATTTTCAGGTGAAAGACTTAGATAACATTCTGTTTTCCTTTGCTCTGAGGAATAAAGCTGTCATGCATTCCTGCTACTGTAACTTTAATTGTAATATATTTATGTATTTTATCCAGGCCTCTAACCCTGGGCAATTTGAAAATGACAGTGATGCATTATGGCAGTGAGGACCAGTTCCAGACTCTGTTGTCCGTCATGGTCGAGTGGGAATAAACACAGATGCGCCGGATGAAGCCCTGGTTGTCTGTGGCAACGTGAAAGTGATGGGGACAGTTATGCATCCCTCTGACAGCCGGGCAAAGCAGAATGTCCAGGAGGCAAGCATGGGGCAGGCCTCGGACACCTCCTCTGACGCCTGTGTCAGGTCCGCTGGGCGCTCCTGGCCTCTGCCACGTGGCACACGGGGCATCTCTACCTTGTCACCTGTGATGTGAGACTGCTTAACAGTTATGAGTGCTGGAACCGTTAGGCATCTCTGCTGAAACCGTAAAGCAGTTTCTGCCCGAGAGAATGGACTGAACCTGACTGACAGGAGCGGTGGGCGATGAGAGCATCGCGCTGGCCTCGCAAGCCGGAAGCCTCCCAGTCATTTTCCACAGGCTGTTGCCCTTCCTTCCACGCCTTGTCAGCTGCTGGATGTAACCTTTCCTTTCCATTTCCAAGTTTCCAAGTCCCTGTTCATCTTCTGAGCACTGTCTCAGTCCAGTTCCTGACCATATTTCTCCTGGACCTCTCCAGCCCCTTCCTCCCAGAGTCCCTGGCACTGGCCCTGCCGGCTGCCGGCTGCCCCATGCGTCCCCTTTCCCTCGGCAGCAGCTCCTCCTCCTCAGCTCTCATAGGTCAATCTCATCAGCCAAGGCGCCCGGTCAGACCATCTCCCTCTGTGGAGAGGCAGCCGCCTCTTAGAAATCGGAAACCAGGCCTAGAAATCAGGAGGCTGCTCCTTCACCTTAGGCTCACCCCAGCAATGTGGCCCTGGACCAAATGCTTAACCTCTCCGAACTTGGTGTCCTCAACTCTAAGATGGAAACAGGCCTCTCTGCCCGACCCCACCACTCTTTTGCATTTTTTAACTTTTTTTTTTAGTTATGCACGGAATCATCCGGGAAAGTCACAACTATGAAGACCTAATGGGTTAGGACAAAGATACCCTGTCCCTCCTGGTTCCAGCTCTTCCGCCATTTAATTCGGTTTCCCATTCACTGCCTCTACCACTGCCCCACCTTCTCACTCACACTGTTCCTCCTGAAAGCAACCCGCTTTTAAGCCTCCTTTTCTTATTCCTTTTTAGTTAACAGGAGACTTAATCTGTAAATCATTGGCCTTTCTTCCAGACTGCATTCCTTTCCCAGTGCAAATCTGCACTGGTTTTTCTAAACCAGCCAAGGAATGTCCGTCCTCCTTTGCTGAGAGGATTCCAGAGAATGGTTGTAATTGTAGACTTTTGTGCTGATTGCGAAGCTGCGGTTCATGTTGGAAGAGCTGTGACCTACTAGCCGGGTAGGAACGCTGAGGGCTAGAAAGTTCTCACGTACATGTTCAGATCCCAGTCCTAGATACTGTCCCTTTGCCTTTTAGACAGAGATTAACTCTGTGTTTCAGACCACATCAATTCAAACTTATCCCTGCAACAGGCTATCAGTTCCCTACCAGTTTCATCCAAATGGAAATGGAAGATGCTAAATGGGGCAAGTCATCCACAACCCCTCCTGCTACCACCAGGCTTTTCCCAGAACATCATTCACCAAACATTTTCAAGTAGTGCTCCTTGTTGTGAAGGAAAGATATTGTCTTAAAATAACAAATTTCTTGATAGCTTCTCAAATCCCTATTAGGAAGCCTTCTCCATAAAGGGAAATTTCATCCCAATCCAGTCTCTCAATGTGAAATCCCTGTATCCCCTTCCTGCTCACAACAGCATGACAAAATAAAGAGAAGCCAGTCTGCAGCAGAAGTCTAGAGTTTTAGTCCTGATTTTGGCAACCACCGGCTCAGGAACTTTGGCCCAGAGGCATTCTATGCCTCTGTTTCTTCTTCCGTGAACAGGGAAGGCTCATATTCATTTACCCATATTGAGGGCTTTTTCTGATTATGTGAAGCAATTTTCAGCTGTACAAGGCTAAGAGACAGATATTATTATTTGCTTGTGAAATCCAAACTGAATGTAATTCATTTATTAAATTATTTCATAATAATATATTTGTTCTTAATAGGCTTATCTACATTTAGGAAATATATGTTTCTAGAAATCTTGTCTGTCCTGTTGGCCATTTATTACAGACAAAAGAGAGGATGGCAATGTTGGTGATAGTGCTGATTGATGTATGAACTTCATCTTCACCTTCCCCTGACTCGGTTTTTCCAACTTGTAAAAAGGAAGTCATTCTTCCTGATGTGCTACGAGGGCACACTTAGTGGATCTGATCACGTGCATGGGGCTAGAGGCATGCATCCTTCATTCTTTCAGGTTGCACAGTAACCAGCGCTGGCTGCCGGATGAGCTGTTGCAAAGCACAGTGGTCAGGACATGGACAGTAGACTAGCGGTTACAGTAGACTATAGACTAGTGTGTGTGTGGTGGGGGGGGGTGGTAGATGGGGTAAAAGAGGTCAAATATGTGGTGACAGGAAGAAATCTATGGGCAATAAACACACAACGCAATATATATATGACTTACTGTTGAATTGTACACTTGAAACTTACTGGGTTTCATTAATCAATGTCACCATAATAAATAAAAAAATAAAAACATAATAAAATTAAACCAAATTTTTTTTCAAAAATAGTAGACAAACATGTTGCCCAGTACTGTGACCAGGGAAAATGAATATAGGTGGCTGCTTTACCCTGCTTCTAGGTGTCTTCACCCAGGGCAACACGGGTTGCTTTGCAGATATTAAGCACACGTGCACTCTGCATGGAGGGTCCTTGTGGAGGAGATCTCTGATGCTCATCTGGACACATATCCAAGACACAGAGAAGATAAAGCAGATGTGATTAAAACCTGTGAAACGGAAGCACTGGAAAAATGAGGTTGGCTTAAGAGGGGCGGCTTCACTTACCCAGAGAGTGCATTGTGCTTATTGATGTGACTACAGACTGGAAAAGGAAATGCAGCTCTGAGAATGGAAACTGAACAAAATGAGGGTGGAAAACCAAAGGGGTGTGAAGAACATCAATGTCAACGCAAAAGGGAAAAAAATGAGGAAGTCGAAAGTTGAATGCGTCAATCAAATTCTGCAGCGAAGGCTGAAGGCAAGGCAGCAAGAACGTAAAAACTAAAAACCAGAAAAAAATCAGCTAAGATGAAATGCTCAAAAAATGAAGAGCTCAGGAAAGCCAGACATACAAAGTCTCCCCTCCCAGTCACAAGGCAAATGCAGAAGTTCCTCAGTTTGCACCCAGCCAGTGTCACTCAAGCTGTTCCCGATGACAGTCCTGGCTGTGAGCCACAACTATTTGACATATGACGAGCTCTCTTCTCCTAAACAAACTGGACCCCCACGGACTGGGATGTCATCTCTGTGGTGCAGGTCTCAAGTTAATGATACAGAGACCTTGGGCATGAGGCAGCGTGACAGTAATGGCCATTTGCATTCATGGTCAAAACCTTCCAAAACTTCTGTGGGCAAGATCAAATCAGACATTCAGTTTCTAGCTTCTTGCTCAACACACATGCTGAGCAAGGTGTGGCATTAAGTGCTGCTCTGTGTATCATTCTTGGAGATGGATTCCAAGAAGGCACAGCCCTTGCTTCAAGGGTTTTCCATAGGCCAAGAATACACATACGGAACATGCAATACAATCAATTTATATTTAGCTTTGGAAAGTGAACAAGCCAGGAAGCAGAAGAGCATTTTTTTTTTTTTTCAGAGAAACATTGTATTAGAAGGTCTTTAGATCCCCAAGCCAACCCTCGAAATTTTCTTTGGCCAAACAATCTGTCTGAAATACAATGGTAATAGTACTATAGAAACCTAACTGCTAGTCTAGCAATATATCTGTGGGGAAAATGCATTCAAAGAGCCAATTTAGACACCGATGGTCATTTTCCCTCCGTGTAGCCTGAACAGCCTGAGGGAGGGCACATCTTCCTCTGCTTTCCATTTTGGAGCAAGGAAAGTTCCTCTCCTTTGGTCTCTGATGGGGGCTCATGCAGGAATCGCATGGATAAAGAGAAGTAGGCAAGGTAAGCACAGGACTCTCCAAGGGTGCAGGGAGTGGGGAACTGGGTTGGGCCTGGCTAGCCTAGCGCATGGCCAGTGCAGGCTGGCTCCTAGCTGACCTGTTATCTTCAATTCTGTTAGGCCAGGAATTATTATTGCCATTCACTACCTCCATTCTTTCATTCCTTCTTTTCTTCATCGAAGTTCTGGGTGCCTGCTACATCAGACACTTTGCTAGGCACTGTGCCGTTCCTGAGATGAACAAGCATAGGCCTCTGCCCTAAGGAATCAAACTTTTATTAAACTTAAGGTCATAGATAAGAGCACTCATTTACTCTCCAGTGCCTGAGATAGCATCTTACACATAGAAACTACTCGTTAAATATTTGCTGGAATGAATGAACATGCTCACATGATAGATGTATGCACAGGGCGATATAAGATTTGACTATTACTCCCAGACTGACCTGCAAGGTCTTCCTGCTCTTGCCCTCATCTGTATAGGTCCTTTTATAGTATTGTATTGTCTACATCTGTCAGTGATGTTCAAACTCGCCTCTGTTGTGCAGACATCGTTCAGGGATTTGCTGCCTTGGGACTTGGCTCATGATGCTCTTTCTGCCCAGCATCCCTGTCTTGGTCCCACTCTTTCCACTTCCCTTACCTACCATACATCTTTGCCTTACTTTCCTATCTTAAAGTTATTAATATAACAAATATTAGTTGAGCATCTACTATATGTAAGGAATTGTATTAGAAACTGGTGTTATGGTGATGAACAGAAAACCGTGAACTCAAATATGTCCTCACTTTCATCAGGTATATAACCTATAGAGAAGACAGATAATAAGGGTGGCACAATTACCTGTCTGGTGATAACTTTGATTTGTGCTATGGAGAAAAAGAACAGGTGCCATTAGCACATACGCATAGGGATCCTTCCTTGTCCTGAAGGTCAAGAAGTGCTTCTCCAGTGAAGGGATATTTAAACTGGGGGAAGAGGAAGTGGGGAGAGGGATGGGATTGTTTCTGAGACACAGAAAATGCTATGAGCAAAAGTCCTGAAGCGAAAACAGCAGAACATATTTGAGAACTGGAGTAAGCTGAGATCTCGGTTGGGCTACACCATCTTAAGGAAGCCTTCCCTTATTCTCCCCTGAGAATATTTTAGATACCTACTTGGATACCATCATCACTCTGCATATCACATTGTAATATAATCAATCATATGTAACGAGTCTGCCTTCCTGTCTAGACCATGAAAAAGCAATTATTTTTGAGGTCCCAACACTTAGCGTAGCGCACGATATGTTAAAGGTGATTGGTAAATGTGGGCCGAATAAAATAATGAATGAATGCAGTGAATCACGCTTTTGATATGGCAGTTATTAAAACAACAGCGAGCTCAAAATTATACTCCCTGACAAGTGCCTGAAATAAAGCTCATCCACATAGCCAGTTGAGTGTCGAGCCACAAACTTTCACAACCAGCCAAACTCGAGAAAGACAGAGAGCCTTTAAAGATATTGGAGGGACTTTCCTGCTCACCTGACAGAGGTGGCCAAGGGAGTTGCTGAGGGCCATGGCAGGGGTTTTCTGAAAACAACAATAACAAAGCATTTTGTTATTTGGGTGGCTCTAAACACGTGGACGAGTGTCCAGGCAGTATAATTTTAATTGCGAAGAGACCACTGGTTTCAAAATCCAGTTATGTTCTAAAATAAAATTTAGGAACCCACATAAGGCTGCCAACTTTTTACTTTTTAAATAAGATCATTAAAAAAATATCAATCTTCCAATCAAAAAATGGGCAGAGGACCTGAACAGACATTTCTCCCTAGAGGACATACAAATGGTCAACAAATATATGAAAAGATGCTCAGCATTGCTAGCTATTAGGGAAATGCAAATCAAAACCACCATGAGATACCATCCCTCACCTGTTAGAATAGCTATAATCAACAGAATGAGTAATAACAAATGTTGGAGAGGATGTGGGGAAAAAGGAACCCTCATACACTGTTGGTGGGACTGCAAATTGGTATAGCCTGCATCAGAATGGAACACAGTAAGCCATACAGGACATCTCCGCAAATAGATGCTTATCCCTTGTCAGCTTTTGCTTTGATCTATGATGCATTTGAGCAAAGCAGGAGTTTTGAGCCAAGAATCGCTGTAAGATTAAAATGGGAGTGTCATTTCTTTACTTTTCCTTGAGACTCCGGGCCAAATGTTAGAAGGAGTGAGTAAATATCTTAGAATTCCTGTACATAGAAGCAAGGGTAGGGCATAGTTTTTTGACAAAATTGTATGTTTGACTCTCACAGCACAGTCATGAAGTGGATCATTTTTACCAACATATCCATGAGCCTCATCATTTTTCCCAAAGGCCTATCTTAATTGTTTGATATTCAAATCATTTTCTTTTGAAGGAATGTCACCATCCTTGTGGATTAGCAATTCTTCACTTGTTAAGGGGTCTAAGCCTGCCATTTCCTCACGTGCTGACGCCTTGTGTGTGATTTGAGTAGTTCTCTGAGATCACGATTGTTAATTCTGTGAAATCCTGCATCTTCTGTGAAGTTTGCATATTCACTCTGCCGCTAATTTGCTTTACATTGTGCTTTTATATGTGATGCTGGGAGGGAAGACTGACTGACATGGGGATTTTATAGTAACCGGGTGAGATGTGTGAATGGAGATGAATTTGTAATTTGTCAGTTCGGCTTCCAAGTATGTAAGATTTGGAGGGGGATCTTACTAAAATGCAGATTCTGATTCAGCAAGAATGGGGTGAGACCTGAGGTCCTGCATTTCTAACCAGTTTCTAGGTGACGCCAGTTTTTGCCACTTCTGTTGGTCAGCAAAGCACACTTGGAGTAGCAAGGTAGAAGGTGCATTTTCATGTTATATCTTCCCACAGACTTCTATCTGCAAGCTCTTGGACAACAAATACTTAGATAACAGGATCAGGATGACCTGCTCAGCCCGGCCGGAGGGGCCAAGTGCAGAAGTCAAGTCACTTCCTCCTGCTTCCCAGCACTGTGTCCTCGACAGCAGAAATTCTTTGCTCTCTCCCTCAGAGCTTGGCTATCATTTTACTTGAGAGGGGTAGCATGAGAAATTTATTTTTCATCATAAGATACTAAAGTTTTCCAATGATTTACTTCAAATATATTCAGCAGTATTTGTGTAGTGAAGCCAGCCTCACTCTCTTGCATTTTCATAAGCTTCCTGGTATGCGAGAACAGAGCGTAGGCAGCAGCTGTCAGTCTCAGGATACAGCCTGGGGAGTGCTGCCAAGGTGGGGCCCTTGGTGTTGTATGTACTCACCTGGAAGCTGCTATGTCACTTCTGTCTGTGGCCTACCCCTAGAACAGTCAGGAAAGAGATTTCTGGGTTTTCTGTGTAGGTAACATCTGTCCGGGACCTATGAGTCTCACTTTTCAGCAAGATAATTAGTTCTCCCCCATAGCCTGATATGTTCTCATCCTCAGTTAAGTTGAATAGAGACAGTTGGGTTTATTAACAACAGAAGTTCCAAGGGCCACTCTCTTCTCCCCCCAGGACAGGCTACATCCCAAGTTCATTCTTAGGAAGGCAAACACAGAGCTCTGGGAAAATGCGGGGTGACATTCCTGTTTCAGAAAGCCAGGTTCATCTGTCACCTGAGGAGCAAACCATGCCAAGGCAGCATTCAGGGTATAAATAAGTAAAACGGCAAGGATCCAGAGTGGAAAAGTTGCGGTTCTCTTAGTAACAGGACCTTACAGTGATACGATCTACAGAGACGTCGCTAAGGCCACACTCATTCACAGAATCTGTAACACCAAGAGCAGATGAACATCTTTCACTCTGCAGCCTGGCTTTCTCCTTTGGCTCCTTTCTGAGGATAGACTTCACTTGCTGGTTTAATCTTCCACACTGTGGAATTTCCCTTCTCTATGTTTTAAGTACCTCACAGAATATCTTTTATTCTTTCTCATTAAGAACAGCAGGGAATGTGGCTCCTGTTGTCCCATGCTCTTCATTACTTGTAAAATAAGCAAGATGTACAGAGAGTCTCTTGCTCTCCTGGCCTCCCACCCATTCACATGGGCAGCATGGTGTCTTTGCTTATCGTGTCTAGGGATGCTGGCTTTTAGGAACTCCACTAGAACTTCCTGTGCTTCATGTGCTGTAGTAACTAGCAGAGATCAGATTCAGGTACAGTCTCTCTATTCTTCACTCCATTTCACTTCTACCAAATGTCTGTCTGTCTTTCTCTTCTTTCTTTCTTTCTTTCTTTCTTTCTTTCTTTCTTTCTTTCTTTCTTTCTTTCTTCCTTTCTTTCTTCCTTTCTCTTTCTTTCTTATTTTAAAAAATTTATTTATTTAAATTAGTTTCAAGTATACAGTACATAGATTAGACATTTATCTAGTTCATAAAATGATCCCCCAGTTGCTCCCTCCCTCCCCTGGCCCTCCACCTAGACATCATATTAATACTAACTGCATTCCCTATGCTGTGCTCCCCATCCCCGTGACCATCCATCAGCTACTAATTTGTACTTCTTTAACCGTTCATCCCATTCTCCCAGTCCCCCAAACCCTCTCCCCTATGTCTATCACCAAATTGTCCACTATATTTGTCAGTCTGTTTTTGATTAGTTTGTTCTTTTTTCCCCTTAGATTCTGCATATAAGTGAAATCATATGGTATTTATCTTTCTCTGTCTGACTTATTTCACTCAGCATGATAACCTCTAGGTCCATCCATGTCATTGCAAATGGTAGGATTTCATTTTTTTAATGGCTGAGTAATATTCCATTGCATATATGAACCATAATTTCTTTATCATGCAGATAAAAATGTTGAAATGTTGTGCCCCATGATTGCTATATCATCTCCACACATACTTTTCAACTTTATGTCACAATAGGAAAAAGAATGGCCAGATCTTTACAGACTGTCCACGCAGCCAACCAGAGTTAGAGATGAGTGATGTTAGTCAGTGTTGGTATAACTAGCTTTTCTTTTTTCTTCTTAATAGGAGAGATAACCTTGTGAGATAAACTGCTCTTACCTGGGGTAGTTTGCATCTTTTCATAAGTTTCTCATGAGTTGTGGAAGCTCCGTGATGGGAGGTAGAGTGAGAGGGCTTAGGGCTGATATTGGAGAAAGGAGACCATGGGAGGCAGTCACCATTATCTAACCCTGCATGCGATCATTGGGGGCTTTCTGGCTTGTTCCCCTATCTCTTTACCTGAGAATTTTATTTCTTTGTTTCTGTGATTATGTGAAAACAGGTGGTTACATTTCTTGAATGATATTATGAGGTGTACTTAGTATAAGAAAAATGTACTCAATATATGAAGAAGTGCCTTAAACATATCCACAGCTTAGTCTACGTAAAGATGAGATTTATCTTATGAATAATTATTCGTTTAATAATCTCGGTGTGTTTTTATTAATTGCACATTATAAACCACCCTACTATAACTTAGTATGTAACTACTTTGTCTATTTTTGTTCAACCATAATGTGTCAAAAATTGTCATTTGAGTCATGCAGAGATACATAATACTTGATTCCTATCTTTAAGTAGCTTACAGATAAGAGAGGTACACAAGTAATAAAGCTCTAAGCTATAACATGAGAGGTACTGGGGATGCATAAATGAAGTACCACACCCACCCGTTCAGGAATGAGAGGATATCTGGAGACTAGGGTGGAAAGGAAGCTGGGAGACTGAGAGACAAGTGAAAGAAGACACTGTCAGAACTTGGGGACCTCAAAACCCATGAGGAGCTTATGAGGTGTGACCGAGGAAGGGAGGGTGTCTCAGGAGGCCTCTCAAGCCTTCCTTTTTCTCATCCACAGTACCCAGTTAGACACCAAGTCCAGTCATTCTTACTTTGGCAATATCTTTTGTATGTTATCTCCTCTCTTTATTCTCTCTATTCTTTTCATAGTCTCCCTAACAGACCTGCTAGCCACCAGTAGAATTATCTTCCTTAGAAACAAAACAAAATAAATCTCTGATCATACAGTTTCCCTTTCCCGCTTTTATAACCCTCCACAATATGGATGGATTCTTCTTTTTCTAACTCATTTCCTACACTCACAGCCATCCCCCAACTCCAGAACTCCTTCCTTCCGAACAAGCTGAGAACCTTCAGAATATGGTATGTTTGCACACATAGGCACATCTTGTTTGCTGGCCCTTCCCACACCCCAGCTTTTTCTTGTTGTTCCTCTCAACTCGCCAGGTTTGTCTTTGTCTCAGAGCAGTTCCTTTGGGTGTTCACTGCCCTAAAGACTCTCCCTTTAGATGATCTCATCATTTGGATCTCTGCACCGAGAGCTTCCCTGACCACCTCATCTAAATAGTCTCCACATCTCTTGGGTTTCACCTTGTAAGATTCAGGGCCACAGCAAGGGCGTATAGTGCCTTTGTAGTCATTAGAAAAAGGTGCCCCTCTGGCTAGTGCAGACCCCGTTTATCCCCTCAGCTGGGCCTCTGGCAAGGGACACACTACAAACTTATTCAGAGCAGCCTGGAGACTTTTGTCCCTAACTGAAATTATCTTGCTTATTTGCCTGCTTGTTCTTTGCCAGTTTCTCTAATTAGGTGTGTGAGAGCAAAAATCTTCCATGTTTTTCAAAACTGCCTATTTAGTACTTGATGTGTGGCTTTATCTCCGGGCTTTAGAATATTGTAGTAATTTAATGAATATTAGTTGAACGAATTAATGAATTCTGTGATGCCTGCATTGATCCTGTCTCTTTGCTGCCTTAAGCCTCTGAATACATATCTTCTAGAGTGTTTATCACTTCATGTTGTCATTCTCTCTCTGTTACATGTCTCCTCCAGTAGACCGTGAACTTGCAGGAGTCGGAGAATGTGCATCATCAGTCATTTAGTATAGAATTATTTAGTATAGAATCTGATACATCCTGGGTTCTTGGTAAGAGTGTGTTTATATTAATGCCTGAAATTTTAATCTGAATAAAAGGAAGAGAAGTAGTTTTATTAACATAAAGAAGTCTGAAGGAGAGTGGTTTCCTAGGGTTCAATGCTGAGTTTGAGGTGTCAGCCGAACAGTCAGATGAAAACGTCCAGAGGTGACGACTGGGAGTGTGGAACTTGAGAGCGGCAAATGTGGGCAAAGATATCAATTAATGAGGAAGGGTTATGGACACAGATCACAGGTTGGAAGTCGGAGGCCAGGTCTGGCCTGCAGGCATTCTTTTGCCCCTCATGGCGTTGAAAAATTTGTAAAATTTGGTGCCTCCCTTCAAAATTGAGGAGGTCCTCACACAAATTTCAGATCTCTAACTCCCTGGACATATCAGCTCTGGTGACATGGTGCTGCGGGGTGCTCCCCCGGAGAGACTTCATGTATCCTCACCCTCTATGCTTCCTCTTACTTGCCTGTAGCTCGCGAGTTCGCATGGAATATGAAGCAGCAGAACACTTCCAGCGAAGGCTGCAGAGGAAGGAGAGGACCTGTGGAGGTCGAGGGGATCGGGCAGAAGCAGGAGGAGAATATGGGGCAAGCACGGTGCCAAAAAGTCAAGTGAGCATTGAGATCAACAAGGAAATGGGGAGGAAGTAGGTGAGATGGGATGAAAATAAAGAGCAAAATATCCTTGTTTTCGATGATTGAAAAATCATTCATAATATAGGACACAGCAGTTAAGAGCACGAATTTCCACATCAGATAAAATTTTGTCCAAAACTTGGGCCAGCAAGTTTAGGGGATTATAAGGTCACTTTTACAGTATGCCAACAAATTATTTTATTCCTTACAGTTCTACAGTAAAAATAACTTCATTACGGTGAGTTGAAATTCTACCTTAACCACTTTACCCCCACTGAAGCAATTGTTTTTATAAATGATTGTTGTTAAGGCAAGTTTTCTTAGGACTATGACTTTTAGGTCTACGACATCGTAGAACCCAATAAATGGTTAGTTGTTAATAGCTTTTTCCATATGCCATTCAGAGATGCTCCCACTTCAGGTGACTCTGAAATACTTTTTTTAAATAGCGTGATTTATTTTTATTCGTTCATAGAGAATAACTGAGTTCTAAAAAATTATATTAGTGTAAGTTCAAATAGCCAGCCTAGAATCTAAGGGGGACTTCTAAATGTCCTGCTCAGCATTGGTTTCGAAGTCCATTCTTTTAAAGAAGGAAGGACTCATTCCTTGGTTGTGAGAAGTTTACGTTAGGATGTTAGTATTCCCTGCTGCGCTCACTTGATTGATTTGACTCCACGATGAATGATTGCTTTGGAGTTCATATGTTATTACAACCAACCCTGGATATTTTAACAACTGATCGCTGTTTGTAGATCATCTTCTCTCGTAGGACCTCCTGACACTGGAGCAGGGAGCAAATTCTCTTGTTTTCTGGTAACAATTTAGAGAGAAATAAGCCATTTATTGTTCTCTTGGAAAGTTTCTTTTCGTAGTTATGTCTTCTTAGAAAAAGTTATTGCTCTCTTTTTTTTTTCACTCCTTTAAAGAAGATGAATAGATTGAATCAATAGATGGGAGGGTTCAGTGAAAGAAGCAGAACCATATGCTAACTGTGGAGTTTAGCTGGTGGGTATTTGGGTGTTGACAGTTTTTTCAACTTTTCTGTATTCTTGAAAATTTTTGTAATAAAACATTGGAAAAGAAGCCATAGTTCCAGACACCTAAAACTGCAATTTAAATATTGTGTCAGCAGGTGGTGACAATGCTTTGACAATTAGATAGATCTGTGATTTGGGACCTGGGACTTCACACTTCATTTACCAAAGTATCCTAGTTAAAATACCTGAATTTCTGCCAAAAGTCTCAAAGACGATATTTTTGAGTAGTTTTTAAAGAAGTAAGGTCTTTAAGTGTAATTCAGTCCTTTTCTGATCAATGCTAACTTATCTTCATCCTCCCAGTAGGTGGGTGTGGCTTGCTTGGGCTTCCTCTGCAAAGCACCTGGGTGGGCTACTGAGCTCTTTCTCAGCTATTTGGTCTGTCACTGTGCCTTCAAGCTAATTAGACCGAGTAGAGAGCTAAAGTGTAAAGAAACTTTCTACAAGAGTGGCATCTTTCAAGATGTAAAATCTGTTTTATTTCCACCCCCAGGGGATATTTCCCCATTGTCTTGATGATTGGAACTTTAGGGTTGATGTACTACAGTTTTTATTTTACTGCTCTTATACTGTATCGCATTCCCCCTCTCCCCTCTTCATCCTCATCTCCGCTTCTATTCAACTCATCCACAGCAATGACAGCTACTCTAATGTGTTTCATATATATCCTTGGATATTTAGGCCTTCTGGAATATGATTAGTGTTATTTTTTTTTAAATGTTTTTAAATTTCTTTGAACTATGTACATCTGCTCAGAGTCTGATTCATGGAATTCCTTGGCCTGTGTCTTTACGTTCTCTGTCCCGAGTGGTGGATCCCCCCGCCCCGCCCCAAGCTCTGCTGACCACAAACGTGCAGGGATGAACATTCTCACACAGGCCCCTTTGTGACTCTTTGGGAGGTTTTCTCTGGGACATATACCAGTAATGGGGTATAGGATACACATAGCCTTAGTTTTAGGAACTACTGCCAGAGTGTCAGTTCTGATTCGTTTCTCTATATATTCAACATCTGACATTACAGACTTTCTAAATTTTGCAGTTCTGATTGGAGTACAGTGATACCTTATTGTTTTAATTTGCCTTTCTCTGATTAGTAATAAAGCTGTGCATTTCTTTCTTATGATAGCTGTTTAGATTTCTCCTTTTGTGAATTGTTTGGCCCAGTTTTACATTGAGTTATTCTTCTTTTTCAGGATAAGAATATTGCTTTTCACTTGACTCAATTTTATTCTTTCCCAGTGCTCTCAAAAATAAAACTAATAGAAGGTATAGCAATGGCTTAAGATAGTGGCAATTATTTTCTATTTCAATGCCTTGTTGCTTTCCTTCCAAGTGCTAATTGGAACTTAAAGCTGTATTTACTTGTAGGTTACTTGTTGGCCAGTCTCTCCCACTAGAAATTATGCTCTATGAGAGCAGAGTCTCTTTCTGCCTTTTCTAATAGCTTTATCCCAGCACATAGAAAAGTGGTTACATCATAGGTGCTTGATAAAGAACTATTGATTCCGTTCACTAATCGACTATTGAGTTATTTGTACCACGTACTGAGTTAGCCTTGGGGAGTCACAAAACTTTATGACTGCCCTCAAAAGGAGCTCATTGGTCACCCAGAAAAGACAAGAAATCAAAGAATTGCAACAAACTGAGACATGTGCCAGTTCAAGTGGAAACTTGTCTCAAAGGGCTCAAGGCCTTCTACAGAAAATTGCGCTTAAACAGAGGTAACAAAAATTAAGCAAGGATTTTAAAGCAAACAAATAGAGGCAACAATGAAATACATACTTTTAAACACTTTTACAAAGCTGTGCTCTTCTGGCTTAAGACAGAGGTCAGAACACAACGCCCAGGGAAAGGAGCCCAAGCGTTATCCTTTTTACAAGAGAAATATACACATGAAGCAAACCTCTCCTCCAGGGACCTGCTGGAAATTCAGCTGGAAGGCTGAGCCTCCACACCACCTGATCAGCCTGCTTTTCTGGTTTAGGGATTCTGTTCTTTTGAATCCACGTCAGGGCCTGGAGGACTATCCACAAAATAAACTCTTGGACAGATATCTAAAGCTGAGTTTATCCAAAGCCCAAATAATTGCCAGACACACCCATTGGCTAGAGACAGTTTTTCTCCCCTTGGCAATCATTTTTATAACGCTCAGTTACAGACTGTTTTATTCACGTATTCTGATTACAAAACGTCAGTCTATGCATCATCAGATGCCACAAGGAGAGATCTTCCAAGTCTCTGACTCTCGCTGGGAAAGAAATAAGAGCCTATTTCAACTTCTCAAAGCTTTCTTTGCCATCAAGCTTCGTTACCCTTATTTAGTGTTGTTAGAGGACAGGTTGTAGTTCCCAGAGAGAGGAGAAATCAGGACCACTGCCTGACTGCTGCCCAAGTTGTGGGCCCAGTTATTGTCAGATCTGCAAGGACCGAGGAGCTTGCAAACTGTGTTCTGTGGAGTCCAAAGGCTTCCTAGGGGATGGGGTGGGGATGGGAGTACTGAAAGGACATTCATGTCTTTCTTGAGCCAATTTCCCCAAAAGGAAAAGTACTTCACCAGAGTAGGAATCTGTTTGCTGGGTACAATCAAAAACATTATTCCATTGCATTAAGGATGTCAAACACTAGTGTTTCTTTGCTTAGTTCACCTGCGTTTCCATGAGAATTTCCTAACACAGAATATAAGTTGGGACCTGAGTCCGTTTATTTTTCTGAGGGAAACCTCAGATAAAAAAATAAACGGGAAGTTCGGCCACTCCCTTCAATCTCACTAGAGAGCAGCGCTGTGACCTCTCAATGCCTCATTGCATGAACTACCATTGTAAGACCATGCATTCCTTTAATCTTCAAATATATACTGAGTTACTGCTCTGTGCTGGAGAGTCATCTGTGGACAAGGTGTGGGGCTCTATCTCTAGGTGTTTATAATATAGGCAAATATGACACTAAGTGTGAAGAAGGTGGGAGGAGAAGGAAGACAGATGGTTAAGGTAAAGGGAGCAGCCTGTGTTGGTTCCAGAGACTAGAGAAAGCAAGATAAGCTCAGTGAAGGGCAAATGGTTTCAGTATGATTGGAACACAGAGTGTGAAGGGGGCTATGATAAAAGAGGAAGCTTAAACAAGGAACCCTCCAGCCAGGTAACAGCTCACAAACGCCTCCCTGCTGTTTCCACGGGCACAGGTACTTGCCACCCTGCCCTTCATGACCTTTCAGAAAACAGGCTCAGGTTGTCCCTACGTCCCCTCACCCCACAGCGAGTAGGTAGAAGACCTTTTGTGATCTGAAGCAGTTGCCACTTTCCCCGTAGTCTCGTGAGCGATTTTTGGTGGCAAGCTGGTTTAATCATCTTTTTATCACAATTGTGAAGCTACATTTCCGCTGACATAGTGGGTTCCATCTAAAAGGGTTAATAGTAACTTGACAGAGTTGAGTGATTAAATTAGGTTTAATTACAAAACAGTGTTTGATAAACAGGAGATATCAGATGGGGAAGCTTTTCAAATGCCCAGGCCTCATGCCCTTCTCAGCCCTAATGAATACAGTCCTCTATGGGACCTGGATGTATGCATTTAGAAAAAGTCTCTTGGGCATCTAAGTGGTTAAAACGAACTCGCAAAAACTTTCTCTTGCATAGAAAAGGACATTTTCAGAAAATTCTAGATGAAGTTTTAAACATATTTCTACTAGCTTCATTATGATGTTAGAAGACAGAAATCAGAAATATTTTTCTCAGAGTCAATCCCCATAGCAGGTCCTAGAAATTTCTTTTTTGGTAGTTTTCCATAAAATCAGAGCCTTAATTATAATTAGGAAGGTAGTGGCCAATTCCCTCTCCACCTTTATTTCCTTTTAAATAGGAAAACATGAATTATCTGCTGGCTTTTTAGATCTACTTGTGTGGTGCCAGCAAACTTGAGTTGGAGACATCAGAGATGGCTTTTCATCATTACTGACAAGTAACTGGACAATTGTAGCCATCCCCCCGATCTCATGAGGCAACATTAAACGTCTTGTTGGAGAGACACTGCAGAAAGAACTTACTGTGGTTTATTTATTTATTTTATTAAATTTATTCAGGTGACATTGGTTAATAAAATTATATAGGTTTCAAGAATTTACTGTGGTTTAGAGCAGACTTTAGCATCATTCTCCGCGGTCTGCTTTGGTTTGGATTAAATAACAAATGAATGTATCAAGCAAACATTGAAAAAAAGAAGCCGGTTGCCAAGAAAAACTTTAAAAATATCTATTAGATATGGTAGTACCAGTGAAGATGGAGAGAAGGGGTAGATTCAGGAGACTGAGGATGTTGAACTGATAGCACTACATGGTAGATGGCCTGTTGGGGAGCAGGGTGGGGGAAGGGATCCGAGCGATGATTGGGTTTTCAAAACCCCTTTGTTCGAATGAATTGCTTATGAGCTTGTTTTAAATTTAACTCACTCTAATGGGTTTACTTAATGGGTAAGAGTCTTTGACAGAATTTCTAATTTCTAATCATACTGAAACCATTTGCCCTTCACTGAGCTTATCTTGCTTTCTCTAGTCTCTGGAACGAACACAGGCTGCTCCCTTTACCTTATGACTGGGATTCTGTTTTGGACTGCTGGGTGGACATCAACTGACCATCTGACACACAATACACTTATAATTTTAGCATAAGGCTTTCTATAATGTAAACATAGTAAATAGTCATATGATATTTACTATGATTTAGAACCAAAGAGTGTTATTCTTATCTTCATGATTTCTGACTTATTTTTATTAAAACAAGTTTATAAGTAAAAGAAAATCTGTACCAGAATTAGAAATTTAGAAGGGTTTTTTTCAGGATATGTTTGATTGTTTGTTTTATGACATTTATTTTTAACATTTTCATGAAAAATTTCAAACATACATAATTAAAATAGTAATGAAACCCATGTACGTACTTCACTCAGCTTTCACAGTTATCAATTCGTGTCAATTCTTATTTGATTTTAATAAAATATTCTCTCTCACAGCTGAATTATTGAGATATAGTTGACACATAACACTGTGTAAGCTTAAGATATGACGATTTGATGCTCGTGTGTATTGCAAAATGATTACTGCAATAAGGTTAGTTAACACATGCCTTACCTCACACAATTACCTTTTCTGTGTGTTGTTGTGAGAACATTTAAGATTTACTCTGTAAGGGAGGAAGATTTTCTTCTCTACCTTTATAGATTCTTATACCTGATTTAAGAATTAAATTGATATGAGACAGATTAACAGGAGAAAAACCCAAGTTTAATTTTGTATGTATGGGGTTCCATAAGAACATAAGAGTCCAGAGACAATCAGGCAATTGAGGCTTATACATCATCCAGAGCTAAGGAGAAGCAGATAGGAGTCTGGGACTTAAAAGGGGGAGGAAGGCAAGTCCCATGAAGAGGAAAAAGCAATCGTTTGCTATACCATGTGGAGACAATGAGATAGAGAGGGCTTTGAACAGGCAGACCTTGCCGAGTCCACACCACCCCGCCACCCCGTCCCCACCCGCCATCCCCATAGACCACACCTAGATCATATTCTTCACAGTTATCTCTGGTGATAGCTCTCCAACTTGAAACAGGCCCTCTATCTAAATTACTTAGGGCAGTCAAGAGGGAGATAAAAAAACTATTCCTGAGTCTTTTGTTTCTTAATAATAATCATCCTAAAGTAACCCTTATGCCAACAAGACATGTTTTGGGGTGACAAAATCCTGCTCCCCTACCACTCCCTTAGCAATTATCAACTATACAGTACAGTATTGTTAGCTATAGTCACCATGCTCTACATGAGATTCCCAGAACTCATTCATCTTAAACTAAGTTTGGGTTCATAAATATTGATAATTGTAATATCCTCTTGATTAATTGATCCTTTTATCATTGTATAATGACCTTCTTTGTCTCTTGATACAATTTTTGACTTAAATTCCATTTTATCTGACATAAGTATAGCTACCCCCACAATCTGTTGGTTTCCATTTGAAGGGAATATTTTTCCATCCCTTCATTTTGAGCCTCTGTGTGTCTTAAAGCTGAAGTGAGTCCTTTGTAGACAGCATGTAGCTGGGTCTTGTTTTTTGTTTGTTTTGTTGTTTGTTTGTTTGTTTGTTTTCATCCATTCAGCCACTCTATGCCTTTTGATTAGAGAACTTTTATTTAAAGTAATTATAGATAGGTAAGGACTTACTAATAACAGTTTATTGTTTTCTGGACATTTTGTATTTCCCGTGTTCCTTTTTCCTCTTTTGCTGTCTTCCCTTGTGAATTGATGATTTTCCATAGTGATATGCTTTGATTCCCTCCTCTTTATCTTTTGTGTATCTGCTATAGATTTTCGCTTTGTAGTTACCACAAGACTTACACAAAATATCTTATAGATATAACAGCCTATTTTTGTCTGGTGAAAACTTTGACAGCATTCAAAAATCTTTACTCCCTCTTCAAGATTTTATTTTTTATTTTATAATTTACCTTCTTTTATGTGTGTACCATTAGCAAATTATTGTAGCTCTAGCTATTTTTAATACTTTTGTCCTTTAACCTTTATACTAGAGTTAGGTGATTTATATGACATCATATTACATTACTTGAGTATTTTGAAACATACTTACCTTTACCAATGTGTTTTATAGCAGTGTGTATGTCTTTAAATATCATAAATTAAGCCTTAAATCGGTTATGTTTAGATTTTGAATCCTTTGTGAGTGGTTACTTAACAGCATTTGAAACTCTTAAAACTTTGGTTTGCATAATGGGAATCTCAAAGACACACACCCTTGAGTTTGATCTCCCAACCACAGAATAGTCCTTCCCTTTTGGCCTCCAGCTCATCACTTTACAATAGTGGACCAGCCACTATGAGCCCCAAAGGGCATCTGAACTTGTAAACAGTGGGGGAAAGAAGGAGAGGTCATGGGGTCAGGTATGAGTTGCTAAGAGCTTTTCAGGGTTTTCATTATGACTGAGAGACACATATGTTCTTATGACAACTGAGGCATACAGGTGGAGGAAGGAAGGCTTGCATATCATGGCTTTGGTTAGTTTCCCTTTTCTTGCTCTTTCTCACACATCAGTGACTTTCTCTAACAGGAAGAATTTAGTGTTGCTGTTGTTTTAAATTTTGTTTGGGAGTTAGGCTGAAATATAAGTTATGCATGATAGCTCATGGGATGTTAAAGCAGAAATTCACGCCTCAAGAATTTTCCTCTCATTTACAGATGAAGAAACTGAAACTCAGAGAGGTTGTTATGTTTTACCTGGGGTCACATGTTCTCTGGGTCTTCATTCCTCCCTCTTTCACCTGAGCAATTTGACGCACATTTTGCCAGGGAGAACTGGAGTCATTTCTTATGAGGATTTAGTGATGCACACACAAATCGACATTCAGAAGTCTGCTCTGACTTTCTTTTTTAAGCGTTTTAAATATAGCATAATTGCCATTGAAAATAATCCTTCAGATTCCAAACTTGGCAATGTCCTTCAGCTTCACTCTCTCTCTCAGGTTACAAGGACATATTTCCATTTTACTGCAAATTGAACATAAGCAGTTTTCCTACACAGCCAGAAGTTTAGCAAGACCAGTTCATTTGCAAACCTCTCCAGATTTATCTTGTACGGACTTGAGGTTGTGTGTGCACATAAGCATTTTCAATGGTGTGTTTCAACTGTCTTTGAATGGGCTATGGACAATTCTCTGGCGGTCTCAAACTGTAAATTTATGCACTCTCTATTATTTTCATTTTTAGGATCAGATCTTTATGGAAAATGCAGGTGCAGTGAAGCAACTCTGCAAACTAACCAACAACCTTGAAGAAAGAACAGAAGAATTAGAAATATGGAACAGAAAACTAGCCAGACTAAAGCGGCTCAGTAGTTGGAAGTCCTCAGCCAGTGAAGCATGCTCCTTCAGGTAGATCCAGGGTTGCCATAAAAATATGGAGACAGGAGTGGGGTCTGGCCACAACTAGATTATGCAGCAACCATTACTTGCGATGATTACACCCCTCTTCTTTTTTAGAATGTTTTGGAACATAATTGATTTATATGATAATTTTCTATTTTTCCTGTTGTAGCTTTAAAAATGAAACAAAACACACATCTGTTCAAGAGCGGTTGTTACAGGAAGTGCTACATTTTAGCAAAAGGGTAGCTTCTCCTTTAACTAGGAGAGGTGGCCATTTCTAAATTTGGAAAATCATATTTGGTCCTCAGGGAAAAAAAATTTATTTCGTTATTACTTAGGGAGTTAAATGTACATTTCCTGAGGTATAATTTTGAGAAAAAGAGAAATATAACATTTAATGCATTCATTTATGCTTACTAAGGTTCTTTTCCACAAAAGGAACTCTCAATTGGCTTGACTTTTTCTTTTTTAAATTACCACTGTATTACAAGAAAATCATGCTGCTGTGTTAGTGACAGCTTGGGTCTTTGTCGTGTAACTCCTGGAGAGGCATTTGAAAAGCAATTAATTCTCTCCCCCTCTTTTTAAAAAAATTTTTTTATTTTTTTAAAGCAGAGCTGTTAGTGGATCTTCTCTAAGAAGGGCCATTTCCAAAAAACCCAACAAGGTAAATAAACTTACATTTGTAATGAACAGAGATGATATTTTCTATACAGAAGGAGTCTTTAAAGAAATCGATTCAGATTTTTTTTTCCTTCATTTATTTGTTGATGGAGTCCCTAATTTTCATCTTTATGCATTTCAGCTGTTAAATACCATCCCTTTAATAGCTACTAACTGGTGTTTCAAAGAGAGATTTAGAGAAATGAGTACAGAACATGTTCATTTCAGAAATATTACTCTGCCAGTGTTTATTTCTAGTGTCTGCATCAAAGTGAAAATTACCAGCCTCCACATGGATATGACCCTGGGCAGTAAGAGCTGTGTGGATGCTTTGACTCAACCTAGCTCCTTATCTGTGACTTCAGAAGATCCCAAAGAATGTTAGTTCATCCTCAAATCCCTCTATTACCTTTGATATTTAGTACTGTATATGCAAATGAAGAGTAGGCATTCACTTGCTTGTAAAGGTTAAAATGTGATGGCTTTATTAATGAATAGAGAACTTTCATCAAATAGAATAGCACTTACAGTAAAAAGTAAAGGTTAATCATTTATTAACTTAAAGGACATCCTGTCCATTGCAGAGAAGTGTCAGAGAGAAGCTACACTATTCCCTTTCTAGCTGCAATTCATAGATAGTTGTGAAACTCAGCTTGCTCCCTCTGATCCACCAGTGTTCCGAAGGTAGTCCCTCCCAGAGGAAGATATTCATGACCTTAATTTATATCCTGTTAAGGGATGACCTGATTTTAGGGCCGTTCCCTTAGTTTACTCTCTGCTCCTCATGTTCTACTGCATTGCACTATCCTAAAAGGATTCAGAAAGAGTTTAATATTCCACTAAAAACTACTACAACGTTAGGCTGCTGACAAGTTTCTTGGTGTACCAATAAACATAAATATATATGTAAAAATGTTCTTGGGCAAGTTAATTAATTGCATTGGGAAATAAAGATAATAATAGCATCATATCTTACAAAGGTTGTTGGTAGGATTAAATGAGCTAAAGCCCTTAGCACAGTGCCAGCACATAGCAGGTTGCTCAATGAAAACAAAACATTAAAAATATTGTACTAACCAGTTTGCAGTGAGATAAAGTGGATGATATCAACATCCATGGCGGCCCTAATAGGCGCAATTTGGTCACATGAAACCTCTATAGGTCCCATCTTGCACCCAAAGAATCTCTTTATTTTGCAGTTATCTCAGAATATTAACTAGGGTGTACGTACGGTCCATGAGAGAAGTCCCCATATCTGCCTTCCTCATGCTGTGTCCCAGGGACGAGCAGACAGTAGGCCCTCAAGAAATATTTGTCAAGTGAATGCATGGATGGAGAACTCAGTCTGAAAATATTCTTTGAAGACTCATGATCTAAATTGCAACATTAGGTGGTTCAGTGTCCTGTGTATGTGTTTGTGGGGTGGGAAGTTGGGATGTGAAACACAGAGTCCGAAAGTTATCTACGCATTAAAGAGCACTCATTCAAAGTTGGAGACCTCTTGCAGTCACTGTCCTAGGCCTGTGGAAGGCCCAGAAAGGTAAGAAGTGGCCCTTTCTCCTAAAGAATTTCAGGGTAGCCAGGAAAGATGAAAAGAAAATACAAAGAACAGTTGTAGCTGGATGTGATCAATGTTGCAGAGGCTCAGTGTTGCAGGAGTATTCTGGGAGGGGCCTTCAAGGAGGAGTAAGGATTGGCTAGCTATAACAGGAGCTGTAGGAAAGGTTTCAAATGGAATGGTGTGAGCAAAGGTCTGGGAGCTGGCACTGGTTTTGTTGAAGGATTAGGTGGGAGCTGGTTAGGGAGGAGAGTAGAAGATAAGGTTGAAAATATAGGTTAGGCTAGTTTCTAGATCACCAGGGTAAGGAGTTCATTTGCAAAGCCATGAGGATCTTTTGAATAATAACAATAATATCTAAGTTGTATAGTTTATTTTCTTTCTTTCTTTTCCTTCCTTCCTTCCTTCCTTCCTTCCTTCCTTCCTTCCTTCCTTCCTTCCTTCCTTCCTTCCTTCCTTTCTTTCTTTCTTTCTTTCTTTCTTTCTTTCTTTCTTTCTTTCTTTTTTTTTTTTTTTTACAGACAGAAAAAGGGAGACAGCAAAGCATGGTGGTTAAGAGCACAGATTCTGGAGCCAACTATTTTTTGGTTCATAGCCTGGCTTTGTGACTCACTAGCTGTGTGATCTTAGATAAGGAACTTGGCCTTCCTGGGCCTTGTTTTTCCCCATCTCTAAAAGGGGATAACAGTACCTACCTCGTAGGATTGTTAAAGATTATTGTGAGGATTACATAAATTAGTATGTATAAAGCATGCAGAAGAGTTTGTGGCATATAATAAATGCCGTATGAGTTTCACTCTTATTAATATTCAAGAAATTCAAACAAAGACCAATTTTAAGCTATTTCTGAACTACCATCAACCTCCAGTTCCTTTATGATCAAAAAATGGTTCTGCCCTATTCCCCCAGGAGAAAGCCAACATAATCCTTCCTGTTACATTAGTAGGAAAACTCACATTTAAGGAGCACCTTATTTAAGGGAACAGAAACCTCTCATCTCTCCAGCCAGATTTCCCAGCAGTTGCCCAGCTGTCTACCCTGTACTTCTTGGCCCATTCGTCATATGCAAGTTTTCATACCAATATGTATCTGTCTTAAATGTTTGTCTCATTCATTTGCTAGAGACTTTAATTTACTTATTTCATATCCTTCGTAGTGGTATACATTATACAGTTTAATCAATATTTGTTGAATGGATATAAGGAAAAATAAGACACAGGCCCACAGCTGTCCTTAAAAATGGGTGGCAGAATTGGATACCGATGTTTAAGTTTTAAAGAGTACTTAAAGAGTACTTAGTAGCATTTCTTGTTGCAAAAATCTTTCCCACGGTTTGTCATGATGCCTCAAATTCTTCCATTGTGATTTACTCCATCATGTCTTGAAGACCTTTTGATTTTTAAAAGTATCCTATTAAAAGAGATGGACATCTGGGTTCTGGCAGTATCTTGTCTGGTAGGTCCTCTTCTCTCATGAAACTTCAAGAATAAGCAGTAAATGAATGTTACAGATGATCACCCTGCAGGATGTCCGGGAAAAGAGAGATTACTGTAGCCTGGAGAGTCATGGAAAGAGAGGGACTGAGGTGGGCTTTGAAATTGCTTTGTTGTCAGGGAGCAGAGAGGAGGAGAGAGATGTAGTTTGAAAGGAGCACACCAGCCGTCCCAAGGGAGCCCCAAAGATCGCCACGGGGAGGGCGTCTTCATGCATCCTCACAATTAGCTTTGCCGATTTATCACTGCTCATTACTGAATCTTTTCATAGCTATATTTTTCAGGGGAAAAAACTGCCGTGTCCTAACTGGGTTTTCCAGACCTTGGTTATAACTCTCATCGCTGCGATGTCATTTTGGTGAGACAAACCTCAATGTTATGCTATGTCAACCTTTTTTTCCCCATCTTCTTCTTCTCACATGTGAACGGAGGCCTGACCTTTTACTCACTTTGAAGACTAAGAGCCCTTTAAACCACGCTTGACCTTTGATGCAGCTTAGAGGTGAGGGAGCCCTTTATAAACTCATACTTTGAAGAAAAGAAGCACAGGCTTTCTGTACCTAAATGTGAGAGGAATGATGATTTTTTTTCAATCAACTCATATTTTCTAACAGCTCTCTGTGCCTTTCACATGTATGTATGTGTTGGTGTGGGTGTTTCCTTGGTTTGTTTTTTTGTTTTTTGTTTTGATCTTGTAAATAACTTTCTCTAATTCTTTGTTCTTCTCCTGTCTACTGGAGTTGGGGTAGGAGTGTGTAAGGAATCAGGCACAACCCACTCTCCCCTGGATATTCACATTTATTAGGATTCTTCTAGATTCTTCCATGGAATTGCACACCAAAGAGATTGTGAAATTACCTGAATATGTACAATATGAAATTGTAACCAAGTTTACAATCAGTTACAGCAAACGAATACGGTGAGGACAAAAGTATTTGCTTTACAAGCATTGGGTCCCTTTTGACTGCTGTCCTTCCTCTGCAGAGTGGCAAGATCACCTCCTTCCTGGGATACAGGAGTCTTTCCTGGCCTCCAGCCTCCAGTCTCCAGATTCCTGCTGCTGCTGTAGGGGCCCCTTGGCCTTTGAGCTCTGGTCATCCTGCCTCTGTTCTTTAGGGCTTCTTGTTTTCACTCTGACTATTCACATGGCAAAAAGGGTATTTACCTATCCCTTGAACAGTGCTTCGTTGGTGTGGGGAAAGACCGGCGTCTGGGTTTGTCTCAGGGAAGACAAGCATAAGAGAGGTGCCAGGTGCTTCCACTTCTTCATCTAAAGCAGCTTCCTAGCTATAGAAGACCTCATGGCTCTCTCGGTCTCCTCATCTCCCCTGATCATTTAACTCCTCACTTGCTACTGCCACCATGGGAAGCATCCCCCAGTATTTGACACAGAATTCCCATTAGAAGCCATTGCACTTTTGTCACTCTCTAAGGGAGCTGGTCTTCTGCTGGGATCCCCAACTCAGGGGAGTGTGAACATCTATCCTTAGCATTCTCTAGAGACAGATTCCCATGAAAACCCAATAAAAAGTTATAGGAAGTCTAAATCTGATATAAAGAGGCTGCTTTTTAAACATGCTCATTGGATCTTACAAATTCCAATATTGTTACTATTAAGGCCATAAATGGGAAGAATTAGGCTTATTATCATGTGGTCTGACCTGCGGTCTACCTGGGAAGGGTCAAAACCAGAGCTTGCCTTAAAGAAAAGGAGCAGATGGCCTTTCTATGATTATTCTACTATTCTACAAGTTCTTGGACTGCGCATTGAAGTGGAGGCCAGAGACAAATCAGAAAGAGTTTTTTAAGGATTAGTAGCAGGGAGATAGCGAGTGGCGGATGTGGGAGAACAAAGTAAGGGAGACTGGACCCACAGCATGCAGTGGCCAGGGTGACACCACAAATTCTGTCTGATGGCATTTTGGGGGTTCAGCACCACTTTTCCCAGGCAGGGCCGGGCCTGTTGGGTGGCAACCAGTTGCTCCCGAGAACACTCTAGGAATTCTTTCATTATGAGTGGAATTCAAACATGTGGCACATACTTCGTATATATTTAATGACAGAAATCTACCACCTTTGATGGGGAACAACATAATGAGGAGTGGAGTCTACAGAATCAGGTATGAAAGTCAATCAGAAGTCAAGTTAGGTCACATCGCATCAGGCCCAGCACACAGTGGGATTGTAAGGACACCAGACAGATTTTTTGATGTGGCTCCTGACAGAATTCTAAAGACTCCCCCAAGAGAAGAATATTAAGTATTTGGATGCACGAGCATTGTTGGGGATAGCTTTCCAAAGCTAAGAACATTTAAGGAAAGCTTTCATTTGGGTATGTAAGTTCTCATCATGGCTGGGTGGTGGGTAATATACTCAATTATTTTGAAGCCATGTCGCATGAAAATGAATGCTTTTTTTGCATTTCTTTCCTTCCTCTGTCCAATTTGGTGTGTTCTGCTCTGAAAAGACAGGCAGCTGGAAGACGTCAGCAGCGGCCAAAGGGGCTGACATCACAGCTGACTAAACCTGTGCCGCCTTTCACTTCCAAACGCCTCAGTGCAGACGCCCTTCACCAGTGGGATGTGAACTTTGCTCTGACTTTTTCCTGCAAGGAGCAGAGGGCTGTCTCCAGTGACTTCCACACTTCCTCTTGTAATCTTCCACTGATGACGGATGCTTCTGATACAGCTTGCCAGGGCCAGGGGGCTGTTCTGTGGAAAAATTCACCAGCTTGGACTACCCTGGGAGGCTCTGAGCTCCAGGAGGATGCGAGCTTTTTCTCACCAGGGCAGAGAAGCATAACTGTGCTGGTTTCTATGGCTCTTCTGTCAGCCATGCCCCACCCCGCTTCCCACCCACACATCTCTGTGGCCGGTGAGAGTACGTCTCTGGCCAGCTGGTTGTGTGAGATATATTTGGAATCAAATCTGACACATAATGCTTTCTTATCATTCTTTTAACAGTGCCTTGACGATAGTCTCCCTTTACATACTTAGCTTAAACGATCAAGACCGACACACCCCAAATCTCCCTCTGAGGTGAGAGTGCTAACCTTGTTTTCCTTTGGGGAGAAGGATCCTTGAAGGCCTCTTTCATGAATCATTTCATTCTCCTTTCCCAGCAATATCACAAGCTCTCAGGAGCCGGCCCCTCCGCCCACAGCCTCCTCCCCCTCAGGTAAGATCTTCACATTCCTCACTCTCAAACCCAGCCTGTGTTTCATGTGAATTGTCAACAGTAGAACCAGCCATTCAGGTTAACCTCGTTGCTTCTTTCCCCTCTTCCCAATGCCTTGCAGCACCTGATATATCTCTGGCAACCACACAATCCTCCTTCCAAGTACCGGAAATCACTTTCTGTGAGATCCTGCCATGTCAGGAGATGTACTGCTGCCCTATCTGGGGAATGAGAAGAGTCCTCTCAAGTCCTGTGCAAAGACAGTCCAAGGAGAAGGGACCCCATCAGAGGCCATGGGCAGGTAAATGATGTTCAAAGAGAAACAACTAGCGCTTTGAACCTGAGGTTTCTTCCCTTGTTGATATTTACTTGGATAGTCCGTGAATGGTTCCACTCTTCTGCTTGGAATAGCAAGATCTTTTAAAAAAACAAAAAGACAAATTTGCAATCATTTAAAATGCAGTCAGTCACATGCCCCATAACAATGTTTTTGGTCAATGATGGACCAAAGCATGTTCAATGGTGGTCCCATAAGTTATTATGGAGCTGCAAAATTCCTATCACCTGGTGATGTCATAGCCATCCTAACATCTTAGAGAATGCATCACTTATGTGTTGTGGTGATGCTGGTGTAAACAAACCTACTGCACTGCCAATCATATAAAAATAGAGCACATACAATTACGTGCAGTACATAATACTTGATAATGATAATAAGCAACCGTTACTAGTTTCTGTATTTACTATACTATACTTTTTATCATTATTTCAGAGTGTACCCTTTCTACTTATAAAAAAATGTTTGCTATAAAACAGTGTGCTGTGTTATGCCAGCAGCAGCCTCATACATGTTATGTTTACTGCATCTCTTGGTTGCATCATTTTCTCTTGTACTTGGTTTAATCTCATGTTGTTCACCAGTAACATGCTGTCCAAGTTTGCAGCCTAGGTGTGTAGAGGTTATACCATCTAGGTTTGTTTAAGTACACTCTGTGATGTTCACATCATGGGGAAATCACCTAAAGACACATTTGTCAGAAGTATCCCTGTTGCTGAGTGGCGCCTGATTGTATCGAATTCCCTACCCAGAGTTACAATTTTGGTTGATTCAAGTGAAAGGATCTCATTTGTTCATTGCCAAAAAAGATAGTAATAGTTGCACAACTGAAGTAATTACATGCGGATGGGTAGATTTTTTTGGCTCACTTAGAACTTAAAAAATTATGTAGTCCTTCGGCTCTCTGCCCAAACCAAGGAGGGCAAATGTAAAAGGCTTTAGAAACTCTTAAGTTTAAGGTAAGCTTTAAGTCAGTGAAAAGCACAAGGCTGGCATATCACTTTCAAAATATCCTCTTCCTCCTACACACACACATACACACCCACACACACACACACACACACACACATACAGACACACAAATGCTTTTTAAGCAACGGAATTTTCATGTTAAAAAATATGGAAACTTGATCAAGGGTGAAAGTGTAATTTCTGTAAGTGAAATACAGTACGAATAAATATATGCTAATTTGTTATTGTTTTTAGAACTCTTCTATAAACATACATATTAAATGTATAAAATAATAATAATTATTGATGCAAATAATAGCAATAAATATATACGAGTACTGCTTATGAGGATGCTGTGGTAAAAACGTGAAACTGATCCTGTCTAATTTAAAAACAGTTAGGGAAGCGCAGACATAACATGCACCTGGAAGAAGACGAACCAAAATATTTTTGAGCATATCCCATAGAATATGACCATACTGAAGTTTTGAGGTGGCAATGTAGTTTCTTTTTCTTTTTGACAATATCTGATATCCTAGTCTTGAATAAATAAACTTTTACCAATCATCATCATCATCTTCTTCATGTAATGAAGTATTACTGTATTCAAGACACTGTCATAAGTTGTCAACACGAATAAAGTGTTTAATTCTCACAAGCCTAAAAGATAGGCACTGTCATTTTCCCCTTTTTTTCCAATTTGGAAGCTGATGCACAGAGAGTGTTTTTCCACATCTATAACAGGCAATGCTTGCACTGTTTTTCTCATGAAAGCAATTTCTAATTGAACTTGGGCACATGCATTACTGTAGGGTGAGGATAAAAGTTTAATTTGAAGAAAGAAATTAGTTTCAGCATCACAGTCTCAATATTTTTAAATACAAAAAATAATCCAATACTGTCCCCCAAATACCCCCATCTCTTGTGAAAGCACATGAAACCGTGTGGCTGCTAAATCCTTCTTACCTTGGGAATCCACCTGGAGGTCCTTTTCTGTCTTCAGAAGAGGCCATCTCACCTATGACAAATGGATAACAATGGATCCTATGTAGGAAGAGATCATGGACTGATCTAACCTTCATTTTCAAGAAGTTTCTTGACCCTCGAGCAAGTTTAATACTATAGCAGCCAGCTCTTCCTATCAAAGGAAGAGCAGTCCTATCAAACCAGGTGACAATTTGTTGGTTTCTTCTCTGGGAAGATGAGTATCTTTTTTTTTTTTTTTAGTTTCCACAACTAAGGTGGACACTGAAGAGACTCCTAAGTAAGATCTGTTCCAAAGTGCCTGGGTGTGTCCCCTGAGACACAACTATCAGCTTCTCTGGCTAAAAATGAAATTTGAGTTCTGCCTTACCAGGCTCCCCGATACACTGGAAAAGTTGTCCCCTCTATCAATTGGAGAAAAATGGGAAAGATTTAAGTGTTGTATTTACTTTTATTTTCAGGAAACCTGAAAACTTTTGGGGATTTAGAGTCACAGAACGCCAGAGAGCAGCTATGCCAGTGGCACCCCAACTTTTGACCCTGAGAATTCATTATACTTTTACAATTACTTGACTGAGGAAATACATAGAGGCAGAAGTGTAAACAGAAGCTCAGTTACGCTTTCAATCAAATTACTTTTGTTAATTCAATGGCAACATTTGAAAAACAGTACACATTTGTGAGAGATAGGTCACTTTTCAAGTGCACAGACAACGCTACAGACCTCTTCGTGCAATCACCTGAAATTCCAAAGTCTCCAGGCCAGGAGAATCTCTGATCTGTACCAACCAACCTACCCATTTTACACCTGATGAAATGGAAGCCCAGGACCTAAGACTCTGCAGTTCCAACTAACACAGTTGGAACTGGAATCTGGATCCCCCATCTCCCTGTCCTGGGTTCCTTCCCATTCTGCCTCCACTTATTTGGACACAATGTGTGCACGTAGCTGGAATCAATTCTAAAAATGCAGGAAGTAGCCACTCTATGGTTCTAGAAAGCCCCTTCAGCAACCTCCCCCTTCCCGCCCCAAGTTCACCTATAGCCATTGAGATGTGTGTGGTATGGAATGTTTCTGGGGGTCTGAAGTAAAGCACTTCTCTTCTGTGCTGGTTCATGCTTCCCCTTTGCTCAGGGCACTGTGTAAACACAAGGTCCCTAAATCCAGAAGGAGAAACCCAGACAAATATTCTTTTCAATCAATGTTTCTAAGGCATCAAAGAGCAATGAAAAATTAAGGAATAAAAATAAAAATGAAATTCGATGGTTAAAAAAAACAAACTTGAAAAAGCTTTCAGTGCAATGAAGAGTAATATTTAACAATTTACCAAGCCCCAGAACACATTCTTGAGCCTCCTTCCTGGGGAAGGGGTGAACTACTAGTAAAAGAAGTGAAGGGAAATTAGAATTTTTATGACATGCCGAACTCAAGCCATTATTCTTCTTTTGGGCTTACGTTGATTGTGTAAAGTATGTTTCAGAAAGATTATCCCCTTTTCTCACATTTTATTAAAAGGTTTGGGGAAGACTAATCAGGAAATGGAAAGCAGGTATTTTGGAATATTGAACTTCTACACTGAAGGACCAAATAAATGTGATGGACAAGATTTTATTCTATGGAACCAATAAAGATTCAAATAGAGCACCATTAGATATCAAAAAGTAAAGAGTCTGGGATGAGGAGGGAATCTGTGGAAACCTACACATTTATAGAGATTTGGTAAAGATTTTTTTTAATCTCGCAAAGCAAAAAGGCATCTGGAATTCATGCTTATTTTGTTTTGGAGACCAGAACTTTGAGGAGAGCAAATAGCCAGTAGAAAATGGTTCCCCATGTTAAAGGACTCAGTCATTGATTGGTTGGGCTCATTGACTGGTTCAAACAGAAAAGAAAAAGTTATCCAAGATGCTGTATTGGGACTCAACCATCAGCCCCATTTTATAAGTGGTACAAAATACACATTCTAACATAAGGGATATGCTTCAGTTGGACACCATCTTAAATCTCTCCTCTCCAGAAGGTTCTAATTTAGTTTATTGAGAGATTTTATCTGCTGATTGTGAAATATATCTTCAACTTGACTATGAAAACCACTGGGAATGTATATTAAGTTATAGCACACGTTTCTGGAAGGCATTTGTAAAATGAGAGCCACCCCTGTAGGACAAAAGGAAGACTTATGGATTTTCAATAACCAGCCTTCCAGAATTGAATAGTCTTGCCTCAGACAAGAGACAAATTAGAAGTGTTTTATAGGAGATTTAAAATTTGTTATTTCCAATCCTGCTTTTGAAAAACCATTTTTTGTAATTCTAAATATGCAAGATGATCTCTCCTCAATTCATCTTTTATCACTGTTAAAATATATATATACACATACATACATACATACATACATACATACATACATACATACATACTGTTCTCTCATCAGATACTAAATCCTTCGTAGGGTTCTATGTCTCCAGGAACCTGAAAATACACTTCTATGGAAGTGAGGTAACTCCGTAGTTCTATTAATAGAATTTTTAATGAGCCCTTTCCCTGCAACTTCAGCAGGAAAGTAGAACAAAAGGTAGAGGAAGAAAACAGAGGGATAGAGAAGTTCTGGTTTCCCCTTCTCTTTATGCCTCATTTGCCTTGTAAATTCACAGCCTTCTGTGGAAGCAATCATAAGCAAAACTCATTGCAGGAGACATTCCAAAATTATTATTGGAATAGCTGGAATCCAAGCAATCTGGAGGCCTTTTAGATAGCACATATATTTATATATAATGAGAAATAAATATTCAATTTTCCAGAAAATCCTCATATATCAAGATCCATTTCTTCTTCATGGGAAACATCATGTTGGGGAGGATGCTCAGGAAACTTGCCTTCACGTTCTATCCTTCCTGTTACTAATAGGTTGCAGGAGCCCAGCTTTCCATGGCCATTCCCAGCATCCCTCTGCATCCGTCCCCTGGGAATTTCCCCTTCGAATGTGCAAGAGGAAACATTTTTCTAGAGGGTATGTGATTGGACCTCCCTTTCTCTTCCTTCTTTCCCTGCCTCTTTTCCTTCTGTCCTTCCACAAATATTTATTGAGCACCCACAGTGGAGCCTGGCCTTGCCTTAAGTGAGGATGTAACAGTGAACAAGATGCAGTCTTCCCGAAGCTGACAGATCAGTGGACAAGTAAAGAAGCCCTTCCGCCTAGTGTGAGAAGTACTAACCCGGAGGAGAGACTTAGGAGTGATTGCCCCAAGTAATGTGCACTAGTGCTTTTGTTTTCTGTCCTGAAATTCCATAAGGAAGCTTGAACAGAAGCTTGTTTTAGATCATGCCGTGTTTTTCTCCCCATGAAAGCAGTACACATTGTATTAATTTATGACTCTTGGTAAATGAGGTTAGTGTCTTTGTGTTTTGTCCAAAACTATATTGGAAAAATATAAATTATATTGTTTAATGCAAATGAAGGAATGCAATAAGAAGTATATATTTATGAAAAAAATCTACAAATAAAAAAACCTGCAAAACCTTGAAAATACTTTTGTTAAGTTTGTTTAGAAACCCACTAAATGATTGCTTTTATTATCCACTTTAAAAAGATACATATTTTTTTCACAGTCCTTAACAACAATCATCTAAATGGTTACCTTTATAAATTTTTTTTTTTAATGCTGTATTCTGCTATGACGATCATAACCACTCCCCCAGCTTCCTGCAAGCAAGCTCTGGCCCCACACACCAGTGATCTGATTCCTCTCTTCAGTTGGCTGTAGCTCAGTTCTTACTTTAAGCTCTATTTTTTTTCTGTGTGGATCATATTATGCTCGAAGTTATGGAGAGTTCACAGAATGTTAATAGAGGTTCCCTATTCTGGAGCTATTGAGAAAGGGCAAAAATACATGAAAAGTTAATAATAGAGATAACATGCCCTTTGGTATAGTGACAGATATAATAGCACCGATTAGTCACCGCATAGAAGATTCAGTAATAAGTGCTACATAACATTGGAAGGGAAGGTGCTATGAGCTACATTGATGTAATCTAGGACAGGGTCTTAGTCTGCTAATGCTGTCATAACAAAATAGCATGACTAGGTGACGTAAACAGAAATATAGCTTCTCACAGTTCTGGAAGCCAATAGTTAACACTGAGTGTTAGCAGATTTGGTTTCCTCTGAGGCTTCTCTCCTTGGCCCACAGGTGGCTGGCCACCTTCTCATTGTGTCTTTACAAGGTCTTTCCTCCATGTACACATGCTTCTTTGTGATTCCTTATCTCCTCTTTTTATAAGAATACCTTGGATTAGGCTCACCCCAACAGTCTCATTTTAACTTACTTACATATTTAAAGGCCCTACGTCCAAAAACAGTCACATTCTGAGGTACTAGGGTTGGGATTTCATACATGAGAATTTTGGGGCACGATTTAGCTCAAAGCAATGGCTTCTTGGAGAAGGGTGAGAATCCACTGTAAGAAATAAGGATGGGGAAACATTCAATTGACAGTGACAAACTAGGGCCCACACTGGGTTCCTTTTCATCCTGAACATGACTTAAAGATTGACAGACTTTTTTCCTCTTCAGAAGACAGAAGCATGCCATTCCTGGCAGGAGATGTGCTAACCAGTTCTGACTGGGGGAGTGACCTATAAGTTTAAATTTATGTGACTTTAGTTTTTGATTTGTGGAACCAGGCAGAATAACAAGCTGTAAAACATTACTGGAGTGAGGAACAGGGACAAAGGCTGCAACCCACTGCAAGCACCCATTAGATTACAGTTTTATAATCAAGCCAACCTAACCATTAAGGAGGCATTAGAAATGCCTGCTCATTACTGGACAGGTTGTGGTTGATCTCCATGCATTTTAATATTTTATTCCAACTTCCTGTCCTCTTCTTCTATTTTCCGACTATATATTTAGTTTGTTTTCTGTTTTCTGATTTTTTTTAAAGCTTTCCTTTTTGGCCAGATTTCCTGTTGCCTTCTCCATTTTCAATAAACTTCAACTTGGTAGGACTTCCATGGTCCAGAAATTCTTTTGGATATTATGAGACTGTCTATTGGAGCCTTTTGTTGTTGTTGTTGTTCTCATTTGTTTGTTTTTTAGTTTTCTTAAAATTTACTATAACAACAATAAAGAGCCTTCTCCCCTTCCTTTTTCTTTTTTCTCTTTGATGCAAATGGACTCCATTTATCTAGAAAACTCCTATTTTACATTTGCCATCTGGACACTGTGCTGAAGCACAGTACTCTTTTTCCTCTGCAGAAGAGTTTACTTTCTTTTCTCTATTTCTTCTCAATCCAGGGATCGATACAACCATCAGTTCTATTCAGATTATGGAAATCCAGCAAATAATTGATCATCGTTATTGCAGTGGAAGCCCAGTGTGGGTGGGTAAGCCTTCTCACTGCTCCCTGATCATTTCTGGAATTACTCAGGCTCTGGGTTTTTGAGACTGAGTAAGCTAAAGCTAAAGCTACATGGTAAAATCAATGTGTGGTTACATTGCTCCTTAAGTAAAAACACATTTGTTACATGGTGGAAGAGGGAATCATAAAATGGATGGTATTAGCAAATGTCAATAAACCATAGTTCCAGTGATCCCAGTCTCTGGTTAAATGGGTATATCCAAAGCAAAAAGCTTAGGGGAAGCTTCGGACTGACTCTCTGAGGGCAAAAACTATAGGTGCAGAGCTGCTGGTTAATTTTATAGACAAGAAAGACATCATTACTGATGGCTCCAAGTTAGGAGTGAGCTGATATTTATATATTTAAATAACAAGGGATGTCATTATTTCAATTGCTGAAAATATATAGCTTACCTTAGCTTTTTCAGCTAGGAGGAAACAATCCCTGAACAGCCAAAGTTATCATCTAGTGTATGCTCTATCACCTGTATGGAGGTAATGATGCATCTAGAAGCACAGAATGCAAGTAGCTTCAGCAAACACAATTTGCAAGTTGTAGGCATTAAGAATGGGTGTTATTTTTCTTTGATAAATAGTCACTGGGTGCCTGCTAGATTAAAGGCAAGGCCCTACATTTTGAACTAGTGTTGGAAATCCTATGGATTCTCAACCTTATTCCTTTTTCAACCTGATTTAATTAAGCTTCAAGCTGGTGGTCTTGAGTTTTAAAAATAAACTACAGTGCTTTATGATTTGTTTATGATCTACATTTATTATCTCACTGAGTTCTCACAAAATCCCTAGACTGGTATTATTTATCTATATTTTGTCATTAAGGAACTTGAGGTTCAGTAAGCTTGAGAAAGTCAGAGACACATTAATTAATGGTAGGGGGCATAATGAAGAAGAGTATGATGATCTAGGTTTAAATTCCAGAATGTTGACAAGATGTTTATTCTCTCTGTGTATCCCTTTCTCATCTGTAAGACAAAATACTGTCTATGCTGTGGGTTGCCGTGAAGCATACAGATTTGGGAGGCACAGAGTACGAAATGAATTCTAAGCTTCCTCCAGTCGAACAAAACTCTTCTGATCCAGTGCAGATCTATCTCCTTTATTTTTACTTTCTCACTTTTAACGACTTACTTTAGTATTCATTAAAGAGACTCTAAAATGACTGGCTATTTCCCCCATTTTTCTGGTTTTAAGTTGTTTCTCCGCAGAATTTAAAGGATGGCCAGATCATAACAACTTAGATACGATATGCTTTTTTGTTGGAGTTTTCATTACAGTATGAATCAAAAGAACTTCCACTTTCCTCCAAATATTTCTCTTAAAGGGGAAGGTGGAAGGAATCTCTGTATAAGCATTTCTGTCTTACAGTTTTCTGCATTACTGATTGGTAATTAGGACTATAATAATTTTAGTTGGTTCAAGTTCTGAAAGTGCATAATATTTCCTGCTAATGTTTCCTAAAAGGGAGCGATTTATGGTAGAAAAGCTGGTAGTTATTATTTCCAATTCTTCTTTCCAGAGGGATTGTTAGCTTGAAGCCTTTACCTCATTTGTCTTCTGAAATCTGTATCTCCTTAGAGGGATTAAAATCATTTCCTGTGTGTTTAGGTTTGTGATCTGGCCTGGGATTTGGCTTTCCATCATTTTGTCTGTGTGTTCTAGCAAACTACAAATCTTTGTGGTATATTTTATATAGTAGGCACTGAAAGAGATCACTCTGAAATTTGATAGGCATGTCTCTGAAAAACATAAAACTATACTGTGTTAAATTTAACTTTCTGTATTTATTATTTATTATAGGATATTTCACAGTTTACATAGTATATAATGAGTAGCAAAAAGCCTTTTGAAACCTTTCCTGCCTATTTTGATTTGTGGGGTTTCTTTTTTCATAATTAGGAAATTACAATTACAATATTCCTGTTAGTAAGCGCACACCCACCTCTGTCAAATTCTCTCTGGAAATCAAGTAAGTGAATATCTCTAAAAAACAATTTCATTTTTATCATTATTTGAGTAGCCAGTCTGAATTTACTTCACTTTTTTTTTTTTTTTATCAGTAAGTTAAGAGGTGGAAAGTTACCAGTCCCTGTCAACTAATTAACGATGGTTGGGTTGAGATACTGGGTCAGCTTGAGGAGGGGGTTTTCAGAATGAGGCTGGGATCTTCCATGCGTTCTCCAATGGAATGGAAAGGCTCTAAGCTTTACACTCACACCTGCAAAGTGGAAGTGACCTTGGGTTTTATGCTCACAAGTTGCAGACTGCCCCTGGCTGTGTCCCTTTGGATTGGAGTGGGAACAAGATCAATGGCGTGCCCCTGGATGGGGGGACTGCACATTTTTGTGAGCTCCTGATAGCAGTGCTAATGCAGACACCTTCTTTCCCCAAGGGAATTATAAAAAGGGGTCAGAGTTTGGAGCTGAGCAAACCGGGGTTCAAATTTTATCTCTCTTCCTTACTAGCTCTGTAATCTTGGAGAAACCACTTATCCTCTCTAAACTACTGTTTATTCATCTATAAAATGAGTTTGACATTATACCATAACAGGTGGAGCTGCTGTGGGAATCACTGTTAATAGTAAAATTAATGACTACCATTTGCTGAGCGCAAATTATATGCCAGACACTCTGCACTTTAGTACTGGGTCTGAGGTTGGTAATTTTTTTTTTTCTAGTTTATATTTTTCAGGTAGGAACACTTGGTTTAGAGAGGTCAAACAATCTGGTTTAGAGAGGTCAAAAAAACCTATCATGAAACTCATCGCTAGTAAGCAGTAGAGCTGGGCTTCAAACTCAGCCTACCCTTTTATTCACACTTTCCTGCCTTTTCAATGAGTTGGGATATGAAGAACATTACCCCTTTCTGGCACAAAGTAGGCACTCTATAAATGGTAGCTTTTATTATGACTACCTTTCCCCCCAAATCACAAAACTCTAATTTATTCCTATCCTATTAAATAATCCTATTCCTATTAAATAATTGTTACTTTAAGAATTTGACCCACTTCACCCAAAAACTATGCCGTGAGCTACTACTCACCATGCAGATAGATGGCTTTCATTTTGTGTCTCTTGATTTTACACTTCTTTTCTCCTCCTTCTACCTCTCTTTCCTCCTCCTTCTTCTTCTCCTTTCCCTTTCCTCTGTCCTCCCCTCTCTCCCTCTGCTTCCCCAGCTCTGTTATTCCTCCTCCATCATTTCCCCTCTGCTCTGTCTCTTCCTCTGTTTCTCTCAGGCTTTATACACCTTCTCTCATCAACTTTGTTTCTACAATGAACTATGGACCCAACCCAGCAGCTTGCCTTGGAAAGGTTTGTTTCAAGCAGCTTATATTTCATGACTCAGAACCCATCATATTTCAAGGCAGAGCTAAAGCTACATGTACTAGTCTTCTGAGCTAAATGCACTATTATTCTCTAGCATTCCTTGAATAACCTGAAATAACATTTCCTTATTCATTCTAGTTTCGGTAGAGGGAAATAAGCATAAGTAGTCTATCCCCAAAGTGGCAGAAGATCATCTTGAGCCACTAAGTCAGACATTTTCCTAATATGGGTGATTTTAAAATAATAAAACCTCAGATACTCACTGAAATTATAGGTTGTCCTACTTATGCAAAAAGATCATTCTGAGGACAGATAAATTTCATCCTCTCAACGACGATTAATGCGCCAACCTCCAGAGAAGAACCATTCTTTCTGGCAGACCTTCCACTCTGATGATTTTAAAGCTGGTGATTTCTAATGGGGGCTCACTCCCATATCCCGACCTGTATTTGTTAGCTTGCTTCTTCAAACAATATCTATGTAGACCAGGCTTTTGCAGAATTGGAAATCTTGAAACTTCAAATAGATGCAAATTCAGCTGCAGTAAAAAGAGAAGGAATATATCCAAAAATTATTTTAAAATCTATGGAGATAAGAATTTCTGATGTGGAGGTGATTTAAGCTATGAGATTAGGTTTAGAAGCTGTCATATGCTATCTCAGTAGTCGTCTTAGTCAGTTGGGGCTGCTATGGCAAAAATGCCATAGACTGGGTGCATTAAACAACACACATTTATTTTTCACAGTTCTGGAGTAGGACGTCCAAGATCACGGTGCCAGCAGATTTGGTGCTTCCTGGTGCATAAATGGTCATATTCGCACGTGTCTTCACATGGCAGAAGGGGAGAGAGCTTTCTGGGGTCCTTTTCATAAAGACACTAATTCTCCTCATGCGGACTCCACCCTATGACCCAATCACCAAAGACTATCTGCTAACGCCATCACACTGGAAGCTAAGATTTCAATATATGAATTTGGGAGGACACAAACATTCAGGCCATAACAGCAGTCACCCGAGATTGCTTTCCTTTCTGTAGTAATGAGATGGAGCGAGCATGCTGGCACCAGTGAGTTTTGTGCAATAAAATGCTCATTTGGAACTTGGAAGGATTTCCAAGTTATTCGCATTAGTCCCTTTTCTTATCAAGGTGTAGCCTAGTAGGAGCTGGTAACCTTTTCCATGTGTCCTTTCTATCCTTGTCTCTTGAAGCACCACAGAGCCATTGATAGTCTTCCAGTGCAAATTCACACTTGGAAATATGTGTTTCCAAAGGAAAAGAGAAGCCAAGGGGATGCAGAGCCACGGAGAAGGCTCCCAGGAGATGACACAGGTGATGTTTTCCAGCTCCTCGGCATCATGTCCTTGTTCTAGGAGAACTGTGTCTAGAATTGTGGCACGCCTTTGTTCCCTACTAAGAGAGAGATGCCTTGAGCCACATGCCAGACTTGCTGCTGACTCTGGTCCCCGGGATTTGCTCAGCATCTTCCCTGCCTACTACAGAAGCTGCCAACTGTTCTAGCAATCCTTATCAAAAGCCCTTGTCACAGATACCTCCCCCACAGTAGTCAAGGAAGTGCTTTCTCAGCCTATCCTCTTTCCAATTAGGTGTAAAATGTGATTATGAAATGGATCTGCCTTTCATTCTCTATTTAGGGCTATCAGCACATTTGGAGTCTCCCTGTAGCCCCGTTCTTTGACAGCACATACCATTTCGTGTAGCTGCACGGTAAGGCTTTTTTTTTTTCTTTTCAGTGAGAAAAAAAAAATGAACTGTTCGAGAGAAAAAAAGAGGGGAGAGAGAGAGAGGAGAAGGAGGAGGAAAAAAGGAAGAGAGAAAAAAAGAAAATACTTTAATTAATTATTTTAACACTTCTCTTTTTTTTCCTTTCCTGACAATTTAGCTGACTGCTCAATGGATCCTTATTTTGCTGGAATATTCTTTACAGATTACTTCTTTTACTTCTATCGACACTGTGCCTAATTTATTCAAGTTTAGTGAGGACTTTACTAAGGAAAAATACTCAGAAATACAGTTAACAGAAACTTATACCCTCTTGCACCTTCTTTCTGCTTTTTGTAAAATATTCACATTGATTGCCAAAAGACTTGTTCAGACATTGGCTTCCAACAGTTTTGAGACATTAATGAGAATAAAGTGTTTTCTGGAACTTGAGATAATGTGGGGTTTGATTTTGCCATGGCTATGAAGAAAACATTTCCCAGAGTAAACAGTACTCCTGGATTTTGAAATGCTGCTTCTGGTATTAAGGAAGCTGTGAGGTCTAACTTTAAATTGGCAGGTCTAACTTTACTTTGTCTTAATATATTTCAAAACTTTGGAGAAGAACAAAAAAGCTCATTCAGCTATGTCAGCTTGGACCCACCAAAAGTAGATCTTGAGAATGTGTGACTTGGTGTGTGTGGGCAGGTAGGGTGGATGTGTCTGATGCTGAGCTCACATTTAGGCAAACTTGCTCTGTGTGTGTGTGTGTGTGTGTGTGTGTGTGTGTCCGCGCGCGCGCTATATACACTAGACTACAGAATGTAGCTTGCTAATAAAATGGATTTAAGAGCAATAGTTGCAACTTCACTTTGCAATGTTTGATATATACCAAACTTTCTGTGCTGTGATATATGTCCTCTTGTAAAGATGGAAGCACTAGTGTGTAACAAGTCTTTTAAAGCAACCCAGGCAATCTGAGCTTCCAGTCATCATTGCTTTTCTTCATTTTTTGCTTCTCCTCTATGTATGAGAGATTCTCTTACAGGGCATTAAGACCCACTTTAGTTCTTCTGACTGAATCAGCCTTGGATCTGTCTTTGGATCTGTCTCTGTGGCTTATGGGTAGGTTTCTATGCCTTTCCCAACCAAAAGAACCAGAAATCCTCTAGCTGGAGTGCATTAACCATCTTTTATTTTGTGTATTCTGATGTCTTGACCCCTTAGGGTCTTGCTGACCCTAGAGGGACCGCACTTCCCAGGGTTAGCCAATTCCTAGAGATAGTAAATAACTCGCCTAGAGTGTTTTTGAATACAAATTATCTAATCCGAGCCCACACCTCAACCCCCTTCTTTGTCTGGCTCTCACATGCCACCTGCCTAATCACCCCAGGGCCACGTACCAGATGACTAAGGACAGGACAGCCTCTATATCCCAGAACCTGCTGAAAATATTCAAACTAGTGAATCTTAAGTTGGTTCATGGTGTCTCACCCATTCACTCTCATGGAAACCACAATAAAGGGTCTTGTCCACAGTCCCTCCCTCTCCTTCTGCTTCCTTTGGACACGGGTGCTTCCCACTGCGGTTCCCAGGGCGTGGCATGTCCCCTGCTCTAGGGAACTGTGAGTAGCAAATTATCTTTTCAAAGCCAATCATCTGATCTGTCAGCCTTCTATACCTCAAATTTTCTATTCATACACTGTATTCCAGAACACGGAGATTCAAGCCTCTCTAGCTCTGGTTTCAGGTAACTAGGGTGCTGAATGGCTGGCCTTCCTTTATCTTACTGTTGGCCCTTTCATCAATTAGGATGAGACAATTTGATTTTTTTTTTTTTTTACCTCAACGGTAGTAATCAGTAGTAATCATATATCTTCTTCTTTATTTTCAAATGTTAATAAACATGTCCCTTGTGGATAAAAATTAATTGTGAGACCACAGCTATTAAGACAAGAAACAAAACAAAACAAAACACATTCTTTCTTTCATAGAAGGCATTTTGAAATAAATTAACATAAAGGTAGTTTAACACAGGAGGAGCTGAGACTTTGGAGCCAAAAAGCCCTTGTCTTGAATTCAAATTCTAACTTTATCTGTATAACTTAGACAAGTTATTTAACTCTCTAAACCTCAATTTTCTCATTTATAGAAGAGGACAGTTAGTATCTACAACAGATAGGATTAAATGGGATAAAATATATAAAACAGATAGGCTGTAAGTAAATATGAGCTATTATTGTTATACCAGCACAGAACAGAATCATTATAAAGATTACCATGGGATTATAAAGAAATTGAATGACTAAACACTCACAGAGACATTAAGGCATTTTCATCAATTATAAAAAACATAGAGTCAAAGGACAGATAAAGAGCTTCCCAGACAAAAATAAGCTAAGGCAATTTATTAACACCAAGCCAGTATTACAGGAAAGAGAAGGCCTTCTTTAAGAAGAAAAACATGTATCAAAAAAAGGAATAAAAAATGATAATAACTACATTCCTATCAAGTACTTCAAATTGGAAAGAATTAAGTGCTCCACCAAAAGATAGAGTGGCTGAATGAATAAGAAAACAAGACCCCTACATATGCTGCCTACAAGAGGCTCACTTCAGATTAAAAGACACACACAGACTGAAAGGAAGGGGATGGAAAAAGATATTGCTTTGATAGACCTAGAAGGTATTGTGCTGAATGATATGGGTCAGATAGAGAAAGACAAATATCGCATGATTTCATGTACATGTGGAATCTAAAGAACAAAATAACAACAACAAAAGTGGAAATAAACTCATAGATACAAAGAATATTTTGAGGGCTACTCGATGGGAGAGGTTCTGGGGGAATGGCAAAAAAAAAAAAAGGCAAAGGGATTAAGAAGTACAAGTGGATAGTTGCAGAATAGACATGGAAATGTAGAGTGTAGCATGGGGAAGATGGCTTATAATGTAATAAATAACTAAGGGGGAAGTGAGGTACTAGATTTAGTGGGTGATTGCTTTGTCAGTTATGCGGATCTCTGATCACTATGTTATACAACTGAAACTGGTATATTATTGTATGCCAACTATAATTGAAAAAAAAATCATTGAATTGTACAATGTAAATATGAGCAACTAATTGTCTTTTTATATTTCAATAAAACCGGAAAAACCAAACCAAAACCAAACCAAACCAAACCAAACAAAAAAACAAACTGTAGATAGAACATATTCGGTTGTATTATATAATGTTTATATTTTTTCTATATTTGGAAAACGGTTTTCCCTTTTACTAATGGCATAGTCTTTGAGGAAAACAAAATAAGGTAGTTAATTCTTGGTAGGAGTATCTTAGGATTCCTTCAGTTTCTTAGATTCAAACTCAAACTTGGTTCTCCGGAGTTGTATCAGCCTGTCCCAGCATGACCTAGCTGTAGACACTGCAGTTGCCATTCCATTTTTTAATAGCATCCCAGGTGCTTGGTGTGGGAGAGACTCCTTCAGTTTGACTCTTCTACTGGTAAAGGAATGCTTGTCAGCAGCAGACTTGCAAGAGGTTCCTCAGCACATAAATCCCATGTTCTTATTCATGCACTATGTTAAGGATAATATGATGGTTATTCAGATATCTAATGCAGTTTAGTGCTATTGCTCATAAGGGAATTTCCGTAGGGAAAAAAAAAATACCATTTTACCATTAAATTCCACTAAAAAAATGGAAGTCTCTTTCCCACAGAAACTTACTACGGGAGTTGTGCTGAAAGCCTTTAGGAAAAAGGAATTGAAAATGGTAGACAGACCTGGTAATCTGTGGCTTCCTAGGATTAGTTAAGCCTATGAGGAAAATAGACTTTGCTGGAAGATTCTCTTGTACTTACAGCACTGTCCCTGTTATGTGCTGTCCACTGCAGATCACACTGCTTCAGGACAAAGGATTTTCCCTTACATCAGAGAATTATCTGACTCTCCACTGGACTGTCCCCAAATTCAAGTAATTAAAGTGTCTGTATGAGTTTTCTTTTCCAAATCCCATAATCCTAGTCTGATGAGAAAAACATCAGACAAACCCCATCTGAGGGACATTCTACAAAATGCCTGACCAATACTCCTTGAAATTGTCAAGGTCATCAGAAACAAGTAAGGTCTGAGAAACAGTTACAGCCAAGAGGAGCTTAAAGAAGCATGATGAACAAATATGACGTGGTATCCTGGAACTGAAAAAGTACATTAGATAAAAATTAAGGAAATCTGAATAAGGCATGGACTTTACTTAGCAGCAAGGTAAAATATTGGCTTATTTATTGTGACAGATATGCCATACTAATGTTAAGGTATTTATAACAGGGAAACTAAGCGTGGGTTTTACTGGAACTCTGTGCACCAGTCTTGCAATTTTTCTATAAATCTAAATTTGTTCTAAAATAAAACGTTTATTTTTTTAAAAGTCAGCAAAAAAGTTCATAAAAGCTAGGCTGAAATATCACATACTGCCACCATGTGCCAATTCTGATAGTATAGGATAAATTCAAGCCTGAAAAACAGGTATCATTTTTAACTTCAGGCCAAAGTATTTCAGTTCCTTACTTTGCCAATTATTTGTTAGATTCTATATATCAATTTAATTAGTTCCCAAATATCAAAGAGAATACTGTAGAATATAAAACAACATAAATAAAATAAATACTATAAAATATAAAACAATCATGTAAGAAACAAATAGAATTTCAGTAATTTTCCATGAGTTCTAATAAAGCAACTCAAACAAAATTTTGAAAGCTTTGTCAGATTTCTTTAAATAATCAAACCATAAAAATTTACTTAAAACAGTTAACATGCATGTGTTCAACCCTATAGCATTTTTAAAATAAAATTGCTTTGTATGATCTTAACCTACTTTTTAAATTTTAATTAAAAATTTTTTTTCTATACACGTTTTGAATTTCAACTTTAGTGGCAGATTCCCAACACCACAGTATTCGAATCATGAAACTAAAGATTTTCAAGACAAAAGCAAAGTAACAATTTATTTGGCAGTTTGCGAAGCACTTTCATAAACCTCCTCTCACTGGATTCTCACAATGACTTTGTGATGTTGGGAGTGAAGGGAACTACTTATATTTCCTCGTTATACAGTTAAGGAAACTGAGGCACAGAAAGGTTAAGCAAGTGACAGGTAAGCCAGGTTTTCTAGTGCTAAATTTCATCCCTTCTTGCTATTCTATATATCTTATTCAGCAAGGGATGCCATAAAGAAATAAAAATAAGACCGGATAGCTTAAACAACAAAAATTTATTTATCACAGTTCTGGAGACTGGGAGTCCAAAATCAAGGTGCCAGCTCCTCTATTCTTGAGTTGCAAATAGCTGCCTCTTGCTGTGTCCTCATGTGGCCTTCACTCAGCGCAGGCAGGTGGAGAGATAGATGAAGCAATCAAATGGTTTGGTGTCTCTTCTTATAAGGGCACTAATCCCATCATGAAGCCCCACCCTCATGACTTCATCTATACCTGATTACTCCCCAAAGGCCTTGCTTCCAAGCATACTGGAGACTAGGGCTCCCACATAGAAATTTGTTGGGTAGATGATTTAGTCCATAGCATTACATCACTCACATTTTGGAAATTTTTTTCTTTCTTCACAATCCTTTGTGGTTTTCAAGTGACCATCGGCTCAGATATTGACTCACCAAAAAGGCACTGATGTGTTAATGGCACTGGTAAATGATATTTACACTTACTAGGCCTTGTAAGCTGATAGAATTTATTATGAGGCATTTAGTCATAATATAGAATGGAGAGAAGGGAGAGGGACAGAGATGAATGGGATCTCCCGTCACCAGCTACTAAGTTACATCTATTTATATCGCACCAAGGCTTAGCATCTCCCTTAAGAATGCTAAATATCAACCTCACTCCTAAGAACACTTCAGCAAAATCTTAACTTGGCAAAACTAAAAGTGTTTTGGCTTTTATTTCTTCAAGGACATGTGTCATTGATTTTTGTGTCTGATTTTAAAGAGCCAGTTGAGCTCTTAAGAAGTATCCAAGGATTTAGAAGCTAGTGTATTTTTCATGAGTGGTTGCTTAAAGCTTATAGAAGCATAGCTTTGGAGACTTTCAATTTACCAAGTTTTCGGCACATAGCTTCATCTTTTCTTGGCTGAATTCTGTGAATGGGAAAGCTTTGTCAGTTCTTAAGACATGTAATTGGAAGAAGGGATGGGTGCCAGAAATCACAGTCTCAATTCTTCGATTTCTTTATGGTCCCACACAAATATAAAATGAAAGCATATTTTAGAAAGATTCTTGATAACTCATTTTTGCCAGAGTTGAGTTCTCAAGTCATTTTTAACAGCATCAGTTTGACTTTCTGTTGAAATGCAGAATAACTGGAAAAAAGACCCAGACTCAGAGCCAGGAAAGCTGGTCATGGTCCTGACCCAATACTTTGCCATTGGTATCACCTTGGAGACTTTACTTTTCTGGTTGCAAAACTGAATCTATGACAGTCCCACCTACACTAAGGGTTATTGTGAACACTAGATGAGATATTTACATGAGACCTCTTTGAAAAGTGAATAAATGGTGCAGTATGAATGCAAGAGCCACTAGGAACAGTCCCTGCAAAGACATTATGCTGAACACGAAAATAAGAAATTGGAAATTCTCATTTCTTTTAATGAGTTTCAGTTTCATTATGCTTAAGTTACTTACATTTCCACTCGCTATCTTCTTCACCTGAAAAACATGTTGCCCCACATGCAATAAATGCTGAATAAACAGTTATTGAGTGAAGGGTGGATAAACAGGAACATTTCTTCTTATTTACCAGGGAGTATGGCACGGTGGCATACTAAAACAGATTTTAATTCTTTTCACTCTTTCACTGTGAATTTTTTTATTGCTATTCTTTGGAATATTAAGATGCCATTATTCTCTTCTCTAAGTATATTTGAAGAACCTCTAAATGACTTCCAATAGAAACTAGAAAATCAAATGAACTCTTTGAGGATTCCAGAACCCGATAATCAGCTATAGCCTTTTATTCATTGTCTATATTTATACTGCTAAATTTTATTCTGTACAGCACCTCCACATAAGTATCTAACTTAATTGCAGATTAATTGTAAATCACTTAATGAATGTTTCATAATATATTCAAACATTAAATGCATTATGACAATAATCAGGCTGCTGTAGTTTTCCCATGAAGTGAGTTGTAAGAGCTCAGGCTTGTCATGCTGCAATTATTGGAAAACATATTTTTAGTGTAGATGTTCTTGGTTCTCAGAACCAGTCTCTGGAATTATTTACAGTAGAGAAGTTACTCAAGTTTATGTTAGGAAGAAAAAGGCTGTTAGATACTTCACAGAGGGTGCATTTACCTGTAAAAAACCACTCCACTAGATCTTTCATGTATTCAATCCCCAAGCTCTGTAATAGTTTGTTCATTTTCACTCTCTCTCACTTACTCAGACACTGGGGAGGACTTCCTACATGCCAGAGTCTGTATGTGGTGCTAGGGTACAAGAGAAGCATGCATCGTTCTGACCTCTTTGTGGCATCCACCATCTGGTGGACCAGCCAAACAGACACACAGTTAGCCATCACACAATGTAAAAAGCACTGTACTTGTGGCATTGACATTGTGCTGTGAAAGTACAGAGAAGGAGTGATAAATTCTGCTTCTCAGGTAAGTGAGAAAAAGAATGGAAGGGAAGAAAGGCGAAGGTTTCTAGAAGGAAGAGACATCTGAGCTATTTGGATCCAAAAGGATGATAAGAGGAATGTGTGTGTGTGTGTGTGTGTGTGTGTGTGTGTGTGTGTGTTTAAACAGACAAATGGGAAAAGGTAGAATTTATATATGAATCATTTTTTGGTAAGAAAGAATCTAATTTTAAGCGTCCCAGGAACTGCAGAGTGAATAATTACCATCCCCACCCACCTGAGCTAGCTCTTCTGCTAGCTTTGCTTACAGGAGAATAACTCTTGTCCCTGAGAGATGTCCACTCTTTTCCTGAGCTCCAAGAGCCAGCCATTTGTCCCAGGATATTCAAGGAAACTGTGGGAAAAGCAAAACACGTTGGGTGGGGCATGGGATGACTCAAGAACTGGCACTGAGATTCTGGGTGGGGAGGCTGAGCCTCAGGACAGTGACTAACTCATCAACAGGTACCTCTTTCTGTGTTGTAGGTGCTTGGTAAATATTTGTTCAGTGGGCAAGAGCTGGTTGTATGAATCATATGCCCACAAATCTTTTGGTCACTCTGTCCATTTTAACATAAAGAAGTTTTCCTTTCTAAAGAAAGTTAACTTCTCATTTTTAAGTCTCAGTGCTGATGGTGTGAAGAGCTAGGAGTATCTCTTAAAAATCCTTCTAGCATGCCTTCCCTATTGTTTTGGTAACAGCACAGTACTCCTTCAATTTCTTTTGGCAAACAATTTTGCCCCAGCTGTCAATCTCTATGGATCAGGTGAAGCTGACACCACCCCCCCAGAGAAGGACATGTGACCCAGGCCTGAGCAAAGAAAATATTACATGCCCTCAGAAACAGTGGTTGGTTTAGAGGTAAGCATCTGACCCAAACTTGGCCAATCAGAAGCATCCCTGGGAGTTTTAAACTATAAGCAAAGAGGTACTTTCTGTGGGAGTTATTAATTGGTAGGAGAAAGCCTTGGAATACTCGGGGCCATCTTACCATCACAGCAGATTGGCTGCCTGAGGATGAAGCTAACACAAAGGAAGGTGGAGTAGAGATGTGAGGACAGATTTCCAAGCTCGATATGTCCCACCCCCCTCCATGGACTTAGCAGTTAAGTGAGCTAAAACATTTCTGCTCTGCTCGAGCTAAACCGAATTTGGATTCTGCCACATAGCCAAAAGAATTCTGATGAACACTAGCTCTCATCAAGAACCTTTGAATGTTTTCCAAACAGGATACTCAACTGGCTGACTCCAGATACTGACATTATGTATGAGAGTGCTGGTCACATCTTCAGGGTTTGGAAGGTGACAACTGAGGCTGCTCTTGCCTGTCAGGCCAGGTTGCTTACCCATTCCTCCTTTCCCTAATGGCTGCTACATCCTAAGTGACAATTAAAGACAAAACTAATCTCATATTTGCATGGTGCTTTCCATTTTATAATCCGACAATTTTTTTTTTACAAGGAACAAAAACTTAAAGTAACTTAAGAATGATGGATTTATTATATTATAGCATAGAAGAACTACTTACTGAGTGTGGACATACATGTGAGTTGAGCTTCATAGGAACTAGACAGTTACCAGAACTTCCTCCCATCAACTCTCTTTCTCTTTTGGGGACTGCACAGCACCTTGCCTGCTTCTCTCTGCAAGACCACTTCAGTCTTCCTTCTGTAGACCAGCTTCTCTGTTCATTCATTTGCTTGCAATCCCCAAACGCAGTCTTGGACCCCAAGTCTCCAGCAACTTCCACCTTCGTTTTCCAGGGCGACATGACTCAGTCTCTCAAATTTAAAATTCCTGTGAAAGAGAATCTGACTCATCCAGCCTGATTCAGCTGTCTACCTGTGATTTAATCAGCTATTGCAGGTCAAAGCGTTGTGTGGTTTGCAAGGCTGCCCCTGCAGTGTATACAATCTTTAAAAAGTGAATGTGGGAGGGAAGGAAATGATAAGTATCTTCAGTATAGCCTCTTTATCTCATTTTAGCTCTATATTTCTGACAGATAGAAATGATTACCATTCTCGTTTCATATAACTATGGATCTTGAACAATGTGTTGTTATCCATTAACGAAGAAACAAATGAGAGTGAGAATTCTATTTGGAAAAATTCAAAGGAAAACAGTTGGAGAATGACGAACCCTGTGTTTGGGGTATATACGAGGCTCATCAGTCGCTGCAGAGGCTTTGGCAGTAGCTTTTAGTCCTAGAGTACTATCATCTTTCTGGAATATCCATTTTATTTTAATTTTTACAATTTCACAGATTTATTTAAATTGCGGTATGATTGACATATAACATTATGGCTGAGACGAGCAGTGCCATTGTGTCTGGAAGAGAAAAGAGAAAAAAACTAAAATAGAATACAACCGAATTATATATGTAAATGACGCCAACCAAATAGCTCTGTCTTGTTATAAAGTGTCTCACCTGGGCTGTCTGTAAGCCTCATGGATGACTGAATCTCAGTTTGATAGCTCACACTTCCACAAACTTAGATTTTGCTATTCCATCTTTGGCTTCCCGTATCGCACTAGTCTTGAGGTGGTGAGAGGGAAGCAAGAGTTCATTAAAACAGTCGCAAAATTGCATTTCTTTGTCTCTAATGTAACCTGTTGTGCAGAACTTACCATCTCCCCACCGATCCCGCCAGTCTCAAATTCTACCTTAAATAATTCTCAGTGTCATTTGTGCATGGCAGTCATCCATAGTGGTGATGTGACAACTGCCATTCTCTTTTTCTCTTTTGTGGCCTCTTGGGGAGTTATCTTTGGTCACTACCACTGCCAGATTTAGTGGCTCACCACTAAACACCAACATGTGCCAAAGATGCCCCAAATAGCTGCTGCTACTGGCCATCAGCGTCTGCACCTTGACAGCCTCTGCCAAACCTCTGTTGATGGCTCTGTCTGCACAAGTGCCACCGGAGGTACTGGGTCTAACGATGCCAGTGCTTGTCCTCCACGGAGTTAGCGCTGAGGCAGCTCTGTTTTGGCAAACTTTTCTACCAAGGAGTTGGCCTTGTTTGAGTTCATGCACCATGGATCAGGGAATGGTCTGAAAGCTGGACTTTACTATATTAGAAACATCTCTCAGGAAGCTGCTTTTTGTCCTAGGACCAAACTTGCTTCCTCTAGGATGAGCTCCTGAGTCTCTCATTTAAAAGACCCTAGGGACTCACAATATGGCCAGACATGCTTAAATCTTAGGTGAATGCAGGTTTGGGAACAAAATGTGGACAGGTATATAGAAATGTATGGGCACCTCTGACAGACTTTCCACTGTTATCTAATAATGCTTTATATAATCCCACTTCTGAGGTAGAGTAAAACCAACTTTTGGGAAACGAAGTTGTATCCCAGGACACACACAGCTGTACCTCAGCTCCCATGTTTCTGGGCCCAGAAGGGTCTGGATGACCAGGTCCTCCCTGGCAACTCTCTGTACCTTACACCAGCTAGTTGGTGCCTGGCAGCTCACTTTTCAAGGAGAGGGCGTTTTTGGCCTTTCCAATATATTGGCTTCCTTTTTCTTTGTGGCAAGAGCAAAACCAAACAAACAAAAAACTTAAAATAGCACTACTCCTAAGGAGCACATAAGCCCACCTGGTACAGTCTCCCATCAAGACGTTCTTCACCTGGCAGGGATTTCTCCACCCTGACCCACTTCTACATAGCACAGATCTCTGACCTTTGATGTTTCAGAACAATGCACAATTATTTAAGTCTGTGCACTAATAGTTTTTTAGTGTGTTTTAGTTGTTCATTCAAATGTTAGTCATAGGCTTTCTGGAACAAATTGTTTCTTAAACAAACCAAAATTAGGACATCTATTTAAAACACTTTTGAAATGCAAAAAAAAAAAAATTTTTTTTTTTGTCAATAGTGATTTACAAATGGAATCATTCCATTTCCATTATGGCATTTTGACAGGTTATTAAAATATTCATGTGATTAACTTTTGACCAGGGGCATGAAGATAGAGAAAATAACAACAAAAGAAGGTAAAAAGAAGGAACGATATTGCATGTGTGGGTCTGCACACATAAAGGAGTTAAGCTAGTGTAAAGGAGGAAAAAAATTTTCTTGATCATCTTAAAGTCCCTGCTGAGTTTGAAAATGAAACTGAGAAAGATAGATTAGCAGGAGAACAGCATACGGATTCATTTAGTATAAATGGTATGTGACATGGGCGCTTTCATAAGGAATTAAAGAGCCGAAGAAACAGTTAACTGTTACTGAGTGTTTTTATGCTAGGTTTGTTGAAGAGTGGACAGTTGTGCAAAAATATCATAGGCCAAAGAGTATGAGTGAGTGTCCAAACTGAGAGAACATTAGCAAGGCCTGTTTGTTCAGATTCTTCTCAGGGTGTCCCTTTGTCTTCAGAGATAAGGACCCTTCTTTCCTCAGGGTATCAAAGGGTACCTCTCGCATGGAAGTTCTGTGACCTGTTTCAGAACAGAAGGGCCACTTGGGGTAAGAGGTCCTTTTTTGCTGTTTTCTCAAACTCCTTCAGCTTAATATATTCAAGGTGCTATATTTTGGGGTAGCACGTCCTGAACCCTGTCACTAGCCAAATGTCAACGGGTCCTGAGGGGTCCTATCTGTTTAACCCCCAGTGTTATAATAGGTTCACAGATATATTAAAGATCTTTTAACAGTTAGGAGGCTGATCGAATATTTAACCCAGTTGAACAGGTATTTGTGAAGCACCTATTATGTGTCTCTCACACACAACAGGGATCTAATAAAAGATGTATTTATGACAAGGGGCCCTCTCACTCTAACTTGTTTCCTTTAACCGTTGCTCTCAGGAACCTTGATCAGGAAAGATTAAAGTCCACTCCAACTCCACTTTGGCAGCTGCTTATTTTAAGTCTCATATTTACCAATCTTTCCCAGGGCTGAGACAGTTTTGTACATGCAGGTTTACCTTCCAAATGGCCAAGGATGTTACAAGACAATGCCTTTCTCAAGTGGTCCTTTCCTGAGCAAAGGAAACTACTGCTCAGACAAACCTGGTAAACTCATCAGGACCCAGGGAAGGAGGATAAGGAAGCCTTTGAGAAAGCCCAGTCCTTTCAGCTTGGTCCTGTTGTATTTCACTGGCAGCAAATGAAAGGAAAACAGAGTCCCAAATTATAACAGGCTATATTTGCTCAGTGCCTTAGAGCAGGGCTTCTCAAACTTGAACATACATACAACTAATTTGGCCATCCTGATGAAATGCAGGTTCTGACTCAGTAGGTCTGGGGTGGGACCTGAGAATTTTCTTTACTAACAAACTCCTAAGTGATGTTGATGCTACTGGTCTGGGACCCACTTTGAGTGGCAAGTCTTTAGAGTTGCCAAGTATTTTCCTATGTCAACCCATTCAGGCCTCATGACAAGCCTGTGAGGTACTCGACACGCCCCCATTTCACAGAAGTGCAGGCAGGCTCCGTGAGGTATGCAGACTTGCCTAGGACTGTGCAGCTGGTAAGAACTACACTCAGTCATTAGATTCAAGTCCTCTGTTTTCCTCCGACGTGACCTAGGCTCCTCTGCACCCATTGGCCTTTGGTCCTTGATGTTACTTGGGGAAATTACCTATCAGGCCTTTCAATCTCAGAGAGCTGGTTCAGCAGTGCACTGCTGAGTGTACTCCTGTTTCTCATATCTTGTTAGGTTTGCTTCTTTAAGTTCCTTGTAACATGTTTTGATTGGTAATTCTGTCATGCAACATACTTTCTATCCCTTTCCCCTTCGTATTTTATCTATAGTAGGTATACAATTCCTGATTTCTATATTTGAATTATAAATACAGGCTTTTCAGTGATGTTTAGAAGCTCAAGTATTGATGGATCAATCAATGAGAAGTAAAATAGGCAGTCTATATAGAATTGGGATAAGAGATTAAATATTTTCCCATCGATAATAAAAATTAACCAAGTGTGCATAATAATAGTACAAGCTAGAAGTTGACAGAACGAAGTAGGTAAGCACTTGGGCTTAGAAATTTTGAATCCTGGTTCTGCATCTCACCAAAAGAGTAACTTTGAGCCAGTTACTTAACCTCTCTATGCTTTGATTTCCTTATATGTTAAAAAGAGATAATATGGTTTTTGTGACAACTAAAAGATTTAATTAATTCACAACAGTGCTCAGCACATAGTAAGTGCTCAATAAATACTAGTGAACATCACTATTACCGATCATACCAACCTCCTTATTTTTAACATAGAGCCATAGAGGCCCAAAAAGCTTAAGTGATTTGCACATCCATTATCAAACAATTATGGAACTCTTGCTACGCAGCAGATGCTTACCAGTTAATAACTAGACTAATGTTATGAGATGGGAAGTAGTGGAGCTGATAACTGAACACAGACCCTCTGCTTTCTATTCTATTATAATGAGTGCGAGTGCATGTTCACCCCACCCACTGCCACTCTGGGTCTGTAATAGTTCTTTGATATTTCAAACGGTTCCATGGACAGCATTGATTGCAGTAGCCACCAAACGGTATCTTCTTTCCCTATTGTCTTCTCAGCCTGGAGGAGCATGGGAGCGTGGATGGAAAGGCAAGGAGCCTGGTGTTAAGCCACAGGTGATGCAGAACTGGTTAAAGGGGGTACCTGGCATGCACGTATGGGATGCTCTTAGAACCCAGTGCTTGGTAGTGCTCTCTCTAAGCATGAGTTTCCAACTGCACCCAGAGACTGTTGGTTTTAGAATCAGCATAGTTTACCTGGCTGAAGTTAGTGCACTTAGCATCTATCCCCAAGGACAGTGAGGAATCTGGTTACCCTGGATTTGTGGGTGGGGAGCTGATTTGTAGCCGGCCCTTCTGCCTCATTCTGCAGTTCTCTATTTCCACTGGATTTAAAAGCATTTATCTCCAGGGACCTCTCTGGCTCTGAGCTTCAGTACTTTTGTTTGGAGCAGCCTCTCCCAAGTGTTCAAGTTTCAGGTAAGGCATCTGGTGTGTAACTAAGGGATAAGCACAGAGTGAAATAAAAATCTTTTATTACGTCTGTGAAGCCAGGTATGTGCAAATAAACAATGAAGAAGTGTAAATGAATTCAGGAGAGGAATTGTATAAACTCCCAAGAGGCTATTATCCATCTTGACAAACTAAGAATTGCTTAACGTTTCACTGCTTTGTTTTCCTCTTCATTTAGAATGCTAATTTATGGTCATTGGTGGCCATTTAAGGGGTGCCTTCCCTTAAAAACTAAGCCTCTTATTGTGAGTGTTTGTCTCTTATTGTGCATTTGTCTCTTATTGCAGTGTTATCCAATAGTTCTTCCTTCAACAACACTACCAATAATATCTCCTGTACGTGAAGCCTGTGTGCACAGAAAACTCAGGAATATTGAAAACAGGCTTTCATAGTTGCTCTAGCCTAGGAGAATCACACTGCTCCAGTCGCAGTGCTTTTAGATTGCACAGGATAAAGGGTCCACGTTGTGGAGTGTGAGAGATGAAGATGCTGCGGTCCTTTGCCTTTACACAGGAAATGAGAAGGTAGTAATATTGACTTTCCAATGCATGGATTTGTGGAATTGGACAAACTTCAATTTCTAAAAATGTTGTTTGATCAGAGTAATACATGCATGTGATTCCAGAGTTGAATGGGACTAGTAAGCTTATCCCCGAAGCTACAGTTCTCTCCTGCACACTCATACCACTCTCCAGAGACAGCTGTTTTCTGCTCTTTCAGCTCTTTATTCTTGAACTGGGTTCATGTTTCTAAGTAATATGCATATGCTGCTACTGTTCATCAATATTCAAGTACATGAGAATTTCAGCTCCCCTGCCTTCTATCCTATCCTGCAATATATTTGTATCAAAATTTTGTAACCATCCGTATTCCATTTTTCATTATTCTGAAAACAAAAGTCATTCATTGTTGAGCCTAGAAGTAGGATTATGTTTTCTGTAAATGTTTGTTGTTGTTGTTGTTGTTGTCTGGGCTGTTTCCTGCAGCTGTTGGGACATTTTCCACTGGCCGCACATTCTCCTTACTTTATTAGGCCAATGACCAGAATTTGCCTGGTCTTGTGGTCGATAAATGTCTCCACTACCAGTACCTCTTCTGGCAGCACATTAATCTAGATTGATTCCCTCTGGCTTCTGCTCAACCTCATTGAGCAGCAAAATGTGAGGACTTATAATGGCCTTAGAGTCAAAAGTAGGATTTAGAGATAGCAAGAAGACAGGGCAACATAAATAAAGACAAGAGGTAATTTGGAGCTTGGAAGGATTTTTCTGAGATCTTTAGGTATTGCATGCTGTAAAATCTTACCATAGTGTAGATGTGGACCCTAAGTCAGGAGTCACAGTGGGGGTTTTTGTTCTCTTCATAAATATGCCGCCTACATTTGGACCTTTGAAATGTTGATTTTATTCAAAAACTATCATTTGGCTCACAAAACTTGAAATCATTCACCCTGTGTTTAACCATTAGGTACCTTTTGGCTGTGTCCTCCTGCCTTTCCTTTTCTTGTCGCTAGTTGAGAAAAGACAAGGATCTACCAGCAGTTATATTCTAGCCTCTATCATAGATCTCCTGAAGTAGCGAACACAAAGGGAATCAAAACATTTGCATGCATGTACGCGCGCGCACACACACACACACACACACACACACACACACATTCACACGCGCGCGCGCGCGCGCGCTAATCTTCTCTGGATTTTTTTTTTAATCCTCTCTGATTTATTTAAGGCTTTGAGTATACACATCAGAACATATTTTAAACTTTGATATGGGAATATATGAGGAGACATCACAAGATAAATATTATTTGCCAGATTTTATTTTTATTTCTATGAGGATTAGAGCCGCCCTAAAATGCTTCTTTTTTTGTTTGTTTGTTTCTTTGTGTCTAGAGACATAGGAAAAGGTAATGATGGGTGGAGGAAGTGGCAAGGAAGGAAGGATGGGAAGCTTGTAGACCATTTCTGTTGCATTTTTGCTTTCAACCCCAAGATATAGAAAAACATCATTTGCCATAAACAATGCAAGTTACTCCAGATCATAAATCAAGAACATGAAAAAAAATGTTGATAAGTAATTTTAATAAAAAACTGAGAATTTCTGTTTGGTTCCCTACTAGGGATGGGACTAGCTCTCAAAAGATTTATAAAGCATTCAGTCTTCTCATGGCCAATCGAGACTCCTAGACCTTCTTCCAGGCTTGTTACTAGTATCTAATCTGATAAAGCATCAACTGAGATTTTTATTTTAAAAGACAAGAATTTCAAACAGGAAAAACAAAGCCTAAAAGTGTATTTAAATCTTATCTAAAATAAAAAGAAATGTTTGACTATTGGAATTAATATGTGTAAAGACGGAATTGTGACTCATAAGCCAAGTGGGAGTGGTCTGTGGAAGATCCAAAGATTGAAAGTTGTCCTAAGTATTGTTCTTAGGAGAAGCTGATAAGCTGACATTGTAAACACTGGGTCCATTTAATAGGTGTATCCCCAAACTTGGATATGGATATCCGAGGATATCAACTTGAAGCATGGGCCTTGCTCTTACCTCCCTTTCTTCTGACTCTATATTTGCCAAGAATACATCTGATTATAATCTGACTTTACATATAGAGTTTCCTTTAGAGAACAACTGATCAACATGAACATCTCAGTTGGCCTGGCAGCTTTGGTTCTCATTGCAAATGAACTTGCTTTCTGTTTGTGCACCACATGCTTACGTGGTGGGTTTGCATGAACCTGGCCACCAGAGAACTAGTAAGTTATGGTGCACTAACAAAATTAATTTAGTTACCTACAAATTTGAGATGATCCAACTAACTCACCCCCTTTCCTCCTAGCAAGCCTGCTCATTTGCAGAGCCCAGGGTGAAAATACAAATGGAAGACTCAAGCTTGGGTCTTACCCTTCACTCCCTTTTCTTCCCACAGACCACTCTAACCTTTACATCAGTGGCTATGGGAGCATCCACAAGGATACCCCAGTCACCAAATCCAAGGTCTGTCCCAGTCCCTGCTTGCCCAATAGCCACTCTTTGACCCTTTCTCAGGCCCTCAGGTGTGCATATGGCGGTGGCCATCTTTGGGAAAACAGACCCAAGGAAGACGCCCAAGTAGGACTGAGCATTTTGTACAGGCCAATTGGTGGAGATGGTCTGGGAAGGAGGGGTTGACCTCGGGGTGGACACATCTCCTTGGTGTTACGGACTCCTCACTGTGTAAAGAGCAGTTTGTCCAGATGAAGGCCAGAGTAGGCCCATGGCAGGGACCCAGTTGCCCAGTTCTAAGGGTGATGCTTCTGACATGACCATTTTATTCTGAGGATATTCAGGAATGACCATATTACCTCTTGAGGTGAACCTCTCTAGCTCTGCTTTCTAAAACTGCAGTACTTCCTAATGGAATGTAATTTGCCAAATTGTGGTCTAATTACTCAACTTACTCAAGTCATAAGCAAAGCAATGTTTTGTTTGAAATTGCTCTCCAGAGAACTGAAAGAAATGTTGGGGTTCTCTATTAACATTTATGGAGGTTCCTCAGGCAATCAGACTAAATTCTGACCTGAGTAGAAATGTAGTCCAGGGTCACAGTCTCATCTGTCTTAATTACAGTGTCAAGGACAGAGGAGACTTAACTGCTAATGGAAGTCCTTAATCTGAATGAACCTGAACCATTTGGCCCAGGAAATGAGAAATTGAAAGGGATAACGTGGAACGTACTTGCTTATAAATACACTGTGGGGCAGGATGGTTGCAAAAGTGATCCCATTTTGTTCCAAGAGATTTCACTGCTGTTTTGGAAATACTCCATCCAGTCTTGCTTACAGAGCAGAGCCACAGAGCTGCATTAAGAGTGGAGCAGAAAAGGATTTTGATCTACTCAGCCAGCTGGTTTATCATCTATATTATACGTGGGGAGGAGGAAGAGAAAAACTAAATCATAATGTGACACACAGACAATTTCATGTGATTATTTGATAGAAGATGCCTTAAAGGGAAATGGATGGGAAATTAATATCTACAAAGTCTGGGTGGATTAAACGGTTGGCCCTTTCTGATAATATTGAAATGGCTAAAGAGCTGTGGCAGGAGAAGAATTGGCCTCCATGGCTGTTCATTTAATATTATTTCATGTCAATCATTTATTCAGCAAATATTAACTACTGGCTAAATGCAGGGCATTGTTCAACAAGAGACCACTTCTGTAAATTCTAAGCTTCTCTTCTAGTCTGTCTTCAACTCCGTCACCAGGGAAGTAGTACAATGTCACAACTAACCATGCAGGCCATGTAACTGTGAGAAGTGATTTCACATCTCTGAGTCTTGGTGAAATAGGGATAGTGATTGTGCTTAGGTTACACTGGTGGCTAGTACACACTTCCCAATAAATGTTCTTTTTGCATAATGTGATAAGAAAATAATAATTTTCTTCTTAGGCTGCTGAAGTTAACTTAGAGGCCACCTTTAGGAAAAAGTTGGATTAGCCAAAAATGAATTAAGAAAATTGTCTGTAACTTCCAATGCTCAATATTTCCTGATCATGAAAAAATACCAACATTTATTAAGCACATGCCATGATATGTGATACTTTGGGAAGAGAAAAAAATTTTTTGCTTTACCTTAAGCATGTGCCATGATATGTGATATTTTGGGGGAGAGAAAAAAACTTTTTGCTTTACCTTCTATCTTATGTTCAGTGACTGGGGCCTTGAAAAATAAACTGATAAAAAGCAGATTAGTGATAGAAAAAAGTTTATTTCATGTGAATATTGGAGGTCTCACAGACATGCAGTAAAAACTCCAAAGAGGTCATACCTGCAGGCTTACATACCATTTAACAAAGGATGCTAAGCGTGGAGGCACAAAAAGACAAAAGAAAAAGGATTTGAACTTGTTAGCAGCAATAAATTGTGAGAAAGTAAATATATGAGGGAAACTAATGGAACATAAAGGTTGTTCATTTTAGTAAGCATTGTAATGCAGATTCCTCTCAGTGCCATCTCTGGGCCATGAGAGTCTAGAGTTGTCTCCAGTGATGAAGAGTCATTCTGCCCTTCCTGGTACGGGAGTATGGTGCAGGGGGAACACCTCCACAAAGAGAAATCAATTCTCTGCTTTTAGGCAAGTTCAGTGTATGTTGTTTCTCGATTGCCTTCAACCCAAAATAATTTTTATGCCAAAGTGGCATATTTCTGGTGGCATATTCTTATCCCCTTCATATTATTTAATAACCCTAGCGCAATACCCTATTAATTGGGTACTGTTGTAATCTCTATTTTATATTTGGGTAAACTGAGTTTTAGAGAGGTAAGATACTTGCCCTGTTTACACAGCTGGTAAGTGATGGAACGGAGAATCAAATCCGGGTCTTGTGAGTTCAGAACCAGCACCCTCAGCCATCACCCTCCTTGAAACTCTCTGTGGACAAAGCAATGGCAGAGGTTGTGAGACAGCCAGGATTACAAATCAATTCCAGTTCTAAATGCTAGATGAAGGAAAAAACTGTTTGTTTGGGAGTTGGGCCCTGGACTCTGGTCATCATTTAAAGGAAATCATCAAATAGTGCCAGATGACAGACTCTTATTACAATAAGAAGAGAGATGTGTTCTGAAATTCGAACTAAGCCTCCGAAGTTACTGTTAACTGTGGTTCAGTGTTGCCCAGTCATTCCTTCCTCCTTGGTTTGCCCCCATCAAATATCAGGGAACTGTATCTTCAGCACTTGGCAGAGTCCTTATGCATTTAAGTAGTTCCCTGTTCATGGAATGAAAAAATTTTTAGTAGATTGGTGTTCCTCTCTGTAGATGAGCAAAACTATTATGCAACTAGAGAAAAACAATTAGGGCCATTGAAAACCTTTAAGATGGACTAATCTGGCTTTATTAGGTGATTAGTGTGTACAAAATGAGCAAATAGAAACTAGTTACAGAGTCATACCATGCACAATTTTACCTTTTAACTCAACATACCTAATTCTCAAAGTCTAACTTTAAGTCATCAAACTCAATTCTCAAGCAATTTCCTCTATTGTTTTGTCTGCAAATTTATCACAAGTCTTGATTACTTGGTTTGCCTTGCTACTAGAAGACCTTTGGAATTATTAACAGGTCCTTTGGTTTCCCATTTAATGGCTCTAAATCTTGGGGGATGAGATTCTGGAACCATTTTGGGTTGGTGAACCATTTGCAGTTTGATAACTGGTCAAATAGGTTTAGTCCTCGTCTACCCAGATGCCCATATAGGCCAAAGTAACTGAAGCTGGAGCAAGTATGAAGGTAAATTAAGACTACCGAAACAGGATTTCCAATATTGGGTACAGAAACGTACGGTAATTGATTTATTATTTCCACACAAACACTTCTCAGGATAAAGTCTCAGCTCTAAGCTCTGTCCAGTCTCTGGTACAGTGATAAAGAATGCAGTTCTGAAGACAGTCTGCCCAGCCTTTGGACTGCTACGGCCACCTTGCTACTAGGAGGAGAAGGCCCCTTCATATTATTTATGAAGGGTGGGGCACGAGGGTGGCACCAAGGTGACAGAAAGCAGAGCTCAGAGAGAATGAGAAACCAAGGCCAGAAGAAGCTATGGGGATCAAAACATACCACCCCAAGTAAGCCACTTTGGCACAGGATTATTTCGAGTTAGGGGAAAACGAGAATCAACAGATGCAGCAAGAAGCCTTCTTGGAGCTTTCCTTATCTGACTAATAGCAGAAATTTCTGAGAAATGAAGACTGCCATAAATTCCCTCTCCTGAGGAAGTTTTATGGCCATAAAGAAGATGGAAAGTTGGCACTGAGATAGACTTGCACAAACAAACCTTCCTCTATCAGTTTTCCCCGCATTTTTACCTTCCCCCAGTTTGCAGCTCTTAACCTAAAACCTTTTCCATTGTCTTGGCAGTTCTCTACAAATTTATTGTTCTTTGTTAAGATGCTATTATAAACCCCAAGTTCTAACCACCCTTTTGAGTTTCTCTTCCCTGAGTTTCTCCTATATATATGCTGCATATGTTAATAAACTGTTTTCTTTGTTAATGTGTGTGTGTGTGTGTGTGTGTGTGTGTGTGTGTGTGTGTGTGTGTGTGAGTCTATTTTGTAGGGCTCCAGCTGGAGAACTGAGAAGGGGAGAGAAAAAAGTTTTCTTTCCCCTCCTATGATGCTACTAGAGAGCCCGGACCAAGCTGAGCTCAAAGCCAGAACTATCCCTAGATTTTTCAGACATATAAGCCAAAACTTTTCGATTTCCAAAAACATTTTAGGTGGGGTTTTCCATCCATCACATTCTATTTTCCTTCTATCGAAATTTCCCCTTATATACAAGCTCAGTTTAAATGCACCTCCCTGTGAAGCCTTCCTTATTCTCTGAAGCTTTCCTTATTCACTCCAGGCAGAATGTCATCTGCCTGCCTCTCTCCTTCTGCTCCCATGTAGTACTCAGTTGCCACTTCTCTTATTGCCCTTATCACTTATGCCTTTGGCTATTAAGTGCCTGGGGACTCTGGAGCTAAATTGCCTAGTTTGGAATCCTGCCTATAACACCTACTAAGTGTGTCAAATCTTCCTTAATAGAATATAAGTGGCAGACAGAGATCTTGGCTTGAGTCATTTTCCTACTGTGCTACCCAACTTGTTGTCCCATCCCCTGTGAACAGGGACTGTTTGTACACCTACCTTTGGATTTATGCACTGCCCTTCTGCCCTCACTAATCAGAAGACTGATATTCCCTTGGTCTCCCTGCTATGCTCAGACTCCAGGTCTTTGCCTGGCTCTGCAAATATGTTGGAATTCAGGATCTTTTCCATTCTGTTGATGCCTGATCAGGATTATGACATAAATATATAATCTCAGTGACTGACCCCTTCTCCTTTCTGGATTCTGAAAACCGCTGGTGCTTGAAAACAGATAAAGTTTGCTCCAACTGTCTGCCCTGACTGCTAATGTTTCATTCTGCAGAAATACAAAGTAACTTCTCTTCTCTGACTTCTGGAAAAGGTCAGTTCCAATTCTGTGCTGTCTTGTCTTTGCTTTCCCCAGAGGCAGTCTGAAGGGTTAACTGTTGACAAAAACCTTTCACATGAAGAGACTGAAGAATTTGTGGAAAGAATATTATATCCAGATGTTCTACTAAGATGTTGTCCTTGAGCTAATGTGAAAATAACAACAATTTAATTTAATAGAGTCAAAATGCATATAAACAGAGAACAGAAAAGATTAAAGGCTTTTAGACAAAGGCCTGGGTTATGGTCCCATTTCTGCAGTTTAATAAATATATGAACTTGGGCAAACTACACTATTTCTCAGTGTTCCCTTTGTTTAATGGGATTAATAATAAGCTACTCTATTACATTGAACTGTGAGGAAGATCAAACTGGCTGGTGTGTAGTTGCTTTGCCGCTTACATATAGTGTTGTTGCTATTATTACTATTTTGCACTGTTTGCTACTATTATTATTACCAAGTGATCCAAAGTATGAAATCTAATTTCTTAGTGAGACTTTTACACAACATTATTTGGTATTGATTGAAATCCAACATGCTTGAGAAACTCGAGTTTAATTCTTTGTGAAATGGCCACAATGGGTAAAGAATGTCTGAATTTTGCCATCTATTCCTGCCACTTTCATGTTTAGAGCTGACAACAATAATTAGACTAGGTAATAATAACGTGATATAACTCCATAATTATAATTCTTATGACAGAGAATGAAGTAGAGCAGAAAAGCCAGTGGGAGTATTGAACTGGAGGAATCCAAGTTTGTGTTTTCGGTTAGGGTTCTTTAGACTTGTATGTTGGCCTTGTGCTTACACCATCAGTATTAGATTTCCCTGCGGTAACATCCTATAGCTATACTCAGACTCCTTCTCACCATGGTGCGAACTTAGATTCTTAGGTGCTATGGAATTGCATCCCAAAAGTACCCTTAGCAAGGCCAATTTATCTAAGGTTAGACTGTAGACAGTCACTATGTTGACATTTACACTGACGATGCAATCTGAGTAAACCCGACGGTTGCTTGGCGCAGATTAAGGGAGTGACACCATATCTTACTAATAGTTGTTGATTATATTTCTCACCACCAGTAACTTCCAACCTGAACACCTGCATGTAGGCAAGATCTCACAGAGGGTGGTCAGGTGGTGTCTTTGGGAGGCTGGACCACTGAGGCACTGAGTGTAGACAAAGATTCCCTAAGCACAGGCATGATAGGGTAGCCAGGAGCATCTGAACTTTGGTTTGGGCAACAGGGAAATCAGGAGGAACCAGGACAAACTGGAGGGTAGAGGACCTTCTCTCAGTTCTGGGTCCCAAGAATTCTCCTGCTTTCTGGTTTTATCTCAGGAACAGATTCAGGCTCCAATAGTGTCTAAAATGAAACTTTGCACCAGAAAGGTGGAATGAGAGCTTAGAGGAAAAAATTAAGTTGATTTAAAAAAAAAATGAGCAAATGCAAAGGAAATAATTCTGGCACACTTGAGTTTGTGGAGGGGGATGAATATCTACTTCTATAATAACAGGCACTGCATTTGTATACTCCAATTTAGGGGACTGCTCATTTTTAGGAAGGTGTGTCATTGAAGTGCATATCTGGGTGGCATTTCTTTTGTCCTAAAGCCAAGCTGAAGTTCTTTATGCTCTGCTGAGCCACTAATGTCTTGCATGGTGGAAGTGTTTTTAAGGCGATTGATGACACCACAGAAAGAGTAGAATTGGAATTTGGGAACCTTTGCCTCATTCTTTGGAGAATGGACAATGTAAGCGGAAAGGACTCTAATAGGGAAAGAAGCGATTCTGTAAAAGAGGAAAAGTAAATAGGATAGAGAAGACTGACTTTGCATACAACATTATCTACTTAGTCTTTGGGTCAGAGAACAAACACAAATCCATAATTCCGGTCAACTCCTTGAATTCTCATTTCCTTTAAATAATGCTCCTCTCATTTTAAATCTTCCCAGGTCAGAATTTTCCTTTTGTTACCAGAATCCACCTCATTTTAATGTACCCAACTCATTTACTTTCTTCATCTGGAAAACATTTATTGAATAATTCCTAGGTGTCAGCCATCACATATACAATGGTAACGGCACATGACCTTGCGTGTAATAACAAAGATGATCTCAGTGCAGCACCAAACTCTATTTCTTTTTCTTTCTAGACACACAGCTAGGTGGAAATAGGCGAAAAAAATGTTGAATAAGTTGCCCAAGATCACACAGCTAGTAAAGTTGCAGAGTGGGATTTAAATTTAGAATAGAGCAAAGTTCAAATGTAGATTATAGGCTCAAAGACAGACTATTAGCTTACCATTCCCCGTATTTAAATCTCATGCTTATCCGAATTTCAGAAAGGATTTCACTAGAAGGTACAGTTCATAAGGGCTGGCAATCTCCCCTGCAGTTAAGTGGGGCCATGTGACTGAGTTCAGGATGGTAGGGTATAGGTGGAAATGATGTGTGTTACTTCTAGGCACAACCCTTAAAAACCTCCATCACGGTCCCTCATGGGCTCATTTTCCCTTATCTGCCAGCCAAATGCTGATGAACTAGTGGAAGATTCTGAAGGACCTAGGTGATGGAGAAATCACAGGATAGAAGAACCTGGGACCCTGGAGTAAATCACCCCCAACTAATTCCCATAGGACCATGACATAAGTACAAAAACAATAAACAAAACAAAACAAAAACAAAAAACAATGCACTTTATTGTGTTAAGCCACTGTGAGAGTTAAGGTTTATTTGTTTTAGCAGCTGGACTATTATGACTAATATATGTGTCTTTTAAAAAGTTCGTAGTCCAATAGGGGACAAGGTAATGTAAAAATATTATATCCCATAATATTTCTTCTCATCATGGTATTTATGAACTCCCTTTGGTAACAGATTCATAGAATCACAGTCCTAAAAGGGAGCAGGACAAATCTTCCTACATGTGACACTTAAAACACATAAATGTATTATGGGCCAGGCTTCACACTCTAAAGTATGGATGAGAAAAATAGTCAAATGTGACACAAGAGGGATTCATGGGAAATGGGTCCAAACTAGAAAATGGCACACCCATTAACAAAAAGCAATCATATTGACTCTTAAAAACATTATTGGTTAAATAATGAATGTATACAGGTAAATTTGTCCATCAGATCCACAGCTCTCACATGGGAAATTTCACCTAGATGTCCATCAGTGGTCCATCAGTGAGACCTCAATGTTTTGATCTCCAAAAGTCCTAAATTATTAACTTGATATATTATCATTGACAGGCCATTTACTTAATTTGTGGGGCCTTTTGCAAAATGAAAATGTGTGACCCCAATTTAGAAAGTAGGAAAAAAAGTGTGATTGAAGGTACTTAAGTATTAAACTTTTTCTTTTGTAGTTTCTCTCTTGATCTGTCAAGGTGTTCTTTAATTTAATATTTATATAATTATGTTAATTTACTTTAATTAATTTAATTTTGCTATTTAATGTCATGCTTCTCAGGTACAGGGTGTTTCTGGGGAAATACAGACTCTCGCAGGTGCCTGGGACCCCACTCCATGGCTCCCTGCGTAGCACTATGCCCGATGTCTCGGGCTTTGGCAAGAACGGGTAAGTCCTCCAAGGCACAGCAACCTCCACACCAGAATGTACTTGGCACCTGGATCAGGTGTGGATTAAGAGGCACCCACTAAATGCACTGCCAGTCCAGGGTGGGACAATTGCTGTCAGGCGCCTCTAGGAGATGCTTCGGACCAGATTCAACCTTCCCGTGCCCACATCCAGATCAAGCTAGAGTCAGAGTCTCCTTCACCCCACGACATAACCTAGTTGCCACCCAGGGTGAGTAGTGGGCAGCCAAGAACCCAGGGAGGCAGGAGATACAGAGGTGGCGGAAGGTGAGCCCCATCACATGTGAGCCAAGGCTCCACAAGTACACTGCCACGTTCCATTACCCTTTACACTTTATCTACAAAACACAATTTCAAAGATTGAATTAAAAATTTCAAGATGGCAAGTGCAGAGCATTAACCCTAAGTGTGGACCCCTTCTGAGTAGGGGCGCCGTGCCACTGCCCTGCTCAGAGACCCGTGAAGCTGACTGTGATTATAGACTACCTACTACTACCTGCTAAACGCCAGGGATGCAGCTATGATAAAATAGATCAAGTCCCTACCCTGATGGAGTTTACATTCTAATAAAGTCCTTATTGAAATGCAGATAAGCATGGGAGGGGCATATATCAATGAACAGTTTAATTATAGGGAAAGCTATCAAACGGTCAATTTTTGAGCCTACCATAAAGATTTGAACTTTGTACAGCCTAAGATTTGGACCCTACTCTTCTGCTTTTACTAGTAGTATGACTTTGGGCAATTGACTTAACACTCTTTAAGATTATCTCCTCATCTGTAAAATGGGAATTATAATAACCACATGCTCACGTTCACTATTACTATTTTTTAGTGGCAGTATTGATAGTACTACTATCCATTAGCTTTAACTTAAATGAATAGAAATAAAATGCATGGAGTTGGAGAAATGGCACTGGGAGGAAGAAAGAGATTATGGTGGAGAAAGCATTTCCTTATCTCATTGCAGCGAACTGACCCAAATTTAGGTAATTTTTACATTTAATGCCAGCTGGATTAGATTGCCTTTTTTTCTTCTTCTTCACCGAATTGACTGATTTGGTATTGCATGGAAAAGAATCTAATGGTATAGCTTCCTTTTATTATTGTTAAAGAAAATTTAGGTTTTGAAGTTAAGTGAAACAGTTTATGTCTGATTTCTAGAGGCAGGAAAGTTGTAACGTGCAATGGACTTCTCACTAAACTATGAGTCATGAAATTCCACGTTTATGTTCGAGCCCCCAGTGACTGGTTAAGTGCATTCTCTTTCATCGTTGGAGCTTTGTATTGGTAACACTTGTCACATTTTCTACTGAAGTATTTTTGAGTATTAGGTCAAATTCTTAAGAATATTAGCAGTTTAATGAAAGGCACTTACTCAAAGAGGAGAAAAAGCAATGCAGATGCTGTTTCCTGATTTAAAACAAGAATCCAGAATTGTTTGAAATACAGTTGGATTTTTACACATCTTGATTGCAACCTTCCAGAAAAGCATTCATAAGTCTGGAATTTCCCAGGATGCTTTGCCAGGAATTAGTGTTGAATTACCAGAAAATCAATATGACACGTAGCACACATTTGTCCTAGATAGTAATTCAACAAACACACACATACGCATACTACCTTTCATTGTTTGAAGACTCTGATTCAGGAGAAAAAGGAGTAACTAACCAGAAATGGAAAAGATTCATTTGACGAGTTGCTCTAAATAATCATTCACAGCTAGAAATATACCTTTTTTCATGATAAAATACAAACTTCTTAGTTTTTATGCCTACCCTGTAATATAGATTCTGTATTTGCATTTGGATTTATTTTATTTTAGATTTATTTTCATATCTTGTCATGCAATTCTCTCAATTCCTGCCTAGTAAATCTTTAATATGAACTGCACTCAATCTAAATTATCTCCATTTTCCCCCTCCATCTTCTTTTCTCCCATTCAGTGTGTGTGTGTGTGTGTGTGTGTGTGATTTCAGCAATTTCCCTTAAGCATCAGTCTTCGCTAGAGATTTAATCGATAGTCCTTTTCTGAGAGCATGGATGAAGTCTCTACAAATCCAGTCAGGAATTGCTCCACACTGTGTCTGAGGATCTCTTTTTCTTCCCTGGGTCTGCACATTTCCTCACTGTCAGAAGTCCTTTCTGTGCCTGGCTGAACGCCCAAGCTATTTAGACTATCTTATAACATAAATTCCTTCCACCTATGGTTAGTGCACTCCCTGAAAACGCATGTGCTAGAAAGAGAGCACAGGGTTAAAAACTCAAAGAATTGGGAAGGGCATGAGATGGAGAAGGGAGCCTGGGAAAGTGAATAGAAAACATTTGGCTCTTCGTCTGGACTGAGTTACTTAATCACCATACCTTCGACCAGATCCTAAAGAGTCCTCGAGAGAATTCCTGGACTCTCTCAGGAAACAGATTACTCCATCTGAGTGAAATCTTCCTTGGAAAATAAATTGCACAAAGAGAGAGAGAAAAATGTTTTGGGCTCCCATATGTCTATTTCAAATGATTTATCCTCTCTCCGAATACTTGAGCTTCTTCATGCCTTGGGTTTATTTTGTTTAAAATAAAATTCCAGTGACTACCCAGAATTCAGCAACCTAGATTCTGTCCAATTTTAGATTCCTTTAAGAATTAAATTCATAGTAGTTGTCAGGCACCATTATGGAATTTCCCCATTTTTTTTAAAAGGGAAAATGAGGAGGAAATGATTCAGTATCTCCTAATTTAAATTAGCTCCATAAGCAAGGCTTATGGAATCCACTCATTTGTCATAAAGGTTCAGTGCCCAGAAGTAAAGCTGGGCACATTCTGTTGTGTCTGTTTGCAATACTTATGGTCTGCCTGCCACACCTGACTGAAATGTCTATAAGATGTGTGTGTGTGTGTGTGTGTGTGTGTGTGTGTGTGTGTGTGTACAGAGGAATACTTAGATGCCCTATAATAGTGGTCTCCAACATTTCTGGCACCAGGGACCAGTGCTCCTATGAGAATCTAATGCATGATGATCTGAGGTGGAGCTGAAGCTATGCTGCTAGTGCTGGGGAGCGGCTGCAAATACAGATGAAGCTTTGCTTGCTGGCCCGCCACTCACCTCTGCTGCGAGGCCTGATTCCTAATAGGACACAAACCAGTATAGGTCAGCAGTCCTGGATTGGGAACCGCTGCGCTATACTATTGCTGACAGTTCTGTCCACACTTGAAGGCCTTTTTGGAGCTCCTCACTGCTAACTACTTCTCAAGGGAGAGATCTATTGTGTGCCAGGCCCTAACCTTGGCATAAAGTATGGAGGCGAGATTGTGTTTGATCCTGGTTCTGCCACTTATTAGACATGAAGTTATTTACCCTTTCTATGCTCCAGATTCCTCATCTGTAAAATGGGGATGCTTACATGATAATATCTAACACTTTTGAGTGCTTTTTTCTGCATTATTAGCGATTATGTGCACGCAAAACCCTATGAGGCAGGTAGTAGGTACCAGGGATAAAACATAGAATTTAAGTGAAGTGCTTAGCAAGTGAGTGTTCAGTAAGACTTAGCTCTTATCATTATGATAATATATCTTATTTTTACAATATGTCTTATAGATATACCTTATCTAATTTTCTCAACCCCCTGCCAAGTTGGTATTCGCATCCCTATTTTTAACTCATGAGGAAACTAAGGGAGGTTAGGTAACCTATACACGTTTGCTTGGCTGCTAAGGCATAGAGCAGGGAGATCAAATTCAGGCCTTTGTGATTCTAAACTTGTTCTCTTTTGACTATACTGCAAACATTTTTTTGAACCACTTTATGACAGAGAAGCATTGTCATCTGTTGTGTGGCTTCAGGATTTCTTACCATCTATGACCTTGCATCACAGGGTCATTCATTCAGCAATTATTTAGTGAGGGCCAACTATGTATCGGGTATTCTTCTAGAAGCTGGAGTACAGTGTTAAATACTCTGCCTTCATGGTGCTTTCAATCCTGTTTAGATAAGGTACCTCCACGGTGTCCTGAGATTCTCATTTATAACAATAAATGCTAGTGGTTATTTATTAGTAAGAATTTGAATTAATGTCATTCTTCCCCACTATTTTCTAAATATGAAAAAAGTCATAGACCATGAGATTTTCTTCATTAGTACAGAGTTTTGCACTTAGTATGTACTCAATAAATATTTGTTGAATGACTGACTAGCAGTGGGGCACATTAATTCATCTTTCTTCTAGGGAGCCCTAGCAACAGGAATTCTCAGTACCAACCGCCAGGAGTTCCTCAGGTGCTATGAGCTCAGGCGTCGAGCCTGGGGCGAGACCCATAAGGTCCATAGTCTAAAAGGGAAGGGCTCCGTATGGTGACCTACCTCCCTGTCCTAGGGTTATGGAGATGGGGATTTTCACACAGTGCTAATGCAGGTAGATTTGGCAGCCATTCTGGTAAGCAATCTTGCAGAATTTAGTCAGATAAAGTATACACACATCCACTGTTCCGACAATATAGCTCCTGGGTATATGTCCCAGAATATTTTCATACAGGTTCAAAAGAGGACATATACAGTAATGTTAATTGCAATATTATTTGAGAGCATCCATCACTGGGAAGGCAGATGGGTAAAAAGCTGTGGGCACGTGACTGGTCAGTTCGCAGCAGTTTAGGAAGAATAGGTTAGATACATATTCACGGCCATACAGAATCTAGCAACATATAGCCATGCTAATGTTTAGTGGGAAAGGTAAAAAACGGGATGAGAGGTTTCACAAAACTATTTGTGTAACTTAAAAATCCATAAACACGAAACATTTTGTGTTTTGCAAAAACATATGCAAATAAAAATATTCGCACTAACACATTAAAATGATTGCCTGTGGTGAAAGGAGCATGGGGGTGGTGGTGTGTATAATGAAAATTAATTTGTGTGATAATTATGTAATAACGGAATTTTTTTTAGACAAATAATTTATGAACAAAATAAGGGAGAGGGCTCGCATGGACTACTAATGTCCCTGAACAGAAGGTTCAGAAGCAAACAAACAAAAAAGTGTTTTCCAGAGCATCTGCCCTGTTTGTAGCACCACTTGCCAGACTTGTCTGTCGTGTCCATTCCTGATGGCATCTTTGGGTCACGTGACTTGCGGAATTGCTTGTAAGTGTCTTGAATTTGTTTTTTGTCTACGTAATTCACCCTTGTTCGATTTCCCCTGTGGTAGCTGCTTGAAGACTCTGAGTTCCCAGCGTTTGCCCGTCCAGATCACAGGGGAATCTGGCAAAACAAAGAGCGTTATTGCAGTAGGCTCAACTGGTTCTGCTTCAGAAAATCACTGTGAATGATCGATCCTGTCTTGCTGAGAATGTTGAAGCTTAGCCTGCTCAGTCATTCAAATGTGGCATCTGGGCATGGCATCGTTTCCCAGTCAGGTGGAAATGTGGACACGACGCCTCCTTTTAGTTTGGATCTTGATGCCATATTAGTGCAGCTGTGGTCTCGGGCTGTACCTGGAGTTTCCTGAACACAGGCGGTGTCTAGTGCTCCTTGCTCCACCCCCAGCACTGTGATTCCTCATCACTCACACTGTTGTCTCGCCATGGCTCCTGAACCAGTGTTTCAAAACTTTGGTTCTGCAGGCAACAGAGAAACCACAGCATCATGTGTCGTTAGGCTCTTGCTGTACTGCAACACGCAGGCATATTTCTCATGGGGGAGGGAGGGTTGATAGATTCTCCAATGTGAAAGCCATGGTGTTAAAATCACCTGAGGAGCCCCTAGAATATATTTTGGGAGCTGTAAGCCCAGAGACCCAGTATAGTTTAAGAAAGCTAGAATGAAGAAACAGTGGAGAGTGGATAGAATGAAGTATGCCATTGTACTGATGTGGTCCAGCTTAGGACAGAGGCAGAGCCTATTACAAGATGTCAGGAGGGTCATTAGACTCCAAGTGCGCATTCGCAAAGGACCTCAAATTTTAATGCATATTTTGATTTCCAAGATTACCTTCAAAGGACTATATAGCCAGGCCCAGAGATCTCCAACAGGGTTGGAAGAGGAAGAACTTCATCATACTACTTAAAACTCGTGGCCCATTATAGGACTACATGGTCTGTAGTACACTGCAAATAAAAATTTCCCATGAATCCTATTTGTCACATCAAATTATGTAGAATGTTTTTCTTGATGATCAAAATATTAACTTATTAAATGTAGTTATAATAGACTATAAAATTTGTAACCCTCTTTTGCCATTTCTCCTTCAATATGAGCCTCAAAAAAGCAAGAATGACCTGAATATCTCAACCTCTGAGAACCCTATGGTAGAGGACCAACTAGCAAATGTCATGAAGAAAAAAGCTGTATTAGAATCAACTAGAGTGTTAAAACTAAAGGAAGAGGACCACCAGATATCACTAGCTAGTTCTTGGAGAATTTTTGTTTCTGTACAGCTTTTTCTAATTAAGAAAATAATACACCCTTATTCCTGAAAATTCAGAAAGTATAGAGAAATGTAAATATTAAAGTCAAGCTGACGCTACTCAGAAAAAACTGCTGTAAAAATGTGCTCTTTGGACTTTTTTCTATGTGTATGCACATAGAATCAGAGCACACATCATTTTTTTCAACTTAGTAACATATGAACATCTATCCCTCCATGTCTATAAATATAGATCCATATCATTCTAGTCAATAGCACCATGGTTTTCATGGTGAAGATATGCCATAATTATTTAACCAGATTCCAATTGATAAATGTTCAGGTCATTCCAGATTTGTCATCCATAAACTCTCCAGGAATTAACACCTTGTTTGTTCATCTGAACACATTTCTCCAACTATTTACTTAGGGTAAATTTCTAGGAGTGGGACTTCTACATCAGAGACTTTTTAAAACAGGCTTTTCTACATGTTGTCAAATTTTCCTCCAGGAAGGTTGGCCCAGTTTACACCCCCATCCAAAGTGCATGTATGTGCCTGTTTCCCCGACTCTCAGCAGGACTATACGCCATCAGTCTCCTTGACCATTCCCGCTTTGACATCTGGTTCTCTTTTGAAGCCTGGGCTCCATCACCAGTAGCTTGACCTTTTTCGAGGTTAAACAGGCATGGCACTTTATTATTTAAAGAGCTAGCTTTCCAAGGGGACAAGTCAACTTTCTCCATAAGCCATTGAATGTTTATTTGATCTTCAAGGTTGAACTCAACTTTCCTTTAAATGTGTGCCTGCATTTCTGAGTTTTACTGGCAAGGATAGATTGAGCTTATTTCAAAGCTGAGTAAAATTAATGGCCAAGTGAAGGATCACCTGTGGTGAGGACTGACCTAAACTGGAAAATCACTGCCAGGATAACACTCAGTTGTACCCAGGTCACCAACCTCTGATTTATCTTAGAATTCAAGCTAAACAAAGTTATTTATGTTCTTCTTTAAAAATTTACCTTTTGTTTATCATACTGTTTGTTTTAGGCATTGAAACATTTTTGCGAATAATGAAACTGAGATCTTAAGCTTAATAACACAGTATTAACAGTATTTGCTTCACCAGATTTTTTTTTACTAAAGTGGTGATGAGATACTTACAGAAATTATGATATATCTTTACTAGAATAATTTTAACCTTATAATTTGTTTTTTTCCCATTTCTGAATATTCTGAACATCACTTCCTTACACACACACAATTTTTTTTTTCCTGCTAAGAGTCACTCTCCTCTCAGCAATTAATTTTCTGTGCTTTATTTTTTTAAATGGCATGAAGCAGAACTCTAAGCTTTGTCCTGCCAGCTCCTGAGGTAGAAAAGTCGTTTGTTCAACTTGTGTCAGTCAAGAGCAAAGTCCAGCCCAGGGACTTATGTGACCCAGGTGCCTCTTTTTAGCCTGATTTTTGGAAATACGTTGCAAGGCCTACTCAACTTCCATATTTTATGGAGTTCTTCAAAAAAGATAGTTGCAAGTGTGACTTTGCTTATTTCTTCTGGGGTAAGTTTACTGGATGCTGTTAGGGAGAAAGTAGGGAAAGGGGCTGGCTGCAAGTGATGTCTAAAGGAGGATGCATGTTTGAGTTAGGGGCGAATACTCAAAGTTATTCCCTGCATAGAAGACCCCGGATTTCAAACTGAGGTGGCACAGGCTTCTGTGCTAACTTTCAAATTAGGTAAAATGAGTTCAAACCTAGCTAGCTCTGCCCTGTTCCCACTGTGTGACCCCAGCCTCGTTATTTTTCTTCTGCAAGCTTCAATGATAGTATTTATTTTTGGATAGTTTTAATGATTACATGAATGACTGTAGATAAAGCTCTTAGGATAGCACTTGGTGCATAAAATACTCAATAATGAGAGTTGTTATTCCTGTTCACTGAGACATAGGGATCACCTTTTCCATTTTTGACACTACTCAGTATATTATACTTCAAGGCAGTGTTAAACAAACTATAGCCCATGGGCCAAATCCAGCCCACTGCTTGCTTGTATATAGCTGTGAACTAAGAATGGTTTTTACATCTATAAATTGTTGAAAGAGGATCAAAAGGAGAAGAATATTATGTGACATGTAAAAATAATATGAAATTCAAACTTCAGTGTTTATAAATAAAATTCTGTCAGAACAGAACCACACCCAATGGTTATGCATTGTCCACAGTCGTTTTTGTGCTAGGAAGCAGAGTTGAATAGCAGCACCAATGACCAAATAGACTGCAAGCTGAAAATATTAACGATCTGGCCCTTCACAAAAGGGTATCAACGCCTGCTTTCCGGAGCTGTTGAGCATGGAGCAAGTGAGGACTTTCGTCCTTGCATAGGATCAAAGAGGGTGCTGCTCTCTGTTTAGTCTCATCTTTGCTAAAGGAACTACTTGGCCAAAGCTGTTCCTGGCAACCAGAAGGATCATCCTTAGCAATGACGTGCTAATAAATGCTTAATAAGCAGCTTTACAGAAGGAAAAGAAGCCCATTTTGTACTGTTGGCTAATTTCTATGATGTGAATACTCACACTATTTCAAGCTACCAACATGTCATTCATTAACTTGCAAGATTCTTAAGACTGTAAGCATTGGTTCTTGTGAACCATTCCAGCATCAGCACGCTATTGCCTTTGACCCTCCCTGGGAGCCTCACCACTGTTCTGCAGCCTGGAGCTGTGGGGGGCCATGTTTTTACTGCACAGGGAGACCATGATTGGTTATTGAATCACCGAGAAAAGGGCTTGACTTACATTTCTGTAAGGGGCGCATCTCAGGATACATGTTATTCAGAAGTACCGATCACCTATGAGACATTTAGCACAGAGGAAAGCTGACACACATGTAGAAAGGAAAAGTGCTGTGAGCAAAGAGGTTGGTGAGATGTTTAGTCTTTGATTAGAGGATGGACCTCAGGGATGGCACAAACCCTACAGATTTATTCATTTTACCTTTGTCTCCCTGATGCAGGTCCTTATTTGAGCATAAGTGAGGGAGTGAGCCATAATGATACCTCAAGAGAGCCTTTCAAGTCTGGGAGAAGAGTAGGTGCAAATGCCCTGGGGTGATTACTTCTTAATTCACTTCCTTCTCTTTCATTCCTTTGGGTATTGATCCTTGAACTCTGCTTTTACCTTTGGGAAGTCTTGGGTTGCTTGTTTACATATTTATTTAGACTGCGAGCTCCTAGAGGCTAGAACTCTCTTATTTGTCTTTGAATCCCCAATGCGTAGCACAATGGTAGTCACCTAGTAAGTGTGCAATAAACAGGACATATCATATCAACACTTGATTAATCTAACTCCCTCTTCATGCTTCCTCTATGTGTTCTTACCAGTGATTTCATTAAGGTTTCTGAGAGAGAATCTTATCTTCATAAAACAGACCTTTCCCTTGCCAATATTCTTGCATGTTGGGGTTGAATTTTCCTCTTCACACATGCCAGGCAAAAAGTTGAAAGTTAAGACAGAGAAGCATAGCAAAGGTTTTTTAATGAGTGTTGCCAGCAGAATACACAGAGCTTCAGAAGAGGCTGGAAGCTCTACTGTGATTTTCCACCTTAAATTCAAGTCAGGAGATGGAGGGAAGAAAAGAGATGGACTGCTGTTCTCCTACTTGACCAGTGTGTGAAAGTTAAACAAAATCAAGCTGGCCAATGAAAACTGTCCGAAGAGTTTTTATTTAGTCTTCTTTCTTTTTCAAATCAACTGCCAATCAGTCTCAAACTCATCCGTCTCTCTTGCTCCCTCATTCTTTCCCTGGACAGGTGATCTTAAACCTGCATGATGTAGAGTAAATTTCAGGCTGTTTTCCCAATGTGACTGGGGTTGTCCAAGGCCAGCTATAGTAAGAACTTATTTGGGGCAGGAAATACATTGACTCATAAGGGGTTATTTTTGCATTTCTTGTTTTTCTGATTACAACCGTACTCCAGAAACATACTTGGATTGAAGCTTAAGCATGACGCATAAAAGCCCACAGAGTGTTCTAAACACAGGATAATTTTAGTGCAGACCACTGGTCATGCTAACAAGCTAGGACACTTTCCACTTTAGGTTTCCATCCCTTCTGAGTCTGAACAGAAAACAAACTTCTGATTTGCCTGTGGTTTGTGTGCTAGATTATTTTGCTCAGAAAACTGGAAGGTGGGTGAGGGGTAAGTAAGGTAAGTTAAAACAGGCAGACTGAACCATATAAAAAATTTATCTTGTTGGGGTCAATTTCCAATTGTTGGCTTCCTCGGGGACTCTCAAATAAAGATCCACACAGGGCCAGGAAATGCTTTTCTTTTTTTCTTCTCCTTTCGTAAGTGTGTGTGTGTGTGTGTGTGTGTGTGTGTGTGTGTGTGTGTGTGTGTGTGTTATGTTGGTACTACAGAGGAAGAGATAAAGAATGACTAGAGATCCATCCAAGGGCTCCCCAAATTCACCACGTTCAATGTAAATACTACGTTTCATCAATTCTGAGACTTACATTCATTTTTACATTTTAATACTTCTAATATCAGAATGAGCCTCAATCTATGCTATACCATAGTTGATTGGTAGTAGTTTTTCATTTTCTTAGTGACACACAAAATGAATGGTGTGAGTGACAATCAGTGGCATCTTAGATTGACTGACATGTGCCATCTGACTTGGATACTTTATCTGTGCCTGGAGCTATAAAGGCAGAGCACACCTGTCAAAGTCTTCAAAAGTCATAAAGTCAAGGTATTGCTCCATGAAAGCCATCTGTAGTATACTGTCTAACTGTTCCGCTCTGTCTCTCTATATTATATATAGCTCATACTTACTGAGCTCTTATGACAGTCAGGCAATATTCTAAGCACTTCACACATCTAGCCTCACGGCTCAGAGAGGTAGGTGTTACCCTGTTTCAATCAGGGTCCAGGCAGGAGAGAGAAGTCATACTGGTTATTTAAACAGGGAAAATGGAATAGAAAGAATTGTTAACCACGTAGGTATAAAGCTGACAACTGCTAAATAAAAGGGTAAAAGACGGCTGCAGGTATCAAGGAGGCAGCAACTATAGGAAGCAGCCAGCACCCCTAGGGCTTGAGGAACAAAGGGAAGAGGCTGGAGTTATTAAAACTTAGAAATATAGAGGAGGGGAGCTCCAGACCTGAGCCTCAGGCCTCTGCTGGTGCTGGAATCTCTGAGCAGCGGGGTTGGGGTCGGGGGTGTGAGCAGGGGGGGAACCATAAAAGCTGGCTCTGCAGGTGTTAGAAAAACTACAAATCGGGTTTAGTTGCTGCTACAGAAGAGAACTGCTGACACTGTGGTGAAGAAGCTTTGGAGAAACAACGTGCTGAAGAGCAGAAGCAGGTGGGAGGAACAAGGCCCTCTGCCTTCTCAGCCAGCTGGCAAAGTGTAATGTGGTCTGCAGAGCTGCAGCCCCAGCAGCCCAAAGCAGAGTATGAAAGGGTGGTTTGGAGAGAAGAGAAAAATAGCCAAATATCTGGAACGTAGCCTTATTTTTACATATGAAGAAACAGACATAAAAACCTTAAACGTAGCGAGTACGCTCTCCAAAATCATACAAATCTGAAGATGCAAAGCCAAGATCAAAACCCAGGCCCACCTAATTCCACATGCTGTATGCCTGATGAGTACTCAGGCTTCTTTCCTATCTGTTGCTTCTATAGGTTTCTTTGTCTTGCTTTTTCAATTATTTGGCCAACAGCTATTTCTTGAGCGTCTGTGTCAGGCACTGTGCTTGGCTCTGGGAGAAACAGCAGCAAACAAAACAGACGTGATACTTATATACTCAGGGATCTGACAGTCTAGCTCTGTCTATTTCTGTGGACAGTATTCTCTCTCTCTCTCTCTCTCTCTCTCTCTCTCTCTCTCTCTCTCTCTCTCTCGCTCTTTCTTCCCCCTCCCCCCTCCCCTTCTCTCTCCCCCTCTCTTTCTTTATCCTCTACCCCCACTATGACTTTCTCTTTTGTGGGCAAGTCTAATCTGCAGGTGTATATTGCTTTCTTTTTCAATTATTTAATGTCTGTCCTTCTTTGCCTTGCTGTTTCAATCTCTTTTATATCTTTGTAATTTCTCCTAGCCCCTTTCTCTTCTTATGTTACCTTCTTTTCCCTTTCTCACATTTCTCTTTATACGAATCGTTAAAATGAAGACCCAAGTGTAGGTTCTGTTTATGTTTTCTCTTTTGACAAGTTTCATTGCTTTGTTCTTAAAAATTTTTAAGTGAGTGAGCAAAGTAGCTTATAGTTCTCTATCTCAACATACCAACAAATAAACCTAATTCAGTAGGCTTTTGCTTATTGGCCTTTCATTTTCTCTCTTGGCTTACTCCTCCAAGGGAATCAATCATTGAGAGACTAAAGCAATAGATCAAAGGAAGCACGATATTTATCATAGTTTTTATAAGCAGGACTTCCAACACACCAGTCATGACAGCATATTTCTTTCTGTTTAAGGAGAGACTGTGTGTTTGTTCGTAGTGGTCAAGCCTGATGAGCCAGATTACCTTGAGTTTGAACCCCAGGTCTTCCATTTCTAGCTGTGTAGCATCAGGCAAGTTACTTAAACTCTCTATGCCTTGATTATCATCATCTGAAAAATGGGGACAATAATATTAGCACCGATCTCATTGGGTTTTGGGGAAGATTAAGTGAATTAATACATAAAGGTATTCAGAAGAATATCATGCTTAGGATGGATGTAATTAGCTATCATTATCATTTATAACACAAGCTATATCATGGAAACAATTCCCTCACTTCCATGATCCTTTTATTCTGTCTCTTTATACTCTAGATTACTGTTTTCCAGAATTTTTGAGTTGTGAGCTCTCCTTTCTATGGTTCTGTTCACATAGTACTGAAGAAGTAAATACATAGTAAATACATAATGCCCAAAGCTACCAAGTTTGTCAGTTTATCCTGGTTGTGTGTGACAGAAAATCAACTCAATTCAGTTTAACCAAAATGGGTCACATAGCTGGGAACTCCAGGAGTAGAACTGGCAGCCACGAGTAAGTCTAGGGTCTCCAGCAAGGTGATCAGGGGGCTCACCCATGTTAGTCTCTCATTTTGGTTTCCAGTGGCTTCATTCCCTCTTACTGTGGTCAAGTCTTCCCCAGGTGGTGACCATGATGTGCTCTGGGAACCCGTGCTTTCTGTCCTTCCAGTTGCCCTGCAGTGTCACACTCTAAAGCACTCCTCTACTGAGAGTCTGTAGGTACCACAAGCTGTGGCCTGTCCCAGGGAATCACTGTCCTCCTGGATAATTCTCTGTTCCTGGGGACTAGGGCAGCCTTCTTCTCTTCTGTTTACCTGGAAGGTTAATCTCAGTGTCCTGGCTAAGATAGCAAATGTCTCCTTCACCATTTCTTTCAGTTGGGCTTGGGTATCATCATACATACAGGACTCTTGGTAGCTGGTTATGATAATCCAGTATGCCCAAGACTGGCCTGTGTGTCAGGCCCGCACCGTGACCCACCCACACAGCACTGATACTACATTTGCCTCACGACTGACTGCATTTTGAAGAAGGCTCCATGTGGCAGCACTGGACAGGAGAGAAGCATAGGGAAGTAATAACTTAGTAGGCATTGGGACACTTTTTGCCAGTTCAAATTTTAGCATCAGTAAATATCATATCCTGTTTCTTCCCTCTCCTCGTAACTCATATTTGCCATTTTACCTCTTTTATGAACTTGTTTTCAGTTAAGCAGATGCCAGACCTCTGGTGAACATATTTTCCAAAGATCTATTCTGATCTCTGAAACTTTTAATCACTAGGTTAAGAAATATGAAAAATTATACTAAATGTCCTACATGTCTAAAATTGTATAGAGATTTGTGATGTGCTTAAGTGGTGTCAGTCGTGTTTTTTTTTTTTTTTAAAGTAGTTATTAGAAGGCAAGGATTAGAATGAAGTACCGAGTTATACAGTTCTTAGTTCTCAAAAACAGCAGAGAAGTTAATGTACAGGCCACTACTGTGTTTCTAAACCTAAGGGACTGCTTGGACTTTGGGGTCATCTCCCTTGAGCACATATGATGATTTTCTGTTATGTTCTCCTCATGGTCTTTATTGACGCAGCCTGATCTCAAGGCCTGAGCAACGGTCCAACAATTCCCTCACCACGGTGCAGAGGGCTCTGGCAAAGGAGGGAGGGTAGATTTGCTGTGAAAGATGAGGCTGTATTCCTCAGATTGGGGTCAAGAACTGAGAAACTGGGTGGAACCCAAGGAGCTTGTCAACCCCAATTTCCCTGGTGAGGACTCTGGGAGCTGGGAGGCAGTGAACCAGCTGGCAGGGGTGGCTGGGCTGGGGGCAGCAGTATCTGATCCTTGAAAGGCTGGAAGCCTTGGACACCAGAGGCAGGGAATTACGTTTAAGGCCTCAGGCCAAAGGAATTAGGAACTGGGTGGCCAAGACAGCTGTTTCTGAACTCTGCAAGTTAGGCATAGCAAGTGTGCTGTCCTGGAAATGCAGGCAGTGACTCCCACTGAGGCCGCCTGTGAAACTGTTCGTGTGAACTGCTCCTTGACCCTGTGTTGGTGCTTCTGTGTCTTTTACCCCAGTGACTCTGGGCGTTTATTTCCTGTGAAGGTGGAGACTGACAAAGGCTGTTTGTACCAGACTGTCACCCTTCAAGAGTTCAGGAGGCCGGGAGCTAGTGGTGCAGGAAGGGGCTGAAGGGTAGAAAGCCCTGTTTTCTGACCTGCCTCTGCCACGCAGGCTGCTGCAGTGTTTACATGCTGGGAGTGTGTGGGAGGAGGGAAAGCAACGCCTGTCTCTTGAATTGCTTCTCAGGGAGGTTGCTAAGGTGCCTGAAGAAAGTTCTGTTTTATTTCTGACAAAACTTGGCCAAGAGCCAGGAAAGTAATTCATTTTTGGTGGGATCTTTTGGAAGGGAGAAATACAAAAAGTTCTATTTCATCTGCTTTAAAATTATAAGCAGGGACCATATGAGTGTTCAGCAAAAACAACAATTAATAAAAACACATATAGCAGTTCCTCATCTTTTAAACTTTGGACAGCGGTGACATGTTCAAAAGAAAAAAAAATGTTGCATAACATTTTTCTTTTAACTTCTAAAAGCATTATATATTTCTCTGCCTGCTCAACCAGAGTATATGGAGCACAGTCTAATCATCTTTTGGTGAATCACCATGGTCCTTACAGACATCAATTACAGTAAATATCTCCAGACTCTTACACTTTTCCTAATTTCCTTTCTCTCATCTCTACCAGACTTTTACTTATTGCTGCTATCAACATTTTCTTCTAGAAGCAGTCTACATTCTCTCTTTTTTGGTTTCATTTTTTTTTTTCTTAGGCAGGAAATTTATTAGATGAGCTTATTAGAATTCTATCTGAAATCAAGGCTGAGCAGGACAGCCACTGGTGCCTTTGGATCCTGATTTTTACATATAGACACAGAGACACACATAAGCACACATAGACATGTTTTTTTTTTTTTTTAAGGAAATTAGATTAATTCATTAAATATTTATGGGCCTCCTTCTGTATGCCAGGCACTTAGTTAGACACTGGAGGTCAAAGGAAATAAGTTCCAGTATTTTTCCTTGAGACACATGTAGTTCATGGGGCAGACAGACAGCCACGATGGCCCCTGACAAGAAGTACCACCTCTGCCATGTTGTGGCTGTGTCATTTTGGGCAGGTTACTTACCCCAGCCCAGCATCCATATCCTCACCTGTAAAAGGGATATAAATAATACCTATCTCTAAAGGCTATAGTAAAGATTAAGAGATTTAATCAATTTAAAGAACCTAAAATAACGCCTAATCCCTAAAAAGTGCTTCATCGTTTTATTTTCACCTGGTTGTTTTTTAAATTCCTGAAATTGTTGATATGACTTGTTTCAGAATTCACTGAGTTTTTTTCAGAAATACCATCCTGAATTCTCTGTCATTTAAGTCATATATTCCTATGTCTCTGTAAGCTTCTTTTCTGGAGATTTTTCTCTCTCTTTCTGAGATGCATTGTCACCTTGATTGTTCATGGCGTTTAATGGACTATTTCTCCACCTGTGCATTAATGGAAGTGTATTCTGCTGTTTTTCCAGAAAAAAGATTTATTATATCAAGGTCTCTCTTTATCCTACTTCAAAGAAGGCACTTTTCTTTTGGTTTCCAGTAGGCGGTGTCTAAGTCTCTTGGATCCCTGCTTTATTTAAAGCCTTAATAATGCCTTTACATAGTGCCTTTATTTTCTTGTAATATTTAATCACGCTCACTGCCCTCAGTTTCAGTCCCTGTCAGTGTCAGCAACAGTTTCAGTAGCATTTGCTCAGATTCCCCTGGGGTTCTGCTGTGTTCCATCTCAGAGGGTATGGGGGGAGGGGCCCTCTGAGTTGGGGGTGGGGGACTGAAGCTCAGCCTTGGTTTTGCAACCATGGCCAATAAAAACCAACTGTTGTTTCTCTGCGTCCACTTTTCTGCCTTCTGCCTAATGACTGGGCCCTTCCGCTGGCTGTGTGGAACTCACAAACTCTCCCAGGCAGGGCTTTCCAGGGAAGTCGCCGCACCTTCTCCCCTCCCCCTCCCCCCTACAGGGAGCTCCAGTGGCTTCGAGAGGCAGCAGTCCACTGCCTGACACCCAGGGTTCTGACCTATGGTAGCTCTTATGTGCAGATCCCACACTCAGACATGCTGGTGTGCAGTTTGGGTATTTTTTGTTGAGTTTTAAATGTTCAGCTTATTATTGTTTCAAGGGGAGAGATCTGAGGATGTCTCTCACTCTGCCATGTTTCCCAGAATCTCATTTTATTTTAAATATTGAATGACTATTAAATAAACTAATATTGCAAAAATTGAGTGGTTATAAAGAATTGTTTTGCACAATGGTAGCATTTTGAAGTAGTGGTGTAGCCTCTCCCCCAAGTGTGCTTTGGGATGTATAATTCCTGAATTTTGAAATTTATGTTAAGAAACATAAACCACAGACACATTTCTGTCAATGTACTTTCTAAATATAGGAGGGTAGTCATGATACCTCCAGATAGTTCCTTCCTTGGAATCCATCATATTTCTTACCAGACAGGTTTCTCAGACTCTTCACAGTACACAATTTCAAGCTGATATGCCAAGTCCCTAGTGCAGGTGTTGATAGATTCCAGGTAGGCAGAGACTGGCTGAATGAGGTGACCTTGTCATTTGAATGGAATGAAAGTAACTGGGAAATATTTTGATATAGCTTTTGAATGTGTGATCAAATTTGCTCTTCAACTGATGATGCATAATGTCTTGAGGGAATTTTTAAAAATAATAATAAGAAAAATCTAAATATTTATAAAGAATGGAAAGCAGTTTGTAAAAAATAAAAAGTCATTCGTCAACCATTTTAATTGAAGATGCCTATGCCTTATGTGCCAGTGATTCCACTTCTAGGAGACATAGAGGAAAGCAGAATCAAGCCAAATATTTATTGATGAGGAATGGGCAAGCAAATTGAGATCCTATGACAAATAAATAACATAAAGCAGTTAAAACATTACCAAAAAAGCTTTTTTCAAAAAAAATGCCTACACTATGAATGTATTCATGTAAATTCTAAAAAGACATCTCCAACACTATATATATTCCTGAAGCACAAAAATGGAGCGAGAGAATTAAAATATCCGTGGGAAGGAGACACAACAACTTTAGAAGAATAGTGGTATCTGGGGAAGAGGCAGGGAAATAGGACTAGTGACAGATTTGAATGGGCCTGCAAGTCTATCTCTAGTCTTTATTTCTTTATTTAAAAAAGAAAGAAATGAAGTAAATATGCCAAAATGTTTAATGATCACTGAGTCTAGGTGGTGTGGATAAAGATATTTTCTATATTGGTATATTTACTGTTCAAAGAAAACTAAGGAGCGAGGGAAAAAAAACTTTTCTATTTGAAAAGTTCTCCTTCCAGTACCAGGGTCTTGGAACCTGCACATACGTTTCACTCAGCTGAGCTTTGCCGTGATGTGCGAAGCACTGTGGTCTGTGGCTTTGTGGGGTTTGCATATTCTTGGACCATGTCTTCTCTCCTCTTGGATGGAAATCCTTCCAAAGCAGGAAGCAGAACTGTTTTGCACACAGTAGACTTGCTCTTTCAGAGCAGGTTCCCTTTTTGTCCCCAGAATAAGAGTACCTCGCTCACAGCCGGAGTTCAACAGAAATTGTTAGGTGAGTTTAACCCAGCTTTCATTGAGCTTTACTACTGCAGGCTCGTGCTGAGTGCTGCCCTCATGCAGCTCGCACGCTAAAACGGAGACAGACACAGGTGCCTAACCGGACTGGAGAAAAGGATGACTTAGCACAGCAGGTGAACAGCGCAAACGATTAATTCTGAGTGGGATGGCAGGGGAGAGCAAACTGTGATTAAATTTCCCATGTATTGGTTTCCCTCTTGGGCTAAGAGATCGTTTGCCCTGGAGACTTGGTTAAAATATGAATCTCTTACCTGGAGGAATAACTCATGAAGCCATTATCCTCCATCACCACATCAGCAGGTTGACCTAATTAGATTGGCCCCAAGACTTAGCTAGACTGAGAAAAGTCAGGTGAGTAGTGCCACAGATTGACTTTGAGACAAAGAAAAGTCTGGATGTCCAAATAGAAGCTGGAAGAACTGGTTAGGGGGCAGGCTTTGGAAGGTCCTGACCTCTGAATGAAGGCATCAAGTGAAGGAACTGTGAGGGAAAGGAATAAGGAATAAAGTAGACAATAAAAAGTAAGTGGGACAAGGCTGCATGTTTAGGGCACAGGGCAGGAAGACAAGCTTTGGTTGGTTTACCCATCAGAGCTTACCCAACCTGATCCTACAATCTTTGTACAAAAGGTCTCAAGAGTTTATAACACAGTAAACTCTCAGTAAATGCCCACACACTGCCTGAAAAGGATGCTGGTGGTAGTGATGCCTCAAGGAAGCCCCTGGGTTTCAGCGTTACTCCCAGTGATGAAGACAACTGTCCCTGAGTTGGCCTTGGGACCTGCCTGTGCTGCCCCGTGGCTGCTTCAGTTCAGACTGAATGCTCCGATTGTGCCTCCAGTCATTCACAGCTCCCTCTGATACGGCTTGCTTTATGGCCGTCTTGTCCACATGGGGGGTGAAAACAACTGTGTTGAGGATGAGCTAGAGGGGAATTATAATCCTGCTCACACTTTATGGAACACTTGAGGCACACTCTGAACCCTTCTTTTATGTTACTCTTCAAGACTTGGAGAGTCATGTCACCTTCTCAAAGATATCTTCACTGTGCCCCTTTGTGCTTCCTGGGGTGAGTTAGGAAGACCCTTCCTAGGGCTTCTTACAAACCCTCTTTGTATTTTTATCCTTCCACTGACAACACTATATGGTATTTATTTGTTTATGTGTCTATTTGTCCAGCCCACTGGGAGCAGAGGTGCCGGCCCTTCTTTATCTTAGTCTCCACTGTATTTAGTACACGGTATAGTGCTTAAACTATTAGCTCAGTGGACTCAAGCTGATATGGGGCTGGTGACTCCTGTATTCCATTTGCTATGTGCTGGCCCACTGATTTTCTTTCTTATGTTTGTTTTGCTGCATTGAGTACATAAGCAATATTTGAAAGCATTCTCCTTGTAAAATTTCAAGAAAAAGTATACAGGAAAAAAATGGAAAAGTCAACATGTTTCCCCCATTCCTTCCCTACTCTTACTCCCCTCCCTAAAAGCTGCTGCTATTATCATTTGGGTTTGTAGTCTCTCAAAAGTTATCTCCACATTCACAAATATACACATACATGAAGAAATATGCCATTTTGTTTCGTGATACTGCATTTTACTTTTGTCGCATAACAACATTTTGGGCATTTCCTGTCAGTGTGTATAACGTTTCAAATTCTTTTTAACTGCTACAGAGCAATCCACTGAGACTAGGTAAGGAACTAGAATTGGTTTAAAGAAGAAAGAAATGTATTAAAGGATATTAGCCAGTTCGCAGAATTCATGGGAGGGCAGGAGAATGAGAGGCTGAAGCCACACAACAGAAATGAGTGAGTATTTGGGGGTCAGGGTTCTGTAGTGAAGACCCCACTGTCACCCCTTCCCAGTCCCAGTAATGCTCAGGGCTGGACTTTCAGAGCTCCTCCAATGTCTCGCTGAAGGGTCCAGCTGCCTCTACCACAGTTACTAGAAAATTACACTCTGCCCCTTCCTCCTGCAACCCTCTCTTCTGTCACCATCATGGTCACCTTTCCATCTTCAAGGTAACCTAACAATAGAGTGATCTTTAAGAGAAGTTCAAATCTTGGGTTGCCGAAACAAGCCATGAAAATGTAGTGGCATATGTTAGCAATAACCAGTTAACTATTAATAGAAAAAAAGAATCTTTATATGCAATAGCAAAAAACCTGTGAAATTTGAGGAACAAACCATGACAAATTAGAATCCTGGCTTCTGGTATTCAAGTCGCATGGAGACAAAGAAGATATAGCCAGTGACTACAGAGTTCATCCTTTTTTGCTATGGTGCCAGGAAAGACGAAATGTAATTCCACTTTGGCACCTCTCCTAGGCACTAAAATTTATTGACAGAATCATAATTAAAATGACAGGTGTGTGCTTGAATTAATTAAGTACTCACTTTTATGGAAGATATACGACAACAGAGAGCTCATTTTACTCTCTAACTACTCATGCTGGGTATCTCTCTCTACTAACCTTCACCCCATTTAAACACAGAGAGATTGAGAGTGGAGGGGAGGCTGGTATACGGCTCTTCCAATGTGATAACATGAATAAAATCTCAGCTGTAAGAAGCATTTTTTATGACTTCCTGTTATATTTACAGTGATCATATTTTCTGAACCCCAACTCAAATGCATGTTTTGAGTAAAAAATTTTAAGGCGTTTTCTCTTGGTTTCACTGGTACTCCCATCTTAGAGCTCTGAGTTCAGTAATTTGGTTATGATTATTTGTATTAAATATACTTTGCTGTGATCTACGTGCCTTTGCATTATATTCACTTAAAAAACATCTGTTCCAAATGGGTGTGGGCCTTGGGCAAGTCATTTGGACTCCCCCGAGACTAAGAAAATTACATATACCTGGCAAAAATGAGAGAGTTCAGGAAGGTAATATATAATAACGTTTTTGAGGAGAGTGAGCTAAGCTGTCTAAATGAAATGATTTCTCTTTAGGCTGAGCTCCTGGAGGTCTGGAGAACTGTTTGGTCATCCTTGGACCAGGTGGTCTCTCCCATTGCCTAGCCCAGTGCCTGCTGCAGAGAAAACGGAAAAACAGCAGCCACAGCAGTGGCGGATGACGACGACGACATTATCAAATTCTTACTTGTATACATGGCACCGGGTTGCATGTACTCAGTATCTCCCTTTAAACCTCAAAAATTCTTTTGCGTAGAAATTATAATCTGCATTTTATAGATAAGAAACGATTTATTTGTTAAATTAAAATCCTAAACGCAAAGAGGCTCTTTCTCTCTCTGAACTCGTCCCAGCATACCTCTTTTCCTACTGGTACGAAAAAAATGGCACAATTAGAAATCACTTTGGTTGACATGAAGCTTTGTTGCTTCTTAAGGAGAAAATGCTTTCGGAGGAATGGCATTGCGCCTCCTCAGAGCAAACTCATTTATCAGATCTTCTGGGAGCCACGTTGGATAAAAAGGACAGAGACAGTAAGAGGAATGTTCGGGGTTGGTGGATAAAGAAATGGATTTTTCTCAGAGCTCCTTAATCAAATAATCAAGCCCACAAGCAGAAGCAAGATGGGAGAGCAGGAAAGGGGACTGGAAAATAGGCTGGGCTAGGCAGAGGCCAGATGTCGAGATACCTATGGAATAGACAAGAAGCCGAAGGCACAAGGACAGACACATAGACAGTCACAATGCAAGCCAGTAAACACACTGCACACACACAATTGCACAGTCATCTATGAGGCACAAGCCCAGCAAAGCTATAGATCAGAGGCCTTATTGCCTCAACTAATTAAGGACCTAGACCCTCATTTCTTGCTTGCAGAAACCTATTTTCCTTTCTCCCATTCCTACTACCTCCCATACCCGTCACATAGCCGGCCTCAAAAAAGGTTGAGATCCCACATATTTACTCCTGCACCAGGCTGCCCGCAGGCCACTGCTCTACATAATGAGAGAAGCACAGTTGAAGCAAGTTCCCGCATGAACAGCAGAGAGGAGCAGGCTCACCTCGATCAAACATTACTTACCAGGCCAGTTGAATGGGAGGGGTACCTCTCTGGTCCAAGCTTCCCATGTATAAGGCCTCCAAGTCCTGTGAAGTTCCCACATTCCATCCGACAGCCCCATGGCAGGTCTGAAAGAAGGGAACGTTCATCATACACTTTAGACTGAGAAGATTACATTACGGGTATGAATTTTTTTTTATTAAAATCTAGAAGTTTCTCATGAAGAACACGATCGTACTGTTTTATTAAACGTATTAATTTATAATGTATATCATTCATTTATTAAGTTTAAGTAATTACAATATACAAGAAGATTTCAAATCTAGTTTTGGAATCAAAAAAAAATGTTTTAGACAAAAGCCTCTCTGCAAAGCCCCGCACACAGTTTAGCTAACGTTACTGTCTGCTTTCAAATTAGGAAAGCAAGAAAATCGTCCATTTGTTTGTTTACTGGTCATATCGCTTAATTTTTAACATCTCTTCTTTTTTCAAATTCTATTATTATTTTCTTTTCCCACCTACAGCTGCCCTAGGCCATTTTCACATCATCTTACCTAGTCCAGCTGTGTTCTCAGTCATTAACTAGAATATATGCATTTAACTAACTTTTAATACTCTCCAGATCTTGTTGAGGTTTGGGGTGTCTCAGGGGCCTTGGCTTTCCCTCCATAAAGTTCTGGAGTTCTAGTTCTCTCCCTCCCTCCCTCCCTCCCTCTTTTCCACAGCCCCGCTGGCCTTCCTGGAGTCTAGGGCCTAAGCATAGAGGAGAAAGTTATTTAACTTTGATTTTACTCCATGCTTTGCCAGTCGAATCATCTCACCATGCTCAAAAACTGAAGTTCTAGCCAATATTTAGAAGCCATTACATCACTCTTCTAGGAGGAGCAATTTGAATGAGTTAATTAGCAACAGCTGTTGCTGAACTGTGAGTGCAAATACCCTCTCAGGAAAGCAGCCCAGGGGCTCTGGATCAGGGAGAACAGTGCGGCTGTGGGAAAGGAGGGGCTGGGAGATGGGATTGAGATTCCCAGGATGTCTTATGGAGTGAGGGCTTACGTGAGAGAGCCTAAAGGCCCCTGCAAGATTTTTTATCTCAGAAAGATTCGCAGGAGTATTAAAAAGTGAAATACCTACATTCTAATTAGCTGCTGAGAACATAGCTGGTCTAGGTGGGATAGATAAAAATTACCTGGGGCAGCCCTCAGTGGGCGAAAGGTAAATAATTACAGATCTTGAAAGAAGAGATGTTATGTTAAATAAGAACAGTAAATAAACACATGATAGTTCTCCTTGCTTTCCTAATTATGAAGTGGACATTGATATTAGCCAACGTATTTGGGGCTTCTTAGAGAGGCTCTTTGAATGAAAAAGTGAAATAATGCCAAAACAGGCTTTCAAAAAGAATAGTGTATTGTAGTTGTCTACGTTTAATGAATGCGAACCTGAACAAGATGACTACCTGCACAAAAGAAGATTAAAGGGGACACACTCTCACAATGATGCCCAAAAATGTCCAGGATACAATTAAAATCACTTGTCATACAAAGAACCAGAAAAATCTCAACTTGAATTTAAAAAGATAATCAACAAAAGCCAAAAAGGAAATAACACAGACTTTGCGATGTCTGACAGGATTTTAAAACATCTATCAGAAAAATACTCTAACAAGCAATTGTTAACGTACCTGAAACAAATTTTTAAAAACTCAGAATAGAAATAGAAGATACAAGGAAGACTAAAATGGAAACTTAGAACTGAAAAACAAAATCACAATAACTGGGGGGTGTGTGCATGTGTGTATAAATGAAACCAATATAGCAAGCCTATTAACTAGAGACATGAAGAATTCATGAATACACAAATATTAAGAGGTAATGGGGAAATAGGTATACCAAGGCAATTTAAAAAATTACAAAGGAATGCTTTGGCTAGTACAAGACTTAGATAAAATAAATTAGTTACTAGAAAAATACAAATTACCAATATTTTCTCTTAAAAAGAGATAGAAATTAGACCAATAACCTCAGAAAAAAATGACAGTTATTTCAGATCTAAGAAAAAATTTCAGATGTCAAGAAAAAATTGACAATCAGCTTCAGAACTTTTCACAGGTGAATTGTTTTTTACCTTTGAGAAACAGATGCCACTTTAATCACCACATTATTATAATTATTCCAGAACATAGAGTGCTGCAAACACTTCCAAACCATTTTTTCTTGTAGCAAAATGCACATAACATAAAATTTACCATTTTAAGTGTACAGTTCAATGGCATTAAGTACATTCACATTGAGCAACCATCACCACCATCCATCTCCAGAAGTCGTTCATCTTCCCAAACTAAAACTCTGTACCCATTAAACAATAACTTCTCATTCTCCCCTCCTCCTAGCCCTTGGTGAGCAATATTCTACTTTCTGTCTCTATAAATTTGACTACTCTAGGTATTTCATATAAGTGGAACCACCCAGTATTTGTCATTATGTCTGGCTATGTCACTTAGCGTAATGTCTTTGAGGTTCATCCATATTGTAGTATGTGTCAGAATTTTTTTTCTTCTTAAGGCAGAATAATATTTCATTTTAGGTTCATACCACTTTTTGTTTATCCATTCATCTATCAATGTACATTTGGGTTGATGTCACCTTGTAACTACTGTGAATAATGCTGCTATGAACATCAACGTACAAATACCTGTTTGAGTGCCTGCTTTCAATTATTTTGACTATATGTATTCCAAATTAGTTTTAATATATTTTAAAGCCAACTACATGCAAAATACCTGAAAATTTCTATTAAAGCTGGAGCTACAGAAGGGTGGCCATAATCAAAGTTATAAATCATCATTGTTCTGGAAGTCTCAGTCGAGGTATTTGAAGCAATACATACTATACATATATACATACATACATACATATACATACATAGAAAGAAGAAAAAAAGAATTTGCTAAAATTGTTCATAAGTATGATGTTTATCTAGACAACTGAAAACCCAAAATTTATTCAATCGAAATTACAGGAAAAAAATTAGTAGATTTGCAGTATATGCAAATGACAAAAAATATGTAATGAAAAAAGAAAGCTGTAGTCAATAATAATGAAAATACTGAGGAAAAAACTTGAAGCATACTTAAGAAAATAATAATTTACATGATAAAGGGTAGAATTCCTGATTGAGTGATTATACAATACTCATTTCAGGGCCTCTGCCCATCTTGACTAGGTGGTGACTTGTGCTTTCACAGCACTGCTAAGCTACTCTCTACCAATGCAAAACCTTACGGCACTATAATTATTTACAGATCTGTCTCCTACAATAGTCTGAGAACTCCATGGCTGGTGATGGAGTCATATTAGTACTTGAATCCCCTAAATCCAAGAATCTCAAACTAATTGAAGGGCCAGATTTGCTTAACAAATGTGTTTTATTTTTCTAGCCCATTTTTTTGAAGTTTAAGTTTTAATTTCTTTGGGCATGGTATGCGCTTTGCATTTTAGCATAGAGTCCGCCACTCTCTATTGTTTTATAGCCAGCCTGATCATCCATATATGTTATCAGCCTTATCTCTCTGGGAATTATATTTTTTTACCAATTCATGAGTCTAGTGCATTCTTTTATATGTACCATATAGTGAGTTTTCAATAAATGTTATGTAAATGAGTGAATTGACAATGATTTTCAAATAGAATGTCTCACAAACTAATTCTGCTATTCAAATATGAAATTAGGCTTGGAGTTCTGGAAGAATTATTTCCAAATCAGTTGTTGTTGTTGTTTTTTTTTTTTTGCATTACTAAATAAATAAATAAATTTTACTTTTTGGCAAACTTTTCCAAGTCTCTTTTGTGGAGATTTTATTTTTTATTTATACTAGATAAAATATAACATATAACACTTAGTCCTGTTCCCCTCTGTTTTTTAGTAACTCCTTTATTTCAGTACGCTTATCATGTTATTTAATATAAACAACTTTAACATGATCAAAGTCTCATACAAATCTTCACTAGTATATCTGTTATACAGTTCCCCTTTGGTCAAGATCTAACTGATACAAAAATTGATTGTGAGATTGCTAAACTCAAGAAATGTAGCAATTTGCTTTTTTGGAGACTTTTCCAGACGCTGGTGAACAAAGAAAAGCAACCCCTCCTCTGAGTTCCCGGAGCAATCTGCATCTATCTCTATACAAGTTATACTACACTACTCCAATTTTTTTCTATGTCAATCTTCCCCTTAATGATGTTTTTTTATCTCCTCGTATCTAGCATAGTGCTTGACACCTAACACACATGCAACATCTGTTCAATAAATAAATGAATTAATAAAATGGATGAATAAAAAGAATTTTTAAAGTATGAGAAAAATGTGACATTGTCTTATTCACTTCCTGGTCTGGTCATGTAGCCTATCTGCAAGGGCTGGGATTATCTATATCTTTGTTTTAGGAGAAAATTTGTCAAACTGAAAAGTTAATAGTGTCATAAACCCTTTTAACAAACATGAGATTTTAAAAGGTTGATAGATTTGACTTCTGTTTTGATTAACAGCAGCTTCTCAACCATCGTTTCAGAAATATGTTACTGCCACACAAGTGTATTGAGGCAAATATCTTCATTAAACTGAATCCTATGGAATTCATCATAGTGAGAACAGCTTCAGATGTTTGTTCTCTGTGTTATTACTGAGAAAGATTACTGTTAGCTTTGACAAGACCCACTCAGCGAGGCTAGGAACACATACTGGCAAATAGGTTTGCTATTCTTATTTGTTGGAGGAACAATATATGGTAGTTTTACAAATGATGTGGGTGTTGGATTTCAAAGTCAGCAAGAAAGGGAAAACCAAGCAGGATCAAAATTGTTCTTAAATCCCTTAAACCATCCATAATTTAGGGTAAATAATCTTCCACCATTTATATATAAATACATATATACTATGCATAGCAACAAACATGCTGGTATTTTAGGAAATGATGACATTTCCCTTTCTTTAGAGCCAATTGAGAGAGACAAAAGTCACTTAGATGGAGATCAATTATTACCTTATCATTAAACAGACATTTGAAAACAAGGTATGTGATTACAGTGAACTTCCTAATACATTCCCCTTAATTAGACAGTGTATATACCTAGTCTTAAGCAGGATAAACAACTATAGATCTCCCCAAAGGGTAAGCCCCTAAATACAAGGCAGAGAAAATTAGTGCATGCCTGTTTTAGTCACGCTGGATGCAAATAAAGAGAGATGCTAGGTGTGTGAAGTATGCTCAGTCCTTACAAATAAAATCCACCAATCATATAATCAATATTCCTTTTAAGGGAAGAAATAAGTAAGCAGTGGGAAGAGAGGCTGGGAGTATTACTCTAGCTGATATTCTCTACATGGGAAAATTAGGCCAGGAGAGAGTTGGTTAGCCCCTTAACAGTACAATATATAATTTCACAGATGGATTCTTTTTAAGAATTAAATAGTCAAGCATTTGATGTTTGTACAATTCCAGGAAACTAATTAATATTTTAACTTGCTGATTCTACTCATTTGTAGTCATCATTGTTATTATCTATAGACAATTTCATCAGTCCTGTAACTTGTCCTTAGTTAATATTTCTCCTGGCATTCAATTAATACTTTAAAAATGTCTTACTCAAACATATAATACAAAAACATTTCTCGGGACTGAAGGAACTCGAGTTTCCAGATATAAGGGCCAACTGAAAGCCCAGTGCAAGGAATGAAAAAAGGCATACAGTAATACGCATCTTTAGGAAGAGATAAAGCTAGAAGACAGCAGAAGAATGTCTTAAAATTTCTGACTGAAATGACTGATGTTGGGGTATAATAAGATATTTTTGAACAGCAAAGATCCAATATTTATCTTCCATGCATCATTTTTCAGGAGGCCAATTAGGGAATGTGCTCCAGCAAGAAGAGGAAATAAACTAGGAAATTTTAAAAACATGGTATCCAAGACACCGGAATCCCAACTGGAAATGGATAAAGTCCATGATGTTAGCTGCGCAGCAGGCCTAGAAAGCAGGAAGCCTAGACTGGAGCAGAAAGAGGGAGAAGCTAGGGGTGAGAGAGAAATGGAACATTTTCTGGCATGTACAAGCATTTGGAAAATTATATATTCAAGTATGTAACAGATGTTTGAATGTGTGGAAAAATTAAGATCCAAAAAAAAACAAGCAAATGAATTTATAAAACATTTACTAACCACCAGAAAAATTAAAAGTTGTACAAAACTAATATACTACTTGATTTGGAAGCCATATTTATATTGGCATAATAAGAGTAACACTAAATATTGATTAAATTAAACATTATAATATAATTCTACCATGAGGATAGGAGATCTGAGGAGAAAAAGGAAGAGAGGTTAATCTTCATCATCCCTGGTAAGAAGTTAGTACATGATGTCTAATAGCAACAAATCCAAAATGGCAGTAAAGACACCATATTTAGAAGTATGAAGGTAGATATCAAGTTAAGTAGCTGGAAGACTTCGCTGTGATTATTTTGAAAATAAAGAAGTTGGAAAAATATATAGCAAAGGGCAACGCTATGCAGGACAAACAAAATACATGAACAGATCCGTTTAACCTGAGGCCTACCTTTTGTGACTACTCTCTTGAAACTTCACCTAGGGCTTTCATCCAGACCTTTGGGTGCTATGCCAGGTGAGGGAGCAGGTGATGAGAAGAACTGAACAGTCAGGGCTCCAGGCTCTATCTCCGCACCGACTAAAGCAGCAATCTTTTTATCTAGTTTACCTTTTGGGCTGCCGTGTAAGATCATATTTGAAAAGTCTTATACCATCTTCACAAATAAATGTTTGGAAATTATTGGCTCAGATATGTGGAACTGGAGAAAGTTTCTGAAGGAAATACACAGCCCATAAACCACCCAGCTTTGATTGCTACTTCTAGGGCATATCTTTAGACCGGCTGGGGAGGCCAGTGAGAAGAAAACACTTTCAGCTGCAGACAATGCCCCTGGCAGTTAGGCAGTAATGGTCACAGGACTGGGGCTCTAGTGAAATAATATAGTGGCCTTCAGGGTTATTGGAACTCCTAACAGATTTGGAACTCTGGCTTTAGCAACATGCGAAAGCAAAAGCCTCAGGCCCTGGGATGAACATGTTAAAAACTGAGAAAGAATGCACAAAAAGAGACCAAGCATCCACTGCATCCAAGTGAAAAAACTCATCAATATAAGGGAAGCTATGGGAAAAATGATCTTTGGAATCCTAGGTCTAAGGGCACCGGAAAATGTTTATATTCATGGCATAAATAAGAACTTTTAATGTAATCAAAAGTATAAATAGAGGTTAAACCAGAAATGAATTAAAAGCATATTTAAAACTTAAAGAAGAAAATTGAACATTTGCTCAGGTAGTCCCAGTTTCACATAATTTACTTTTTTAGCAAAGGTGGTTTATGAAAAGTGCCATAACATGATTTGATTTTTATACTTTTATGGGACTTTTTATAGAAATAAATTCACAATGAATGCTGAGAAGGCAGAAAAGGGAAGTCCAGCAAGGCTTGGATTCAGGTGCTCATCACACCAGAATTGATGCTGGCACTTCCTTAAGCATGCAGTTTATTAGGGCACAAAGTTTGGATTGCAGTCCTGCAAGATCACATTGCATTGTCCTGGAGAGCAACGGGCAAAGGAGGAACTGCAAACCTGCTTCTCTTCCTGCTTCTCTAAGTTTCCTAAATTAATGCTGTTCCAGGTATAGCGTGTGGTATCATGTCATTCTTGTGTGTGCAACATCAGCAAACATTATCAAACTCCCCACTTTTCTTCATAGCTTTGTATTTCAGGAACAAAAAGAAGAAAAAAAGGAAAGGAAAGGGAAGTATTGTTTCCTAACCAACATCCAGTATCCTGTATTATAATGACTTGTTTTGTAAGGGTTTGAGAAACTGGCCTAGAAAGTCCAGAAGATGGAAACTGAAAGCATTAAGGTACTTTTCAGTACCGGCAATGCGTTGTTACGGTAGGGATGACAAGTGTAAATTTCCCTATGTACCTATTGTACTTCAAAGTCATGGCAGATGTCAAGGCACTCTTTTTCTTAACTGATTCACTCCAAGAAGATTTTTTGCACAGTATTCCAGAGAACACTGCAGTTCGTTGGAAGTTAGCACTAAATACTCTCACGTGTGCCTTTTGTGATAAAGAATGCATTGATTACGATACTCAAAGAGGATGGATCCTGGGCATTCAGCACTAGCTGGAGGGTCAGTGCAACACATCTGGAATTTTTACTTTATAAACAACAACAACAATTTTGAAATTCTTCTATTTACTTCCCTAACAAATGCATAAGCCAATAGGATCTGACAGCCTTCCTGCTTCTATTTCATTGCTACCTGTTGCATATTAGCCATCGTGTCTCATTTACTGATGGTATTTAAAGCTGAATATGATCTAAACCATAGTTTTGTAATCCATCATGAAACTGGGCTATTATGAGATTACTGACAAAAAAGAGATACTATGGTGTAGTACAATATTGTAAATTCTAAAGTCAAACAGATGTGAATTTGTATCAAATTACCATCTCTCTGACCTTAAATACGTTTCATAATATTCCCAAACATCAATTTCTCTTCCACAGAATGGAGACAATAATACTAAAAACCTTGCAGGTAATTTTTATCTGCCATGAAAATGTAATATTATATGTAAAGTATCTAGTATGAAAGCTAGAACAGAATTTGTGCCCAATTAATAACTATTACTATAACTATGTAAATAACATGCACTCAACTTACTATAGACCCCATGCAATTTTTCTATGCCAGGTAGTGACTTCTCCATTCATTATTATTAGCAAGAAAAAAAAAATACAGGCAGCTGCTTCCATGTGGATTTTTGATAATATGAGTCACTGTTAAAAATCTTGGCTGCCCTGATCAAAACTCTGATAGCTTTACAAGCTGTTCCAGAAATAGGTCACAGTATTTCCCTCCCCTCTTTTAGTGGAAAAATAAAAAGATAAAGCTTTTATGTGTGAATGCTACAATTTTTTAAGCCTCCATGTTTTTTACAAACTTATGATATTCTAGGAGGACGTAATAAGATTGATTGTAGCCATGACTACATTTCTGTGTACAAGAAGGATTGTCCCTAGCTAACAATCTCAGTTCCAAAAAAAAAAAAAAAAAAAAAAAAAAAAAGGAAGGAGGTTATCATCATGTTTTCCTCAAAGCCAAAGCCAAAAAAACTAAAGCCACAGAGAAGATATCATCACTATTGGAGAGGTTCTCCTTAGTCAGGAAAAGAAAAACAAAAGCAGGAGATAGAGTTAGGTAAAGAATATCTTAGCTTCTCCCTTTTGCTCACATTCCAATCTCTTCCCAGCCATTCTATTGACCAAACATAGCAGAGGCACCTGACAAGATAGCATGACATGACCTGTAGAAGTCCTATATAATGTAGGAGTCCCTAAAACCAGTAATACCAGGGTCAGGGGCAGAAAGTGATTGAGGACCAACAGGAGAACCACTGATGAGAGCCTTCTTTCAGTTTTTTGGAAAGGCAGGTTCTTTCCAATGGCAAGATATTTACATATTCTGTGAACAGGCCTCTGACTATAATTCTTTTCACACCACTAGTCACCTTGCTGCTTCTTTCTCATTCTTCAAGTCCCAACTTAAAATATCACTTTCTCAGAGAAATCTTCTCTAATTATCAATCTAGAGTAGGTAACCCCTATTATTTTTTTAAACCCTATCTTCCTAATAACCTTATAATTATACACATACTTGTGTGATTATCTCTTTAACGTCTACTTATCCAGGGGCAAGACATATTTGTTTTGATTCCAAATACTTGGTCAGAATCAAGCACAGTGCTTAGTTTACAGTCAGCATTCAGTAAAAAGGTAGCGATAATTATTACCATTATTTTTAACAACAATTGAATAATGAGATGGAGATGTCAGTCCTTTCTGGAGTCTATGTTAATTTCTTTCTGATGCCACTTTCAATTTTTTTTTTGTTCCTAATTTTCAACACAAGTTGTATGTTCCAGTTTCATAAATACTTTTTAAACATTGTCTAAAATATCAAATTAGTATATCTTGATGCTTCTAAAGCTATTAGAGAAAAATCGATACATTTCTTGAACTGTCAAAGGGAAAACTATGTTGGCAAACTTATAATAAACAAATTCTTTTCATCAAATGATCTGTAATCGAAAAGGGAAGAATGTGTAAAGGAGAACAATTTATCACATGGAAAATCTGTTTATGTTTTACACATTCCAGTTGAGATCTTTTGATTTTTTGTTTTTTAAACCTACTGAATGATATGTTTTCCTTGACACTTCTCAAGAGATCTTCATTATTTTTTTCTACAATCAATTCATTTTTTACTCAATAAAATTCAACTTTCTTTTCTTTTTTAATATTTTATTCTATTTGCTACACATAGAGTAGAGTAATTCCCCATCCTTTGAAGATAAAATAAATCTGGATTCCACATGAGGAAGGGCTGTTTTGTCTTTAGAGACTTTGTCTCTCAGACAAAGATGCCAGGCTGTTTTAACCCCAGGCTTCCCTGACCCCATCTGCCACAATCTCTCCATGTTATCATATGGAGGAGAAACAAAACAAAACAAAACAAACAAACAAACAATACTCCTGCAAGTTCAGGAAGGGAAGAGTTAGGAAAGTCAACAGACTAATTCTTTAGCCAGGGGGAAGAGAGGGGACACAAGTTGGCTATCTTGGGCAACCAGCAAATATGGAGCTGAAGAGTTCACTTTCAGGTTCATTTTTGCTACCACTCTGAGATTTACTCCTCCAACACTTATGGAACACTTATTGTGTGTTAGATGCTAAACTAGGGCTAGAGATTAAATCATGAATAAACTATGGTTCCTGCTCTCAAGGAGCACACTGTATGGTAGAGGGAGTCAGGAAAGTAACATATTCATAATTCATTATGTCAAGTCCTCTAAGAAAAGTCAATACAAAGCCCTATGGGCAAATGTTCCTAACCCGATCTTCAGGGAGTTGTGAAAGTGGGCATGCTATAGCAAAGGCTTTATGGAGCAAGTGGTGCTTGAGCTGAAAGATGAGTAGGAGTTGCCTGAATGAAGAGTAGAAGAATGGTCCAGAAAAAAACAAAAACAAAAACAACAGCATGTGCAGAAGTTCATACCAATGTGTTATGAAAGAATTATTAGTAATTTAGGGCCAGGTCTAGGAAAGAGAAGGAAGTGGGAGATGAACTAAAGAAGTACAGGAAAAGGTTTTGACAGGTTTTACATCAGTGAGAATTCATTCTTTATGATCAGGTCCTCCTGAACCAACCAAGTTAAAAGGATTGATGATATACATGGAAAATAGTCAGACTTCTGGAGTCAGACAATTTGGATTTGAAACTTGGTCAGATGACTAGTTTGTGACCTTGGGCAAAAGTACTTAGCCTCTCTAAGCCTCAGTTGCTTCATCAAAAATAAAAGTAATATCTGCTCTAAAGGATTGTCATTAGGATTAAATTATGTATAGTGTCCAGGACATGCATGGTATAATGTTAAACCTCTACTATTGCAGAATAAACTGCTATATTGGGAATATCTATGCAAAACCTTGAGTTACAAATTTAAGTGAACACAAACCAGCAATGGTTTGTCTCCAGTAACTAAAGAAATATTTGTCCTACCTAAACCTGTTTGTATCCTTTCGTTTGGGCTCTTTGTTTCTGTACTTTTAATGATAATGTATATATTTCATAAGTTGGTGCTGTTTCACTGGCTAATAAACAAATTCTTTGGAAGTGAACTATTATGTCTCAAATTCAGACTCATTTCATTCCCTTCATGCCACAGAATTTTTTGAGCTAAAAGAGGCCATAAAACTCATCTACGGAAGTTGGGATCAGAGACCACATTGGAAAAGAAACATGGGCTAACAGCAAACAAACAATAGTCATCAGTCGGGAAATGGCTAAATAAATTTGTTTCCGTATGCTATGAAATATACTATGCAACAGCTGAAAGGAATGAGCTAACTCTCTATATACTAGCATAGCTCGGTATCCAAGACCTATAGTTAACAATACAATGTTATAACGGTATAAAGCTGCATAAAAATATTTGCAGAATGCTACCATCATTTTTTGTAGAAAAATATACATATACACAATTGAACAATATTACATGCTTTCTAAGGCTATACCACTGTGTATAAATGCATAGAAAAATCTGGAAGGATACACTAAAATGATGAGTGATTATATATGGTGACATGAGAAGGTTTGTTGGGGTGGGGAGGGACAGTAGTCCTAGGAGACATTAACCTTTTCAGAAATATTTTATTATTTTTTTTTTACAAGTAAAACTCTATTGTTTATATAATTCGAAGTTTGTCTTAAAAAAAGAACCAAAGAAAGAACAAGGGCTTGAGGTTGGATGAAACTTGCTTGAATCCTGACTCAGCAGCTTGCTAACTCTATGACTTTTAGAAAGACCAGACCCCTCCTTCTCCATTTCTTCCTTGGTGAAATGAGGATACCAATCTGTCTTCTTGTTGTAAAGATTAAAAAAAACTTCTTGTACATTATCAGTACACCCTTGTGTTAGTTATTTCTTACCCCTATCCTGATTCCAATGGCTTTTTCTTTCTTTTTAAAACAAAATTAAAAAAAAAATTAGAAAACCAAATATAAAGTGATTAAGTCACATTTTCAAGGTCACACAGTTAGTTGGTTAATGTGAGAGCAAAGGCTATCGCCCAGGTCTCTTGTATCATAGTAAATGAGCATTACACTCTAGAGGAGTTAGTTGGGTTACTGTGTGTAATGTGGCTGTTTCTATGAAATTTTCAGATTTCACCAGGCAGGTTTGCTTACAGGTTTATAATGTAGAGCATCATATTCTGGGCTTGGGCAGCTGTTTGACAAACCAAACCAAGGAAGGCCAGGCAAGGAGCCTTGGGTAGACCTACAAGGTTATAGCTGACATGACTTTGTTCTTTTGATTTTACTAGTTACTAAGGAAGTCCAGCAAGGACCAAGCAGACGTCAGAGAACATTGGTACCAGGCAAGTAGTCAGTTAATAGGAAAGGCAATAGCGGCAAAAAATGGACGCCTAAATTTATTTTTGGTCACCTTCTTCTGAGCCTTCTTCCTATGTTTGGGTAATACTTCTAATTTGTGAGGCAGAGATTGCCACCCTTCAAAGTAGTTGAAAATGACAGAATACTTTCCCAGTTGCCCTTGCAATGGGGTTCGTCAGGTGACTTAGGCTCTAGCAGTCAGAAGTACCTTCCTTGTCAGGGTCCAATTTCGTTAGAGCTACCAGGATTGCTTCCAGGCATGTGGAGAGTTACCCACCAAGAGTTCTGATCACTAATTTTAACTACATCCAGGAATTTTAATTTTAACTGAAACTTATTTTAACTGTTACGGACTCCAGCTGGGCTTGTGACTGATAGTATCTTGTTTAGTCCAAAAAAAAAAAGGGGGGGGGATTCTGTTTTCTAAAGCCCTTGCATAGGAGCAAGACGATCTATCAGACTCTAGGTCAGGGAGCTATGCAATGGCATCCTCTGCAGTTCAGTGGTCTTAACCCAGATGGTCCAACTCGGATGAAACTGCACCATAGTTGCTGCACTTCCCACTCCAGGAAAGAGAATGTATTTCTTAGGGACTTCTACAAACTGACTGGACCACCTTGGTTAACATTCTTGAAAGAATTAATGACTAAGTGGATGTTTTATATTCCTCTCCAGTACTTTTGGCCCTTTTTGTGCTTTGTAACTGATGTTTGTTTAAGGTGCCTGAAGACTCTGCTTTCTGGACTAGGGCATAAGAATTTACTTCATTGTCTACGTGGGACTCCAAGCTAGGCTTCCTGATTTTAGTCATTGAATGGCATCCCAACCACTTGTAACATTTTAGAACTGAGTTGCTTCTTGCTATCCTGCAGAAAAAAAGGACATATATGTCTCAGATACCTTTGAGGCAATGCTCTGGATCCTCTTAGCTTCACTCATCTCTTGTTTCAATACCAGCAATTCTTAATGGGCTCCTGCTGACTTTGAATCACCTCAAGCTATACCACATGCCTCTCACCTCTCATCCCAGGGAGCTATTAATGCCAAAATGCAGAATGCCACATGATTCTGCTTGTGACCTACATATGTGAAACCCTGAAGCACCGGGATAATACTCCATGAGGCAAACTTTTGACAAAAGGGAACAAGCAAGTAGATAAATTCTTCCCCTTTTCTCTATGTGGACTGTTTTGAGATACAGTTTATGTGACTTTGTGGAGGATGATCCTGTGAATTTTGAACAATCACTCTCACTTAGCAGCCAACTTGATAATGGAGTCTTATATTGGCTCCACCTTTCCTGCTATACCCTCTTTGTCACAACTGAAAATGCATTTCCTAATACAATAGAAGTACCATAACACCCTTGCCTCAGGCTCTGGTTGCTGGTAACCTAGTCTAAGACAACACCACAAAATTCATAGAAAAAATTATGCCAATTTCACCATGATTGGTAAGTTTTCCTCATTTGGAAATCTTATGGCTTCACACTCTGTTCTATCCTAAATGTGTGACTTTGGGAAAGTTACTTAATCTCTCTGAGGCTCATATTCTTCAAGGCAATATGGAGATAATAATAATGCCCATCTCATAAAGAGTTTAGTATATCATTTGGTATAGTGTTTGGCATGTAATGAATGCTCAATAAATGTCAGTTATTATTATTATTATAAAAATTAGTCTTATTTGCAACATGATGGAGCTCCAGGAGAAATGGAAAGAGGAAAGGGGATTCATTTACAGGTACTTTAAGGAGATTGGAAAACGTTCACCTACGAGGAGCACATGTGATAATGTTACACGATAAGTCTTCTAGGCTCCATTCCATTAGCTAAAGAAAACTGATTCAGAAATGGAGCTACAACTCCTTCCAGAGTTAGACTTTCATGGCCACAGTTAAAACAATCATTTTGAACAGAGAAATAAACTTGGTAAATTTAAACTGAATCCTAGGCTTCGTTGGACTATTTCATCTGTGGATTCAGGGGGCTGGCACAGTTCAGGGATGGCCAGGCTTCTCTCATTTGAAGCTTGTCCATTGATTCTGAACTGTGCCTGAGGCTCCTAATGGTAGATGACCTGACTCTCACATCTTGCCATCCTTTAATCCCAGAATTTCAATTGTGTTGGTGTTGGCTTTTACTTGATGATGAAGAAATTTATGTGGATTTAATTTTCTTTATTCTTGCTGCCAAAACTTTTGGTGTTTGTCATATCCATAGGAAATTATACCAACTTGATCATTTTCTTTTCTGGGTGTAGGTTTTCACAGTAGCGGGAAGTCAGAAGTAATTCATAGGTTACTAAATCTTTGGCTTTGTTTAACCTATAATTTTTATGGCCAGTGAAAGTGAGTAAGGTCCTAATATTTCATAACCGCATGTAGAAAGAAGCCAGAATGAAATATTACACCGTCCACCAACTAAACCTAGCAATTGCATAATGTATCTTCTCAGAAAACAAAATCCCACCTCCTCCTCCATCTCATTTTTGTCTTCCAAATCTGAAATTCCTGTTAAATGAACTTTTGGTGCTTGTTTTCTTTAGAAATGTAGCAAGTGCAAAATTTCCTCCACATCACATACAAATGTGCAAATCAGATGTAGTTTCCTTAAGAACCTCTTAACTGATGTTCTCTTCCTGATGATCCCTTAGCCTGTTAGATGACAGAAAATTAAAAACCAAGTTTTAGTCTACACATGGAACCTTAGCCTGGTCCAATAATTTAAAACCTCTTCAGGCATTTCTGTCCCTGGTTGGTTAACTCAGGTACATGCTAAATGCTTCTGTGCAACTTTCACTTCTCTTCAAGATGGTGTCTGGGCTGGGGAGTAGCACAGGCGTGGTTTTGGTGGCAAGATGGGGGACCTCAAATCTATGCTGGTCTCAGAATCTTCATGGTCTCAGGTGTCAGGGCAGGAAGGGGCTGCTCCTCAAATGGCATTCACTAAGGGACCACTGGCTCTATTTGTCTGCACATCTATGCAGCAGCCTCTCTAGTCTAACCTCAGGCTTGTATTGGACCACTCCTCAGTACTCAGAGCTTATCTTTTTGGGGCTAGTATGCACTCAGAGCCTTTCAGGTAAGGTGAATTAGGAACTTTGCCTCAGACTCATGGCAGACACGAAGGATGTGCTGCCTTGGTAGCTGAGAGAGTGGTCAGCAGATAGTTTCTGGCTTTCAGTTCCCTCAAGATCTGGATCAGCTACAGAAAGGCATCTTACCTGCGGACATGTTCTTCTCAGAGCCACCTTCATCCTATGACTGAGTGAGGGGGCAGTATAAGGCCCTGCTCTATTCAGCAGATTACAATGCAATATTGATGGAAAGTTTTCACTTCAGAGCTTCCCTTCAAGTTGGGTGAGATTTTGTTGGGTCTCATCACAGTCTTATCATCTTCTCCCTCTGCCCAATATTGCTTCCTCCGTACGTTTTCATGGGTATTGATCTCAATTAAACATTTTGTACCCAAATGCTATCTCAGTATCTGCTTCCAGAAAAGCCAGTTTACAGCACTTATCTATTCACCTGTCTTCTCCACTACCTTTGTGCCATCCCTGTACAACACGAGAATTAACTTTGTGTAGGCTACTATTTCCAAAGGCTCTCAATCTTCCTCTGTATGAAGGATGCATGGTGCTAGTCTCAGTGCTCTTGGCCTCCCATTCCTGTTTGGATATTTTTGAAGACAGTCTCTAACCCTCACTTGAAGCTTGGTGTTGAAGGAGAACAGGACGAGGACCTTAACCTCTCACCTCCTTGATTCTCTCTCTCTCTCATTATACACAAAGTCCCTCAAGTCAGAAAAAGTAGACTTTTGGCTTCTCTTTATCTCTTTTCTTTTCTCTATCCTGATAAAATTCTATGATCTGGTCCAACAAGTCTGTCTCTTGATATGATAAAAGTAGGTGCTAAAATCAGGAAATTTTTAAATTTTTTTTTTTTAAAATATATATCTCACTTTCAAGATCCAGTGGTATCCTCAGCATGCCCTGGGCCCTTTGCTGAGCAGCTCCAAGCCCCTCATCAGTGACACCTGGCCTCAGTTTCTGGAGTGGCCTCTTGAGACAACTTTAAGCATGGCATCTGTGGATTGGTTGCTGAATATTACCAGGTGGCCATGGAGGGGCATAGGCTGGAGCTAAAGTTGCCCTGCAGCTGGACCCCTCTCAGAACTGCGCCACTGGACAGCTACTACACAAAACCATGCTAATAAGACTCGGAGACTTAGGAGCTTTGCTTAATTCATAGAAACAAACACAATAGGCAGCCAAAATGTGTAGACAAAGAAACATGTCCCATATGAAAGAACAGAACAGAGCTCTAAGAAAAATAGAGTAAAGCAATCTACCGGATGCAGAGTTCAAAACACTGGTTATAAGGATGCTCAACAAACTCAGGGGAAAAATGGATAAACTCAGTGAGAACTTTAAAAAAGAGATTAAAAACAAAAATGGAATTATAAAAGGGATGAAATTATAAAAGAGAACTAGTCAGAAATGAAAACTACATTATTTGAGATGAAGAGTATGTTGGAGGGAATCAACAAAGTGGATGAAGTAGAGGATTGAATCACCGATTTAGAGGATACATTAGCAGAAGACACCCAATCAGAACAGCAACAAGAAAAAAAGAATCCAAAATAATGAAGATAATTTTAGGGGCCTCTGGGACAACATCAAACGTAACAATGTTGGCATTATAGAGGTGACAGAAGGAGAAGAGAGAGCACAAGAAGTAGAAAACCCATTTGAAGAATAAATAATGGAAAACTTCCCTGACCTATCAAAGGAAATAGACATACAAGCCCAGGAAGCTCAGAGAGTCTCAAAAAAAAAAAAAAAAAAAAAGAACCCCAAGAGGCCTACACTAAGACACATCACATCATGATTAAAATGCCAAAGTTTAGAAACAAAGAGAGAATATTAAAAATAGCAAGAGAAAAGCAGTTAGTTACCTGCAAAGGAGCACCCATAAGACTGGCAGCTCATTTCTCAAAAGAAACTTTGCAGAATAGAAGGGCTTGGCACAAATATTCAAAGTGATGAAAACCAAGGATCTACAACCAGAATTACTTTATCTAGCAAAGCTATCATTTAGAGTTGAAAGACAGATAAAGAGCTTCCCAGACAAGAAAAAGCTAAAGGAGCTCATCACCACCAAGCCAGTATTACAGGAATAGTTGGAGGGACTTCTTTAAGAAGAAAAAAAATGTACCAAAAGCATGAATAAAGAATGGCAATAACTACATATCTATCAACAAAATAGAATTAAGTGCTCCAACTAAAAGATATGGTGGCTGGATGGATAAGAAAACAAGGCCCCTACATATACTGCCTATAAGAGACTCACTTTAGATTAAAAGGCACACACAGACTAAGGGGAAATGGATGGAAAAATATATTGCATGATGGACCTAGAGGTATTGCACTGAATGAAGTAAGTCAGATAGAGAAAGACAAATACCATATGATTTCACATTCATGTGGAATCTAAAGAACAAAATTAACAATAACAATTAAAATGGAAACAAACTCATAGATACAGAAGACTATTTTGAGGGCTACTAGATGGGAGGGGGTTTGGAGGGTCGATGAAAAAGGGCAAAGAGATTAAGAAGTATAAATGGATAATTACAAAATCGTCATGGAGCTATAAAGTATAGCATAAGGAATATAGTCAACAACATTGTAATAAATATGTAAGGGGGCAGAAGGGTATTGGATTTAGTGGGGTGATCACTTTGTGAGTTATATAGACCTCTAATCACTACAGTGTATAACTGAAACTAATATATTATTGCATGCCAACTATAATTGCAAAAAAAATCCTTGAATTGTACTCAATGAGCAACTAATTGTCTTTTATATCTCGATAAAGCTGTAAAAAAAAAAAAAAAAAAGCTTCTCTAAGAACCAATACAGCCAATGGGACTTAAGTAAGCAAGTGACAACAACCAATGGGAAAAAAAGAGTCTCACTTTCTTGCACATTCAAAAAGCCTATTTTGAATGCAAGAAACAACATACTTTTTCTCTTCACATTTTTTTTATAACAATTTTAATTCCTCTCTTTTTTTTCTCATAGGCTATGGCCTTGTCCTGAAAACAACTTTTAATTTTAATTTTACTGGGGGTTGTGACCAGTTTTTGGTGTAAATACACACTATACACTGATTTTTAAGCATCCTACACAGGCCCTTACACGAGGCAAAATGTGCAAAAGAACCATTATTATTGTAATCATCGTTATTTCCTATATTTTATCTGTTCTACCCCAGGAGACCCAACTCGCCAGGTAGCAGAAGAAATATACTATACTTTGGTACAATTCGGTAATGTCAGTCTGACCTATGGCTCGACCCCCACAATCTCTGTCTGGATGTCTCAGGAAAGCGTTCAGTCTTTCAGAGTTCTGCTTTTTTCTCGGTTCCTCTCCAAGCTGGTGGTAAGAGTAAAGGGGAGGGAGGTCTACAGGCTTACTTTTAGCTGTAGAGAAAATTAGTTGTTGGGTCCTCGTTGATCACTATTCTGCATTTGCTTATTTGGATATCCCCTGGCCCATGTCACTGAGGCGTAGCTAGAACTGTCACAGTTTGTAAGGAGATGTACCAGACCCACTACTGGAATCTGTGTTTTGCACTACCTGTTTCTTGGGTGGGAGTCTCAACTTTTTGCTGTAACCCTCGGATTCTGCTGATCTCTGGCCTCTTCAGTGCCTCTGCTTACTTTTCTGCATGCATTCAGCCACCTCTGAGCTCCGGGAACCAGGAGTGCTGCTAAGGCTCATTGACCTGGTCTTCTCTTACCACCACCTCCATGCCATGTGAATGTCACAATCAGCCACCAACTGGGCTTCTCCCAGAGGCCTGAAGCCTTCCTACATTACACCCAGGCCAAAGAAGCTGGCCATCGCGCTTAATATTTTTGGATCTTTTCCACTTCTCTGGGTGTTTCTGAACCTGCTTCTGTCCAGGTGCTTTCCGGTGCTCCCAATCCTAAGGAAGAGGGCTGGTTCAGGGACTCTCCTGATTTCCTTAATCTCCTTTTGCTATGCTTCTTCCCATAATCCCTATTCCCTCTATGTTATGTCCTCATTCCAGCCTAGAAAGAAAGCCAGCTGAGAGAGAATTCAGAGAGGTGTCTTCCCTACTCAAAGAAATTTACATTTTAGATATTCAGGTTTAATTCTCTAATTCTCTGTGTGCTAATAAAGCTAAAGGAAATTAAAAATTAAATATTTTTTCTTAGCAAGACTTGGTTTTTGAGCCTATTGTCTTCTATCTCAAACAGATAAGCAATAATCCTCTTATTCTAACAAATATCTACCTTTCTGAATCACTTGAACCTTTCTGTAGGGTGAGAAGTTGAGAGTTAACAAGATTTATAAGACATGGAAATGTTTGTGAATAGAATTAAAAAAATTATACTTGTTGTATAATAATAATAATAAATTTAATAACAATTACCTATGCTCTAATGACTATGCTTTGCATATATTATCTCATTTAATTTTCACAATAACCCTGTGGAGAAATTATTATTAGACTAATTTCAAAAATGATAAATGAGGCCCCTAAGATAGTACAACTAATCATTAGGAAAGAATTGGCTACAAAATAAATTTTGATCACACAGAACTCTCATTTGGTGGTTTAACTTTTCTATTCAGTGAGCAGGAGCTGGGCATAGTGTTTGAGAACCAGGCTAGAAGTTGAGCTGCATTCCTCTGCTTTATCATCTGTAAAATGGAGATAATACTACTGCTAGCCCACAAGATTGCTGTGAGGTTTAAATGAGTTATAAATGACAAGCATTTGGCACAGTATTTGGCACATAGGAGGCCTCAATTACTCTAAGCTATTACTGTTATGAAAGTCTCAGGATGATATTGTCCTAGCTATTGGGCTGAAGATTTCAAAAATGAATGCATTTGACATTCATAAATATATAAATTGTGTTCTGTTGTTTCTTTCCCCCCCTTATCCCTTTGAAATTAGCTTCTTTTTAACTGTAGGAAAGAAAATACTGCTGTGAATGTTTAGGGAGAATTAAGCTTTGAGTGTATCACCCTGTCAGAAACATCACTGATTGTTTTCATTTGTGTGTTGTTTTGATCTATGCTAAAAGCAATTGCTTTAATAAAACATTTCCACGAGTTGTTATTGTTATTATTATAATTATCATGATCATTAATATTTGCCTTTACAGAGAGGCAAGGCGGGAGTAAAGTGCCTGGGCTTTGTAGTCAAATATATCCAAGTCTAAATCCAGTTTCTAACTGATCCTTGGAAAGCAAATTATTGAGTCTGTTTTTGTCATTTGTGCTTGACTTCCTGATACAATTGATATCAGATTAAATGATTAATATGCTTCAAATGCCTAACTATTAACTGACACATCACAGAAGTTTAGTGAAGTTATTTCACTTTCTTACCTCTGCCTTCTATCTGTCCTTTCCAAATACTTTTACTTTAGAAACGTGGCCACAAATATATGTGCAAGATGTGTGGGGGCAATTTTATTTTTGGACACCCGCTTGTTAAATGGTAAATGTAATGGGTTAAATTATATTCCCCTGCTCCCAAAATGTATATGTTGATGTCCTATGCCTCAGAATGTGACCTTATTTGCAAATAAGATTGTTGCCAATGTAATTAAGATTAATTCATACTGGACTAGGGTCGGCCCCCAACCCATTAAGACTAGTGTCCTCATAAAAAGGGGAAAATCGAGGCATAGATATGCATACAAGGAGAACACCATGCAAAGATTATTGCAGAGATTGAGATAATGTTTCTACAAGCCAAGGAATGCCAAAAATTGCCAGCAAACTACCAGAAGCTATGTAAGAAGCATGGAACAGATTTTCTGTCACAAACTTCAGAAAGAATCAACCCTGCTAACACCTTGATTTTGAATTTCTAGCCTCCAGAACTGTGAGACAATAAATTTCTGTTGCTGAAGCTATCTAGTTTATGGTACTTCATAACAGCAACCCTAGCAACCTAATACAGAAAATAATAAGAACTAGAGCCTTCTCTGAAATGTCAAGTTTATCCAGAGAGAGTTACTAAAGATGAAGACTATAAATGACAGATAAATCTTCTTATGGAAATTTATAGAGCACTACTAAAAAAAATTTTAATAGTTCACCACTTTTAAATAGCTTCTGATGCAATGTTACCAATTCCTCATTAAAATTATTAGAAACCACACACACAAAAAATGTGACAAACATAATACTAAAATCCAACACTGGCAATCAACCTTTTGCCAAAATCTAGTACACACATAAAACACAAATTGATGGAACCGAATTGAGAATCCATTTTCAATGGCCTATAAATGTGTTCCTTTCTGACAGACACCAAGGAAACCACTGGCCTGAATAAAGACGAAAAGACACTTCATTTCTTCTCATGCCTATCATCAGGCTACTTTACTCAAGGTCTTTAACCCATAAGAAAAGTGCACAGCCATGGGTTACGGTTTTTGATGTCAGGATTGTTAGTCTCCATTCTCCTGTCCCAATTAGTGTCTAACTTTCCACATCCATTCCAAAATTAAATTTCTTGAATGTAATAGGGCAGAAATGAGGTGAAAGGACGCAGTAGCGATATGCTATACACTTGGAGGTGAGTTTTTCATAAAGTGTTTGTGGAAAGGCAGTTGATAACTATTCCAGTTCTTTCCTTCTTCTAGATATATGATAGAACTGTATTTCCCACCATTTTTGGAAGGCAGCTTTCCTGGTCAATGAGGTACAAGCAAAAGTGATTTGTGTTACTTCCAGGTGGAAGCTATAGGAGCCAGTGTATGATTCACCCTGTTTTCTTTCCTCTGCTGTGATTTTCAAGAAAACTCAGGCCGGGATGGAGACTTCAGCCCTGAGTAAGTGTAAGCAGAGCTCCCGACAACCTGCACTAGACACACAGAACGAGCAAAAATAATGACAACAAATTTCTCTTGTATTAAGCCACTGAGGTTTTATGGCTGATTGTTATGGCAATATAAACTAGCCTAGACTGGTACAAGTGGAGGAAGAGATGAGAAGAGCCTGGTAATAGTCATTTGGGGCACTGTGATTTTTCGTGAGCTACATTGGTTCAGAAAGAATAAGAAGATTCCCAGTTTCCTATTACATTATATCCAGCCACATTGTTCAGCATAGCCTAGCAGAGGCCTTGCAATGAGATTAGCCAGTTAAAATACTATAATAATAAAATACAAACATGGAGATGCCCAATATTCTCATATATACAACCCTCCCATTATCAAATTCCTGGGAAGAAATTTTAGTCAAAAGATTAAAATTCTTTGCATATTAGAGTCCAAAGACTTAAAGATCCAGGGGATTTTAAGTCTGAAATCAGATTCCCTTGTTCTTGTGAATTAAAGTTCAAAGAAATTAAATCGTGCTCTTATTTTGCACTGTGCTCAGTCTAACATTTACGATGCCCCGGCAGAATTGATGTTCCCTTGGTTGCTGCAGCCTCAGCTCTCTCTCCTGGGTTGGGGGTGGTTCCTTTAGGCCTCAGAAGCTGAAGAAGTCTCCCGTGGGACCCATTTTATTATGAGCCTCCTGAATAGTTAATGGGACATATCAGATTGACAGAGAACCTCCCCAAACCCACCAAAAAGTAAAATAAGATAAAATAAAATAAAATAAAATAAAATAAAATAAAATAAAATAAATCCCAGGATCTCAGAATTTGGTATTGCCAAAGATCATAGCAGACTCTCAACAGTGTCTTGTAAGGGGGAGTAGGCCTTTGAAGGAATCTTGATTTCAGCCTCACCAGAATGCCAGTCAGACTTGGTCGTCTGTTATCTGTGCAAATACCACATGTGCTAGGATTGGGGATGGGGTGAGGGTGAACTTTACCTTTGCAAACTGTCTTCTCTCTCAGACAGTGGCATGTGACACGTTGCTGTCTTCTTCCTTTCACAAATGATAAAATTTGTCATTTTGCATTTTAAAGCCTCTCAATTCCCATCTGTCTAGCATCCTGGTACTACAAGAGTAGATTTCCACCTAAGAGACACTATCTTTTGGAAGGGAGCATTTTTGGCCCCATATGCCAGGGGCTGTTGCCACTGTCTCTTGCTATAGAATTAATTAGGCCTATAAACTATACCTCCTTGGGAAGTTTTTTCCTACCCTCACATTTATTTAAATGCTGTCTTTTCTCTATAATCTAATTCTTCACTCAGCTGGCCCCACTTAATAAGCCTTCTGTAGCCTACCAGCATCTTTAACGCTCCCCACTAAGCCTTAGTTTGCATGCTAAGGCCAATGCTGTATAGTTAAAAGTCAAGCTCATTCGTCCTCCTTTGCAATAAATGGAGCAAAGTATTAATATCTTCTACACAAAGAAATAATACTTATCAAAAAAAAAATCCAGAATATTCCTAAAAAGAGGCAGAAAATATAGGTAGAAAATTCCCAGAATAATAAATGTAAATGGCTAGTAAGCATATAAAAATGTTCGATTTTAATAATATAAATAAAAAATGTAATAAAATTTGCCTATACATTTAGAAATGTTAAGAAATTGTTTTTCAGTGTTGGGGAGGGAAATGAGCATGCAAGACACTATAAAGTGGTATGAATGCATGGATAAAATGAACAAATAACTGAATGAATACATAGAAGCTTTCTAAAAGCTTTCTGACAATATCTATCAATGGCATTTGAAAATTTTTAACAATAACAACAAAAGACTTTAAACCCATTATTCCAGTAATTTAGCTTCTAGGAATCTATACCTAAGATATTGTTAGAGCTGCAAATGGATTTTGAACAAAGAGGCTTATCACAGTATTATTTATAATGGTTCAAAATAAAGAATAAACTAGAAACAAAAATAATTAATAACTTATAGTACATTCATAGTACTTGACTAAATACATATTTAGTCAAAAATAACTTAAATAAGTCCTTTTTTCACAAATACGCCTTTCAGTCTGATTATATTATTCATTTAAAATTCGCTGGGTTCATTTGTTTCTGTTTGCATTCAATTTTAGAGGCTTTGTTGATTTTTAAAAAATATGTATAACATTAGCATGCTTCCAAAAGTCAAAATTATACAAAACTGTACTCTCAAAGAAGTGTTATTCACTCCTCTACCCCACCCCATTTCCCTGACCCTAAATAGGCAACAAATTTTATTCAGTTTCTGGTTTATCTTTCTTGGTATTTTTGCAAAATTAATTTTAAAAATAGAAATTCAGGCTGTTTTCTTATTTCCTCATTTCTTATAGAAAAGGTAGTCTACTACAGATACTCTTTTGTACTTAATATATACTAGAAATCCGTATCAATTTATAGAGCTAGTCCCCTTTTAAAATATACATAGATTTGTGATAACATTATATATTTGTATCATAGTTTATTCAATCAATTTCCTATGCTTAAAGATTTAGGTAGTTTGCAATATTTTGCAATTACAAATAATGTTACCAAGAATAACCTTTTGCATATGTATTTTCATATTCTTGAAGGTGCACCTCCACAGTCAATTCCTAGAAGTGATACTGCTGAGTAAAAAGATAAAGGCATACGTAGTATCATTAGGTATTGTCATATCCTTCTTGGAGTATTTTCTGGCATCAACAATGAATTCTTTGATTATCCAGACACCAACTGGGTGTCCAACAATTCATTTCAATTCTGACACTAACTATGCACAATTAGCACAGAACTCTCAGGTTTAATACTCAGTCCTATGAGGCCAATCTCCTTTCAGAAGCTAGTTGCGCATCCCGGGACACCTTCTGACCTACTGGCTATAAATCGAGGATTCTCACGTCCCCTCCTCAGGTTTGATAATTTGCTAGAATGTCTCACAAACTCAGGGAAGCACCTTATTTATGTTTACCAATTTATTATAAAGGATACAACCCAGGAACAACCAGGTGGAAGACATTTATAGGGCACCCATGGGAGGAGGGGTGCAGAGCTTCTAAGCTCTCTCCGAGGCATCTTCCTTCCAGCACCTCAGTGTGTTCACCAACCCAAAAGCTTATCAAATCTCCTTGTTCAAGAGTTTTTATAGCGCTTAGTATCAAGCTTCACCTTCCTCCCCTCTTCAGAGTTCAGGAGTGGAGCTGAAAATCCCAAACTTCTAATCGCTTGATCTTTCTGGTGTCCAACACTATTCTGAGACTATTAAGGGGTTCCAACCTAAGTTATCTCATTAGCATAAACTCAGGTGTAATATAAAGGGCTACTTATAAATAACAAACACACTTCAATCACTCAGGAAATTCCATGGGATTGTACCATTTTCATTCCCACCAACACTGTACATGCAAGTGCCCGGTTTCTTCTCATCCTTGTTCAGCTCTTAAATTTTTGCCAGTCTGATATTTGGATATAGTATCTGTTTCTTTTCAATTTGCACATATTTATTATGCATATTTAAGGGTTACATAACATGTGTATGTGCATGTAAATGGTATATGTCTCATGTCCACTTTTAAATAGGATTTTTGTCTTTTTCTTCAATCTTTATGTTTTTTATATGTTAAGGAAATTAGTACTTTCTCTGTAATATACATTACTAATATTTATTTTCAATTTGTTGTTTGTCTTTTGACTTTTCTTATGCTGTGGGGTTTTTTTGCCATGCAAATTTTTTAATTTTTATGTAGTCAAATTTATCAAAAAATTTTAATTGCACCTGAATTCTAAGTCATATTTAGTTAGCTTTTCCCACCAAGGCTATAGAGAAAATTATTCATGTTTTCTTCTAGCATTGTATAGATCAGTTTTTTTTTTTTAACACTTAGATATCTGATTCATTTAGAGTTTATTCTTGTGTGTGGTATGATAAATTGATCATATTTTATCTTTAAAAGAATTTTCAATGACATGGAGAAATGCACCCTGTAATGATCACTCAAAAAAAGAAAGATACAAAATCACATGTTTAATATAACCCTTATATATGTATACAAAAACATGTTCAAAGGAAATGCACCAAAATATTACAAGTGTTTACATCTGGTTAATAGCATTATGGAAAATTTAAAAATTATTTTCAATATGCTTTTCATGTTTTTTTGTAATAAATATTTATTACTTTATAACCAGGAAGAAAAACAGCATGTGGTCTTTAAAAAAAAAATTGCCCTACCTTTTTTTTTTTTATAGTCTGAAAAGAGACTTAGAAAATACATATTTAGCCAAAGTTAAGAAGAAAGAATAGACCCAAAATATACTTTTCTCCCTCTTCTCTTTGCAAATGTCTCTCCACGTGTTTTTCTCTCTCCCATTTTCTCATTCTCCATGTCTTACACAGCAATAAAATACATTTAGAAAATGAGCAAGCCTTCCACAGCATATTATTTTATTGCAGCAAAAGCTACTTGGGGTTAATTCTTTCATAAAACACCACTGCAGGTTATGACAAGAATTCAGAGACTACAAGGCTAATGGATCATGTAAAGCCTCTAGCATACAGAATACCCCTTCCCCTTTAACTAACGGTCTTGAAACCAGCAACAGGGTAACCTATTACAAGGCTTTCTCTGTGTTATCTTAGAGGGTGTAAAATTCCAGTTCCTTCATTTTAGCAGTTGAGTGGTCAGAGGAGAATTATTACTTCCTTTATTTTATGGTCTTAGTGATGTGCAGCTTGTCCCCAGGATGTGCAGCTGAAAAATCAATACCAGATGGCTCAGTAGTAGATAGGTCTAATGGTTCTGTATTATTTTCAATCTCCCCAAGCGGAAAGCTATACAGTGGAGCACTCAGAATTTTTGCTTCTAGCAGTTAATAATAACATAAGTTGTGTGTTCACAGTGTGCTGAGGTCTGTTTTACATATCTTGTCTCATGAAACCATCACAGCAACCTTGCAAGGTAAGCACTAATATTATGTCATATATATTATACATATTACAGGTATGGATAAATAACTTTCCCTAAATCAGAAAACCTGGAGGTGGCAGGACCGGAATCAGAACCCATGCCCATTTGGCTCCAAAGTCAGTACTTTGAAGGTTATTCTGATGCCATTGGATGGAATGTCAGTACCAAAAAAACAGTAGCTTAACACATATGACACATCCAGATGAGGCAATGCCTCCTTTGGTCTTCTTTGGTCTTTCCCAGTGCAGGTTCCATAAGAAAATTAAACTCTACCAAAAAATCATTTAAATATTATCTTCTCACTTCTTAAAAACTGATGGCACATAATAATAACATTCTAGGCACAAACAAGTTAGTTCATTACAAATGATGGATGCCTTAGGGCATCAAGGTTTGCTTCTCTCCTCTCCCTCTCTCTCATTGCAAGGGTAACAAGCCTATAGTGCAATTTATCAGCTGAATTCTCCCCAGTTCCATTAAAATGCCTGAAGGAAGACTTGTACTCAGGGCTTTCTATTGATAAAAGGGTAAATGCTATATTGCATATTGTTACTCCACCATCAATCTAAGCAACCATTCATAACACAACACACTACAAGTAATATTTAGAATGCTTCTGGTATTTGCTCTAATCCTTCCTTGTTAAGGGATAAATGGATTCTGAGCTGGGAGGATCAAAGGGGTGTTTTCCTGCCCTCTCCTGCCTAGAGCCTCTTCTTTATTTGCTCTTCCTTTGCTTGATGAACCTCTTTAGAGCCCTCTCCCTACTGGGATGGTATTTATACACAACTACTTATGTTAATGCAATTGTTCAAGAGTTCAAACTTTAGTTACAAAATCTTTATTAATACTATTTTATGCCTGTAACTAGTGTTGCTTCTAATTTGCTATTTATGAAATGCAGAACTTGGAGTAGTTTGTTTCACTGGTGCATGTTTTCTAAATACCAAATACCCAGAACTTTCTTTTCTCTTTCTCTCATTGTTCTTCAAACTTGCCTTTTTTTTTTTTTCTTCCTCAGAAGAGACTAATGTTCAGGTTAAGTATAAGCTGAAAAATTCCCTTTAATACTGATGTCTCCATAACTTTATGAGTCTCATGATTTTTGGCTAGATGTTAACAGTTTGGTTGCTTCATGCTGGTTTTCATTTAAGAAAAATCAGATTTGTTAGCTAGCAATGATTGTTTGATGTTCCAGAAAATATCCTCATGCTAGATAGTTCAATGCCAAAGAACATCTTTTTTCAAACAAAAGTGAAAAGTATCAGGAATGTTTGTCTTTTGGGGGAAAAGAAAAAAAGTGTGACATTCTTGAAGTGTTTTCAAGACAGTTTGTGGGATGTCTTGTAGACAGCAACTTGGATTGAGTGGTCTAAGTATCAGCAGCTTTGGTGATGACAGGAGAAATGTCACAAGGCGTCCTAAGTTCTCTTGTTTTCAGTCTTGGATACTTGAGATGGTAGAATGATACCAGAATTCTTAAACTCTTTCTTTGATTTATCCTCACTTAAACCTCCAGTCACAGTGGGGTGGTGATAAGAGTATGGGATTTAGAGTTAAAAAGACTCAACTACAGCTCCATCTGCCAAGGTAATAATACTATCACAGGGTGCCAGGAGAGTAGAGGAAACAGATTGCTTAGTACAGTACCTGCACAAAGACATACTAATAATCATTTTAATTATAATCATAAATGACATGTATTGAGTGCTTATTAAGTGTCAGATATTATACTAATAACTTCTAGTTATAAAGTAATAAAATATTTATTACAAAAAAACATGAAAAGCATATTGAAAATAATTTTTGAATTTTCCATAATGCTATTAACCAGATGTAAACACTTGGAATATTTTGGTGCATTTCCTTTGAACATGTTTTTGTATACATATATAAGTGTTATATTAAACATGTGATTTTGTATCTTTCTTTTTTTGAGTGATCATTACAGGGTGCATTTCTCCATGTCATTGAAAATTCTTTTAAAGATAAAATATGATCAATTTATCATCCCACACACAAGAATAAACTCTAAATGATCAGATATCTAAGTGTTAAAAAAAAAAACCTGATCTATACAATGCCTAGAAGAAAACATGAATAATTTTCTCTATAGCCTTGGCGGGAAAAGCTAACTAAATATGACTTAGAATTCAGGTGCAAAGAGAGGGCAGCTTGTGCCCTTATAGAATCACTGAGGAGGCAACTTTGCAGAATGACTTCATACCACAGCACTCAGTTGCAGCAGAGTCAAAATGGAAGTATAGTGTGTGTTTAGTCAAGGAGAGAGCCTAGGCTAGCACTCCTAATTTTCATCAGTTCCTGTTTGACATGAAAGAGATCCAGAAGTGTACTAGTGCCTCTATGAGGGTAAGAGGAAGGATGTCACGTAGGTTAAAGAAATATGATGTGACTTTTTACACATCTCAGATGTAGTATATAAATTGTCAACTCTAATTTATAGAGAATATTTGGTAATAATAATATTGAGTACAATAACAAAATAGACACACTTCTAGGTAGACTTACCAAAATAACAATTAATAAAAAGTAATATTAGAGATTGCATATTCAATAATTTAATGCCAATAAATTTGAAAATTTCAAAAGAATAAACAATTTTCTAGAAAAAATTACCAAACTATTCTTCAAACAGGTCAAAAATGTTCTGACTTTAGGAGTGTTAAACTACTTCTTTCTCTGCTTGGAATATTCTTTACCCAGTTAGCTGCATAGCAAGGTTCTCTCATTTCCTGCAGGCCTTTCCTCGAATCCATATTCTTATAAAGACTTCCTCAATACTTCATTTAAAGCTCATGCCTTTTTACAGCTTTCACATCCCTTTTCTCTTATTGTTCTCTTCTTTAATAGAACACTATCTAATATACTATATATTTTACTTATTAATCTTGCTTATTGACAGCTTCCTTAAATATAATCTATGAGGGCAAGAATTTTTTTTTTAAATATATTTTGCTCACTGTTGTATTTCTAATGTCTAAGTGCCTGGCACACAGAAAGTGCTCAGTGAATATCTGTTAAATGAGTGATATAATTAATTAATTTAAATGTCCCCAAATTGCCATATTCAAAGTACACATATATGCATATATACATACATATGGATCACGACCAAGTAGATTAAGACTAGAAAGGCAAGGATGATTTTACCTTAGAAAAACCTATCAAATTAAATCACTTCATTTACTGCATTAAGAGACTGACAGAGAAATGCCATGTCTCTCTCAATAAAGAAAAGGAAAAAAAAACATAAAAAAGGAATGTAGAAGGCAACTTCTCCTACCTAATCAACTGAATCTATCAAAACTAACAATAAACATTAGTCTAAATGGTGAAACTTTAGAATAATTTCCAGCAAAATAAGAAATATGACAGGGATTCCTGCAATTATCCTATTATTTGACATTGAACTGAAGTTCCTAATCAAAGGAATAACACAAGAAAAGGGGTATAAGGATTGGAAAGGAAGAGGCAAAATTTTATTCATGGACTGTATAATTACTTTACTAGAATATTCAGAAGAACCTCAGAGACCTTATAAAATTAAAGAATTCAGAAGGTTTATCCAATCTAAGATTGATAGACAAAAAGCAATACCATACTTAAACAATAACAATTCAAAAATATAATAAAAATTTTTTAATTGAGCAGGACATTTGTGAGGAATATACAAAACTGAGTTAAAGAACATAAAATAAATGTAAGAGCAAAAAGAAAAAAAAAAGAACAAAAAGTAATTGGGATGCATACACCAGATGATGATGACCTTTGGAAAGAGAAAAAAATGGATTTGGTAAAGAAAACATAGATTTTAATGCTTTACTTAAAAAAACAAACAAAAAAACAAATAAGCAAACTGAAAGGAATGAAAGTTAATATGTGTTCATTCAGGTGGTGAATATTTATCATAAGTGTTTATTACATTTCTCCTTCCTGCCTTCCAGTGTAAATATATACAGAGAATGATCTCATTAATCTGAAAAAATAAGCTCTTATGAAAAAATATTTAGAAAGGTTCTTCATTGATTCTGTAATGAATCAATGCATGGCCATTTAAAAATTTTTAGAAATACTACAGTATCCTTAAATACCTTATCCTGGGCCTTTTAGGCATGATTCACTTCTTGGGCTTTGAAGCATTTGAGACAAGATGACATAAGCTGCTTCAATGATCCCTGGGTTTTATTCTGGTAAATTTGAAAAGTTTATTCTCAAGTGGGCTTTTTGCAGAATCTACACCCTGGTCTTTGAAGCTACAAGCAGGACATGTATATTAAATAGCTAAGCAGGACTTGGCACGCCTGGACATGTAGGAAGACCTTCCAAAGCTAGCATTTTCTGCCTTCTGTGGACATGTTTGGCAAGCAATCTATGCCCAAATATTATAGAAAGGCTTTTACTGAAAATGAGTCAAAATTCTATGGCACAGTAAGGCAGTCTGACATGTTTTTAGAATCTTGAGTTCTTTCTCCCTTTTGAATTATAGGAAGTTTTCGTGTGTGAAGAGAGACTTTTTGAGTCATTTTATTTTGTCTAATTTTTTCCCAGAGTTTATGCACTGTTCAGAATATATTTTATAAGTTAATTTATATGTTAATAACAACCATCCAGAGGGCAAAATTGACATATAAATTATTAAATCAGTCTGAATGCATATTCTCTCTCTCTCTCTTTTTTTTTTTTTTTTGACAGTTACTTTTTCCCAATAACACAAGCCAATTAGATAACTATAATTACTTTGTGCTCTGCTAATAAAGGTCTGGTAGAGAGCTAGCAGTCCGAGAAATCCTTATCTGTGGCTACAAGGAAGACTGTCCTTTGGAATGTCTTTAGACATACATTCCATTTAAATAATGAGAAAATTATTGGGTTTCTTCAACAGTGCAGTTGTAAATGTTTTGACCTAAATCGCAAACATTTTGGTTTATTTCTTATTCACTTCTACTTTGTAACAAGATTCAGCATGAAACTGCTTCTGTGCATGTAGAGAAGTCTGGTGAACTCAGATGTGACCAGAAAGAAAAATTATTCAAAACAGGCATTGAAGTAGGGAGTGGGAGGGGAATATACTTGGAGCGTTTTTCCCTAACCCGTAACTAAAAGGTTTAGCTCTGAAACAGAGCCACTGTTTATCAAAATCATGAGACAGACAAATGAATCTGAATTCAGTGCCCTTCTACATTTTGTGGGGAGGTGGAGCCTCTCCCCCTTCTCTTCCTTTTTAACCCATATCCCATGGCACCCAGCACTGTCCTTCATTGTGTTCCATATAGACTTGGGCAATGCCCAGGGCTTCAAAATAATACTTCCTACCTCCCCTACATCAAAACCCTATTTCTATAATGCTGGGCTCTGGGATGGTAGCTCTAGAATAAAGCAACTCCTCACTAAATTACTAAGGTTTAGGGATGACTCTATCTATAGGGTCCTGCCTACAGAGGGCAACTCTGTAAGAGCCATCTAGAGATAGTCTGCCTGCCCTGTGGGCTCTGCTCTGCTCATACATCCACCTCTCTCGTAATTAGATCAAGTCAGGGACCTGAGAGTCTGCAGAGTTGCAAAGCAAATTTGGGACCAAATTTAGAGCTAAGAGCCAGCTCTACCAAACCTAGTGTGATGGCTATCCTGACTAATATTCTTAGATGTAGAAGCTCCAAATATTGGGAAATGGATACATGTTGCTGCGATAGTGTATGTATTCTAAGTTATGTATGTCTAAAGCTACCAGGCCCTTTGGCATCTCTCAAAGTGGAAAATGTGAATATAGCATTATCTACTTCTCAGATCCAAAAGTCGTTTTCCCAGAACAAAACAAAAAGTACCCAAGAACAGGCCATGTTGATTTTGTCTTCCTGAGTATTTTAGAAGACATAGCAGTAAAAATATCACAGATGAATTATAATATTGGAAAAATGTTTTCTGTGGCTCATGGCCCTTAGAGCACTCTGAGTATCATAACAATTCTATAAAGTCTATCAGACCTTCAGAACGAATTATCCTGGAATTTGAGGGAGGGAGACACAAGATACTAACAGCCCCAAGAAGTCACTCTTTTGCAAACAATATTAGACAAAGCTTTCTGATATTTTCTAAAGAGATTATAGTCAGAAAGAGTATGGAAACTATTTTTTAAAGTAGATATTGGAGATATGTTGGTTTCTGTTGAAATTTAAAGCATAGGGAGGAGGCATCTCCTTAGAATTCAGAATAAAGTCTGGGCACCTAAAGTCTATCCTTCTTTTTAAAGTTTTAGTTAAAGACTTTAATTTAAAGTCTATCTTTGAGAACTGAATCCAAAGTAAAGCTAACAGGAGGATTCTATGGTAAATATAAAGATGTTTGAAGTGAGGTGCTTTCTTCTTTGTCCTTAGAAGTAATTATGTACATAAAAGAGGATTGACTAGTAAAAGGACATGGATCTGACCTTACTATTAAAACTTTCTGTGGAGTATTTTAGTTTCCTTCTGTAGTGTGTGTGTGCGCGCGTGTGCATGATTGCACACGTGTGTGGACACACACATTAAAGCTAATGTACCATGAAGTGAATGGGAATTTTAGAGTTTAAGTGACTTTATTTTCCTCCATTAGAAAGTCACAGTCTCCCATTCCCACTGCAAACTCTCATTCTGAGACATAAGTAAATAAACATCTAATAGAAATTACTATTAGTGAGCAATATTCTGTTTTCTACTGTTCCTCTTGAGAAAAGAGGATAAACTGCAAATCTAAGAGATTAAAATGAGAGTAAGTTATCTCAGGGAAATTTTCCTTCAAATGAGTAAACTACTGATCCATATTTCTGCCCCCACAAATTTCTTACCTTAATAGCTATTCTTAACTTGTGAAAACAAAAAACAAAAACAAAAACAAAGATAACTAGCCTAAGTAAAAAAAGGTCCCTCATAATTGAGATTTACAGTTGGCTTTAGCCAAAACCAGATCAGGGGCTTAAAAACTGTCATTATGGCTCATTCTATCTGTCTTCCCAACTCGGAGCTCTGCTTTTTCTCTTTGTTGGTTTTTCTCTCCACATACTTTTCCGCTTATGATACCTAGATAACCACCAGAGGCTCCAAACTGACATCTCCACAATAACCTTAAAAGAAAAAACAATTCTATTTTTCAATTGTCCCTATAAAGCTCCAGATTGAGTCTCAGTAACGATCATGGAACCATTAAATTCATCACTATATTCATTTTGGAATTACCATAGTGACCAAGGTTATGGTATACATCAGCAGTCCCCAAACTTTTTTGGCACCAGAGACTGGTGCTCCTATGAGAATCTAATGCCCGATGATCTGAGGTGGAGCTGAGGCAGTGATGCTGGGGCTGGGGAGCAGCTGCAGATGAAGTTTTGCTTGCTTGCCCTCTGCTTACCACCTGCTGTGCAGCCCAGTCCCTAACAGGCCATGAACCACTACCAGTCCATGGCCCTGGCGGTTGGGACCCCTGGTATAAACCAAATGGCTTTTTCCTATAAGTACAAAGTTAAGTGCTAGTTCTTATTATGTGTCATCACACAGCTAGTTAATTACTGAATCTTGGCTTCAGATAGTATACTTAACAAGACTACAATATTCAGAGACTTGGAAGGATGAACCTACATATTAGAATGTGTTGACTTTGAGGCCTCAAGTAGCTTCCTCCAAGAAGGTGACAATTTTCAGCTGAACTAGAGATGGGGAGAGAAGCACATATATTTTTGCTCAAAAGGCGCTTTCTGTCTAATATCCAAGGTGAATGACAATCTAGTAATCTGGAGATGTCCAGGATGGGAAAATACAAACTCTCTGTTTTACACTGAGGGTGGTGCCAGGCAAAGCATGGAGGGAAAAACAAACTTGGGAACAATTCTGGAGAAAACTTGATCTCCCAGGACCCTCCTAAACACCTAATGTTTATTTGCTTTTTCTGGTGGAGTTAAAAAATATGACAAAAAAGTTGAAAAATATTGTATATATGACTATGGCACCCCAAAGATATCCACAGCCTAATCCCCAGATAAGCTAACTATTGGGTAATGGAACTGACAAACAAAATGGATGCAGTCAGGCTCCCTCCCAGCAAGCCAGGTGTTTCCCCATGGCCTTACCTATAGTGTCCCAGGTGACCTTTGATACAGTGTCCTATACAACCTGTAGAACACATGCGCACTGTGATTGATTGTGATGGATTATAGTACTTGGCCTTAAGCCACTATTGTGCATCTTGTTATAAGAACAGCCCCGCCTGTGCAGGCAGGAGAACTGGAGCTGTGCTTGTGCCTTGCTGCGTCCTGCTATGCCCGAATAAACTATGTTGCATCAGTCCAGGGCTCCTTGCACATTCTTCCAGCTGCCAGAACCATGCACCTCAACCTTCAGTACCCCGAACCTGCAGAACATTAACTTACACGGAAAAAGTATATATGACTATGGTGCTCCAAAGATGTCTACAGCCCAACCCCTAGAACCTGTGAATAAATTAACTTACACGGAAAAAGAAACTTTGCAAACGTGATTAAATTAAGGATCTTGAAGGGAGACTATCTTGGTTATCCAGGTAGGCTCAATGTAATCACGAGGATCCTTAGAAGAGAGAGATAAGAGAGTCAGAGTAAGAGACGTGACAACAGAAACGGAGGTTGGAGTGATGTAGAGTTATGAACCAAGGAGTATGGATAGTACCTAGAAACAGCAAAAAGCAAGAAAACAAATTCTCCCCTAGAGCTTTCAGAAGGAATGTAGCCCTACCAACCCATTTACACCTCTGACCTACTGAACTGTAAGATAATAAATGTATGTTGTTTTTAAGGCACCAAATTTGTTGTAATTTGTTACAGCAGTAATAGGAAACATACATGACAGAGGCAAAGAATGCAAGTGGAAAAAGAAAGGCAAATAGGAACCCAGGAAAAACAAAACAAAATAAAAACACATGAAAAACATGGCCTAAACATGAAACAAATTAAAAGGAAGCTACTGGTTAATAAAAGTGTACAAAGGGTATACATTTGACCTTAAAGCTAGTAACATTTTCCTTTAAATAAGCAAGAGGTTATCACTTTGAGTTTTAAAGAAGGAAATACAACCTTGGCACATTAAATTGGCCTGGCATTAAATAAAGTTTACTATCATGATAATATAAAAACTATGTATTGCTTTTTAACTTTTAAATGTTAACTTATGGCAAAATACAGAAGACTTCATTGTGTTTGTAGACAAGATGCAAATTTTAACATATTTGACAGAAAAAAATTTAGTTTCATTGAAACAGGATGAAATGTGAAAAAAAAAGATGCATTCATACCATCATTTTTTTAAAAATGGGAAGTTAAAAGACATTGTTGAGAATTGATGGAACAAGAAATAGAGGATTATGAATATACATTAGGTTAAAAAGATATACAGTAGAAAAACTTAAAATAATATAAATATCAAACATATGGAGAAGAGAAGATGGGAATAAAGTAAATGAGCTAAACTCATTTTTCTTATCAAATTATAACTCGTTTTTAACTTGTCAGTCCCAGAAAGTAATGTTTATCCGCAAACACTGTCTCATTAGGCAGCTAATATCCAGAAGATTTCAAGTCAGAATTGTCGAAAGAGGTTAACTGTGCTCCTAGAACAAAAGGTGGGATCAGAAGGTAGAAGCTTTGCTGGTGAATTCTATCATGAATTTAAGAAAGAAAAAGTGGGAATTCCACACAAACAAAGTAAACAAGGAAACACTTCATTCTTTTTTATGAGGCCCATTATCCTGACACCAAAATCAGACGGACATGACAAGAAGAAAAAAGCATATAATTTTGAAATAAAATATTACAAAATTAAATGTTGTAACATATAAAAACTAATACATCTTGTCAATGGGATTTGTTCTAGGAATGCAAAGTTGATTGAATTATTCAAAAATCAACGTAATTCATCAAATTAAAGCAGAAAAGGCATACATATGGTCATCATAATAGATAATGAATAAGCATTTGACAAAATTCAGGAGCTCTCATGATAAAAAAATTATCAGTGATATCTATGGAAAACCCAAAACTAACATCATACTTAATAGTGAAAGACTTTCCCCTCTGTAATGAGAACAAAGCAAGGATGTTCACTTTTACCACCTATATTTCCCTCACAAACATGATTGTTTATATAGAAAAATCCAAAATAATCTGCGAAAAGCTATTAAAATTGATATGAGTTTAGCCCATAGGATACTAGGTCAATATACAAAAATTAATTGTATGTATATGTGGTAGCAACAAGCATTTGGAAAACAAAATTTTAAATTAACATTTCAAATAGCATGAAAACATGAAATATTTAAGAATTAATTTAAGAAAATTTGTTGACTACTAACTAGTACACTGATAACTGCAAAACAATGGTCAGAGAAATTAAATAAAATCTAAATAACAGATAAAATGAATGAGAAAACTCAGTAATATTAAGATGTTACTTCTCCTCAAATTGATATGTAGATTCAACACAATGCCACTCAAAATCTCTGTAATCTTCAGTAAAGTAAGGCAGTAACTCTAGGATTTGGATAAACTTGGCTTGACACTAAGTTCCATGACAGAAAGTACTATATCTGTCTTGTTTACCATGTGTTTCCAGTACTTAGCTGAGAAATGTACATCTATTAGGAGCCTATATTTTCTGATTAAATGCACTAAACAGAAATGTGAGTACAAAGAAGGAAGAAGCCTGGTTTTATTAACTAGGAGACTAAATACACCAAATATTCTTCTCTGCCAGTATCTCCTTATAAGAGAAACTGTCCACACTACCAACTGTCCCCAGCAATGGAGTTGGCTACATAATTTATGGAGCCTTCATTCAAACTTAAGAATTTCATGACAATGACAGCGGAATATTGAAACAAATGCACACAGTCTTTCTGAGCCAGGATACCTATAAACCCACCTGCCCCACAGCCATGTTTACATGATAACCCCTGTTCCCCACTCACAGCTGACCCAAGCCAGGACAGTTAGAGCCTCAGAAGAATTGGATCCAAAAGACAGAGAGATTAAGTCAGTTGGGTGGTGGTGGGCCCTGAGCTCTAAGCTAAGGTGGACTTTAAGCTGGTGGCCGTTTGCAGTTGCATAAGCAGAAAAGGCCAGTTGTAAGAAAAATTGGAGAATGTAGCAACATTAGGAGATAATCAAGGCACCATGTGACCACAGAGTGTCAGAGGCAGAGAAAAAAGCTATCCGCCTAAAGAGTTCTCAGGAGACCTGATTATATAGTCCACTTCCCTATTTTCATGAGGTCCAGCTATACTTGAACTTTCCTATGCTTTCTTAGCAGACAGAACTAGGTTAGTGTGCTAACTTACGTATACACGCAGATCTATAATTATTTCTGTATCTATCCATTTGTGCATATATTAAGGTAATAAATAAGATGTCTCTGACTCTAGTCCGGTACCATAGGGTTCATTCTTCTTGCTTATCTGTCATTTCCCTCTCCAACAATGAGAAATCTGGCTCTTACCATGTGCCATCCATTGAATTATTTGTTCAACCCTTTCAATAATTTTTAATTGGATTATTTATCTTATTACTGAATTATGAGTTCTTTGTTTATTCTCTATTATATATTATCTTTTATCAGGCATATATGTTATAAGTATTTTTTTCCAGTTCATAGCTTATCTTTTCATTTTCATTCAAAGATGAAAAGTTTTTCATTTTGATGAAGTTCAGTTTATCGCTCTTTTTCTTTCTAGTTTGTGCTTTTTGTGTCCCATCTAAGAATTTTAACAGAACCCAAGTTCACAAAGATTGTCTCCTATGTTTTCTTCTAGATGCTTTATAGTTTTAGCTCTTATATTTAGGTCAACGATCCATTTTGAGTTAATTTTTGCCAACTTAGTGCTCACAAACAACACTTTTATTTTTACACTCATATATTTTTGTTTATATAATATTCAAATTACATTAGTACAATAACAAGTACAACTATCATGAACTGCTTGGGAAAGCACAACTGAGTCTTGGTAAGTATACTACTCAACATGTAGAGTATACTAGAGAATAGCCTCCCTAGCCTTGTCTTCAGCACTGTGGGCCTCAATGGGTAAGTTTTACTGGGGGAATAGAGAGTTTTTGTTAATATGGTATACAGGTGAAGAGGAGATGTGCTTAAAACAAATCTACAAAATACAAACAAATGGGCTGATAGATCAATTTTCTGTATGCCAAACTAGTCCCAAATCATGTCCTTTTTTTTTTAGATGTCACAATTTAAGAAAAAGTGACAAACTAGAACAGAGATTTACCACTGTTCTTCAGAGTTCTGTGATTCCATGGCAGTTACCTCGGCAATGTACAAATGAAAGAAGTTCTTAGGTTGTCTTTTCTTTTCTTTTCTTTTCTTTTCTTTTCTTTTCTTTTCTTTTCTTTTCTTTTCTTTTCTTTCTTTTCTTTTCTTTCTGGTGCTCTGTAGCTAAAAGTAAAGGAGTAAAAATTTGAAATTGTAATTAAATAGGTAATCACTCAGAGGGAGTCAATCAGATATGAGTATGCTGGGTAATATGGATGTTTGCTGCCTCACCAAGAGCTGTTTCCTTATCTTCCCTAACAAAACCCCGACTGGGTACCAGTAACAATGCAGTAGACAGAAGTGTAGCTGCAAGGGCTTGTCAGCTGCAGAGACCCAGTGCTCAGCCACCATCCTGCTTGATCCCACTTCAAGAAAATTTTCCAGTCCTGAGGCATTTCTCTGAGTTTTTACTTCTTGCTTTTATTTGAGCTTTGTAACAGCCAAAGAAGGTTGACAGGTAAATGAGTAAATGGTGACAAGCTCTGTGATATCATAAGAAGGTCCTGATTCACTTTAGTTATTTAAGATTGATTCATGAATTGCCTCACCAGGTTGATTCATGTTTACAGGTCTCAAGGGAGACCACTTTCTCTAGTTCCTTTGGAAGACAGTTTACCAGCCTTACCAGTCTTAACGGCAGGATGTAATGCACTCGTTTAGTTCTCCCAAGCAAAATTTTTCTTTGTAAAAATGAGCTTAGAATATTGCTTTACTCACCTTCAAAATATTTTTAAGCTTGAGAAATGATGGGTTATTGAAGAAAAACCTTCTTCTTTGATCTGATTTAATAAAATGAGAAAAATCATTTTTGCTGTTAAAAGAACCTGCCTAATCCATTCTTTGAATCATGAACAGATAAATTTAATTATCAGTTTCCTTAAGTTGCCTTTTGAAACATTCTTTTAAGCAAAAATTATGAAAGCCAGGACTGATAGTTTAATCTAAAAATGCAATCATTAGTAAGCACAAAATAAAGAACAGTTTAAAATACTATTCCAGATAAATTTGAAATGACATAAAAATGTAACAAAAAGAAAATACCTACCTCGATTGCATCATTAGAAGGCAAGTCTGGAAGAGTTAATCAGCAATGATGCCAAATAAGAAGTATGAAAGTCATTTCCTCCCACCCATAATTTCACAGAAGTAAAAACTGAGGTTCAGAAAGGCTGAGTGACTAACTTTAAATCTTATTCCTTGTCATCGGCAGCAGTCTAAAGCCAGGTTTCTTCATTTCCAGTCCCATATTGTTAATCATTGTTGTTTCCCATTAAATTATCTATAGTGGGGCTAATCACATCTGTTATGGCCATCTTTATGATGGATATCAATGAACAGTCTGTAGTCAGTCATTATTCAAGTGATCAAAGTGATTAGGGAGGTTGACTCTTCTGCTTCATTCACTTCTAATGGATGGAATTCAACCTTCTTATGGTTGCCCTGGCTTTTCAGCTTGGTTATATGAGCATAAGTCCATCAACCTTTCCAGTTTTCCACTTCAATCCTGAGGAGAAAGAATTAATAGATGTTAATCTAGTACATAGAGTTGTATAAATTAACCAAAGAAAGAAGAAAGCTCGTATTTGTAAAGCACTTTGTAAATGATGTGCTTTTATATGTATCACAACTATATGGGATACTATTCTCACTTTGCAGATACGAGATTAGAATTTTCCAACTATGTTATGGTGCTTGACTAGAAACAAATTCTGCAAATCCAGTGCTCTTCGCACATTTTACCTTTTGCAAATCACTTACGAAATAACTTACCTTCTTTTATAATGGACATAACTCAGTCCAAAACAGAAACATTTTTTAATCTATTATTATTCTAATACTTGGAAAATTCAAACCTTAGCTAGGAAGGTTAAAATATTTATGTAGAATGTATTCATTCACAACATATACTGAACATTTACTATGCACGACAAGCTATTCGTTATGAAGGACAAACCTGCTGCTGGGAGGAATTTGTAAACTGTAAACACTAATGTGCAGTGTTATTATTTTAAGAGAAAACTTGCAAGTTAGTTAGAGCCTGTAAATCCCTGCAGTCACTAGACAAAGGCCCAAAGTAGACTAAAAAATGCTTACTTAAAAGGATCTTCCAAATCACCTACTCCAATGACCACCTCTTCAAGATAAGGAAAACTAGAGGGAAGAGGTTAACTGAAAACAACATCATCACCAGTTAGTGTCAAAGCAAGACACAGTAATTGTTTTTACAAAAGGCTAAAGTTTCAGAATACAATAAGAGTTTCCCATCCAGGAACGAACAGTAGGTTGACTTGTCTATAACAAGTAAACATAGAAAAACACAAAAGAAGACCTTAGTTTGTTTTTTTTATTTTTTCAATAATATAACAATTCCCTGGTACTCTCACCCCACCCTTACAATTTCAGAAAAATTTATTAGATCAGGCAAAAGAGAACATTTCAACTACTTTTTTTTTTTCTTTTTAGGAAAGTAAAAAATACTGATGGTGTTGATACAGCCCCTGGTAAAGCTCAGGTTATCACTTTCAACTGCTATGCAGGTTACTTTGAGCTGGAAATTAAAAAGGTACTATTTCCACAGCACATTAGCATAACAAACACAAAACACCTTCAGTCAATGACCACAGACATAGAATTAATGGAATGTAGACAAATGAGATGTGATTAAAAAGTAAAATCTTTGTTATCAGTCCACTTTATTCATATCAAAGAGTTTCCTCATAATTCAAAGCAATTTCAACTATCTGTCATTAACTTCCAGTCTAAGAAATGGAGAAATCTGGTAATGAGCACAGCTTGTCAAATGGGAATCTCTATTCTTTCAGATCAGTGGAACACTGTAAGCATAAAACCCAAGCACATATGACTGGGTCAAAATTGGGTATCCATTCACTTTACTAAATGGCAGATAACAAAGGCATGCAAATAGACATAAAGTACTAGGCCACTCAACTGCTCTTTAAAAAACCTGTCTCAAAGTAACCTGCAAAGTATATGCAGGAGGATTAAAGGAGAATGAGGCAAAGGAGGATATCAGATACAGAAGGATCTCTGCTGATGTCATCTCTACTTAGCTGTAGCACCGAATTGGCCTTTGATAACTTAGTCTGTCCACTCTGGACATTAGGGTCCTGACTACAAGTATTCATTGGGTCCACCAAATTTGAGGATTTCACCAATTAAAGTTTTTGAGGTTTGTTTGCAAAAGCACTAATTTGAAAGAATTAGTGAAGGTTTAAGTAATAGGCATGAAATTACATAGTGAATTATAAATCAAGTTATAGGAATAAATATTCATAGCAAATTACAAATAATAATCCCACTCACTGAACAGCAAAAAAACACAATACAACTGAGTAAAGAGGATAGTTTCTTTATCTTTCATGTTAAAGTATAATTTAAAAAAATCATGACTCTCAAGCAAATATAAAATTAACACCTGTAAAAGATTTTTCTTTAACTCATTAACTAATGAGAGAACCAGTAAGATGTTACGACAGGTTCAAAAGCATTTAAGAAGCTGGGGTATTTCTAGAATATTTGACAAAGAAATTTTAGGATCAAATTGCTGGATTAGATATAAACTGGTAATGACCAATAGGCCATAAATCTAAGATTATCTGTTCCACCAGGGTCCATCACCATTTCTACCTGACAAAGTCTTTGAGTTACCTAAGTCTGGACTCTTAATCAGTAGTAAGCAAGCTATGAACTAAGTACATTCCCTACACAATTCTCGAATGGCCTTTGCCCATGTTTTATATTGGAAGACATATTGCCCACATGTTTGTGTGTGTGTATGTGTGTGTGTGTGTGTGTGAGAGAGAGAGAGAGAGAGAGAGGAGAGAGAGAGAGAGCGAGAGAGAGCATTGCCTTATTTCCTAGTTTTTTTTACTAAATTTTCTTGCATGTCCTTACATTATTTAGTTTCTATAGGACCATAATCTAGGTGAGTCTGAGAGAAGAGTGAAGATAAGGAATAAATAAGTCATTTTAGCCAAGCTGTTAAAATTATTAACATTATGAAGGTTGAGGCATGAGGAAAGACTAGAAACAAATTCTTGTTCTAACTAGTCTGAAAACTTAAACTGTTTTTGAACTTTCCAGTCCTGCATCAATGCCTGGATATACATCTGAACCTCATGATAACCCTCTAATTACCTCCTGAAAGACTCACATATCCAGACCACCTGACATTACCACCAGATGTGACCAGACCTTCTGGCGCCCATCTTCCGGACCACCTGGCATCCATCATACAGAGTGTTTGACATCTGACTGATAACCATCCTGGAGCAATCCTAGGACTAACGATGTAAGACTGATAATTCTCAAGAATGTGCTTTTTATTACAAGGACTTTTAACTTCTTTTTTCTATGGGACACTTTCGAATTTTCACCTAGCTGTGTTTTCTGTTTGCAAACTCTAAGACCTTTGAATAAATCTTTATCATTTATTTTTAGCCAAAACATCCCAACTCTTTTTGAGTTCACTTGAATTCTATGGATCAGGATGAATATTCTAATCAAGAGCTTTTATCCTCTCAGCCTGCTTTATTTAATAGTCAGTCATTAAAAGTACAGTAACTTTCAAACCTAGCTACATAGATTTCATTAAATATATTTTCTATTGCCCTAGGTTTTCTGTTTCCATTTGATTTTGCACAAATTCATGGAATTAAGATGTTGGAGACATGCCTATCATATGTGAACACTCTTTGTTAAAGCTTCCTGAAAAATCTCTGAGAGTGCCTCCTATAACTGTAGTTGAGGTAACCCTGGAGCTCTCATTAGTTTCAGGTAGTGGGGAGGAAACAATATCTTTCAGGCTAACCTCTGACTGAAAGACTTTCTCTCATTGCTCTAAACCCATGTCCTCTGTAGTTATTTCTTGCCTTTTTGCTTTATATGTTCCCTTCCCACTCTATTATTTGCCGTTCTCTAGGTACAACCTGATAAAATCTGACCACTTTTCTAGAATTTTGATGGTTCCCTATTTTATAGCCTCTTACATATAAATCATTTTAAAATGAGAGATAAGGAGTGTTATTAAATAAAACTGTAACTCAATCTAAAATCTCTCTCAGCCCCCAAATAAAAGACTAGGAGAAATTTGAAAATCAGTGGGTTAAAAGAATCTTCCTTTTACTAAGTTTGTATTTGAATTTCTGATTATTTCTTTATGATAATTTTTTTAGAAGTGGAATTACAGCTTCAAAGGCTACAAACTCTGGAGTCAGATGCAGGATTATGTCCCCACCCATCCCCTATCCTTTTTCCCTTCTTACTAACTTTGTGACCTTGGTAACTAAGGCCTTGGTTTGCTCATCGGCAATGTGGGCAACATATTGTAGAGCTGTTAAATAACATATAAAGTAAATTTAGCCAGGGGCTCAATAATAGGTAGCAACCAAAAGCACAACCTCACTCCTACCACACTTGACCATGTATTCCATTTAAATGTCTTTTCATAGAGGCCTTCCCTGCCAATCTCCTTTACCTCAGATATTTCCTACCAGAGATCCTATTTGTTCCTTTTATAGTATTTTCACAATTTATAATTATTTATTTATCTTCTCTGTCTTGCCCAGAAGCTCCAGGAAGCAGGGGGAATTATATCTCATTTATCATAGTGTATCCAGAACCTAGCCCAGTACCTGTCATGAGTAGACATTTAGTAAATATTTGTTAATAAATGAATCTAAGTCCCACATAGGATAGGATTTTATTCCCCAACATCATAGAACAGGACTTCTCA